>JAPDNY010000003.1:12981572-13536572 GCA_029375565.1 Gekko gecko | reverse complement strand
TCTATCTATCTTCTGAAAATGCCATAATGGACTGTTTTCACAAAGAGTTAATGATAAGATCCTTATGGACAACTCAAATGCCTCCTACCCAATCCTGAAAGAGAAAGGCTGGAATACAATCAGTGGATTTTCTATTCTGCACATCTCCCCACTAAAAGGGGAGGCTGTGTGTGACTTCTTCTCACGCCTCTTTACCGAGAGATCTAGCATGCCGTTCTTGTGGACAAAGTTGCTGGTCCCATCAATGTGGTCCGTGTCCTCAAGGCAGCTATAGTTGATGCAGGAATCCGTCAAGCTCCGAGGGAGGTTAGCGCATGCCAGAGGTTCGTGGGGCATCTCCGGGATGGGCACCTGGTTGCAGAGTTTGCGCATGTGTTCGCTGAAGAAGTCTGCATAGCCCACGTTGAAGGAGGCCAGCGTGGTGTTGAAGGTGGCCACGGTGATGGTGGAGATCTGGGAACGTACTGAGTGAAAGAAAACCAGATGGCATTAGCTCATTAGCCTATTAGGCCACATCCCCATGTTACCAGAAGTGTGGTCATCCAGCCACATCCACCTTTTGCTTCTTATTCTGTTTATCTTGTTTGTTGTCAAAACCCAGGGCTTTTTTAATAGCAGGAACTCCTTTGCATGTTAGGCCACACAGCCCTAATGTAGCCAATCCTAATGAGTTTCTCCTGTTGGGTGTGGCCTATTATGCTACTGAGTTCCTGCTGGGCGTGGCCAACTTGGGAGCCAGCCGGAACTCTGTTCCTGTGCGTTCCTAATAACTAAGGCTCTCGTTAGACATCATACAATCCACACATTTTCTGTCAGCTTCTCTTAGGGTTGCCAGCCTCCAGGGGGGACCTACAGATCTCCCAGAATTGCGACTTTCTGTTCCAGCTGCTCTTCATATCCGCCTTGCCCTCCTTTCCCCTGCCTGCAAAGTGGCCAGCAGTCTGAAATGGGACCAGTTAACAAACACCATCTTCTTCTTTGAAATATGTTATCAATTTTTAATTGTTTTGTCTTGATGTTTTTATGAATGATGTACATTGCCCAGAGCCCTGCATTGCAGGGATTGGGCGACTGATAAATGGAATAAACAAACAAACAAACAAACAAACTGATCTCTAGATGACGGAGAGAAGATGGCCGCTTCAGAGGGTGGACTCTATGGCATTACACCCAGGGGTCTTTTTGTAGCAGGGACTCCTTTGCATATTAGGCGACACACCCCTAAGGTAGCCAATCCTCCAAGAGCTTACAGAGCTCTTCTTACAGGGGCTACTGTAAGCTCTTGGAGGATTGGCTACTTTAGGGGTGTGTCGCCTAATATGCAAAGGAGTTCCTGCTACAAAAAGAGCCCTGATTACACCCCAAATCCTGCCCTCCCCAGCAAAGCTCCCTCAAAGCATGTGAGCAAAAATTCTACTTGGTGAGTTACCGGCATTCAAGTTGTGAGTGAGCAATTTGCCTGCTGCATAAATTAGTTTGCTCTGGAGCCATCCCTTCCTGAGCTAAGACAAAAACGTGTGAGCCGGGGGCTAAAAAACTGTGAGCTAGCTCACCCTAACTCAGCTTAGAGGGAACATTGCACCCCTAGGCTCTACCAACAAAACCTCCAGGAATTTCCCAGCTTGTAGCTGGCAATCCTGTTTTTGGCCCTGTAAGATAAGTAGAGAGAGGAGTCACATCATATTCTCATAAATAGGCTGACGAGAGCAGGAAGGGTTTACTCTCTATTGTTTCTTCCCGTTGATGAGAAAATTGCAAGCTGAGCTGACGCCAAAACAGCAATACATCAAAAGAGTCATACATCAGCCAGGCAGGTTTTTAGCATTAAATAGACAGATATAAAGATATATAGAGATCACATACAGATTGTTTTTTTTAAAAATGCCATTATTTTAATGGATGGTGTTTTGAGTCCAAAAAGTAAGACTTCTGGCAGTCAAACAGGGTCAGGGCCATTAAACTCCATAGCAACAAGTCCCTTCAATATCTCTAATTACCATATAAAGCACTGGTAATTAGGGGATGCTTGAAGCGATGGCATCATCCATTAGCTAGCATGCATTTGGCAGACAAAACAGGAGTTGCTTACATTTGATCATTCATTATTCAGTTCTTACAAACTGCAGGTCCACGAGCAGTCACACAGTTACAAAGGATAAGTCAGACACAGAGTTGCCAACCTCCAGTTGGGAAATACAAAACCTGAGGGTCACAGGGTTAGGAAGACATACAAAAAATATATATCACTCTGTACAATAAATATATGTTTATAGTAAAACGATTTTATGCTTTATTCTTTTTCTTTTTATATTTTTTTTCAATATTGTTGTCTAAATTGGTATCAAATATTATCAAAAATATAATTCACCCAAACAATACATTACAAGACTTGGAACGAAAGAAATAGACAGAGCAAAACACCAAATTTGCGGCTACCTTATAGAATTTGAAAGATACGCTGTCTGAGATGTTATTATGTTTGCCTCAAGGGTTCTGATGGGACCCGAGACAATGCTGCTATCTTAAGAGCTTTTGTGCTTACAAAGAAAAATTATTGCGCCTTATGTCCTTTATATAGACATCACAGTCCTTGAAAAAGATTCATTTGAAACGGGTAAACTAAAATGATAAAAGGGTTGGAACACCTTTCCTATGAAGAAAGGTTAAAACGCTTGGGGCTCTTCAGCTTGGAGAAACGACGGCTGAGGGGTGACATGATCGAGGTTTATAAGATTATGAATGGGATTGAGCAGGTTGAGAAAGAAGTACTTTTCTCCCTTTCTCACAATACAAGAACTCGTGGGCACTCCATGAAATTGCTGAGCAGTCGGGTTAGAACAGATAAAAGGAAATACTTCTTCACCCAAAGAGTGATTAACACATGGAATTCACTGCCACAGGAGGTGGTGGCAGCTACAAGCATGGACAGTTTCAAGAGGGAATTAGATAAACATATGGAGCAGAAGTCCATCAGTGGCTATTAGCCACAGGGTATAGATGGGAATTCTCAGTCTGGGGCAGGTGATGCACTCTATTCTTGGTGCTGGAGGGGGCAGCAGTGGAAGGGCTTCTAGTGTCCTGGCCCCACTGCTGGACCTCCTGATGGCACCTGGTATATTTTGGCCGCTGTGTGACAGAGTGTTGGACTAGATGGGCCATTGGCCTGATTCAACATTGGCTTCTCTTATGTTCTTATGTTCTTATATTCTTATGTTCTTATGTAATACATTACAAGACCAGGAACGAAAGAAATAGACAGAGCAAAACCCCAAATTTGCGGCTACCTTATAGAATTTGAAAGATACGCTGTCTGAGATGTTATTATGTTCGCCGCAAGGGTTCTGATGGGACCCTAGACAATGCTGCTATCTTAAGAGCTTTTGTGCTCACAAAGAAAAATTATTGCGCCTTATGTCCTTTATATAGACATCGCAGTCCTTGAAAAAGATTCATTCGAAACGGGTAAATTACTAGAGTCCCGTGGGACTAGTGATAGTGTTCCTGACAAGGTGCTGTCTGAATGTAAACCTGCACTCGATGTATTGTTTGGGTGAAACATATTTTTCTCTATGTACAGTTTGAGTGAAATATATCTTTGATAATATTTGATACCAATTTAGACAACAATATCGGGGGGAAATATAGAAAAAGAAAAAGAATAAAGCATCAAATTGTTTTACTATAAACATATATTTATTGTACACAGTGATATATATTTTTGTATAACCTCCAGGCGGGGCCTGGCGATCTGGAAATTCCGCTGATCCCCAGACCACAGAGATCCGTTGGCCTGGAGGAAATGGCCGCTCTTAAGGACGCGTTCTATGACAAACTGACCAGGGTCGCCAGCAATGCTCCCTCTAAGCTGCGGAGTCTTGTGAGCAAAAATTCTACTTGATGAGCTGCCGGCATTCAAGTTGTGAGCGAACAATTTGAATACTGCATAAACTAGTTTGCTCCGGAGGCCTGAGCGAAGGCGAAAATGTGTGATCCGGAGGCTAAAAAACTGTGAGCTAGCTCACACTGACTCACCTTAGAGGGAACACTGGTTGCCACCCTCTAGGTGGGGCCTGGAGATCCCCTGGAATTACAGCTGACATCCAGACGACAGAGATCAGTTCCCCTGGAGAAAATGGCTGCTTCACAGAGTGTGGCTGCTCCCCAAACTCCACCCTCCTCAGGCTCCACCCCCCAAATCTCCAGGAATTTCCCAACCAGTGTTCCCTCTAAGCTGAGTTAGTGTGAGCCAGCAGTTTCTGTCAAGAGCTCTCTCAGCCCCACCTACCTCACAGGGTGTCTGTTATGGGGAGGGGAAGGGAAAGGAGTTTGTAAGCCGCTCTGAGACTCCTTTGGGTAGTGAAGGGCGGGGTATAAATCTGATCTCTTATTCTTCTTCTTCTTCTTCTTGAAAAGAGCAGTTTCTGTCAGAGCTCTCTCAGCCCCGCCTGCCTCACAGGGTGTCTGTTGTGGGGAGGAGAAGGGAAAGGAGTTTGTAAGCCGCTCTGAGACTCCTTCGGGTAATGAAGGGTGGGGTATAAATCCAATCGCTGCTGCTGCTGCTGCTGCTGCTGTTGCTGCTGCTGCTGCTGCTTCTTCTTCTTCTTCTTCTTCTTCTTCTTCTTCTTCTTCTTCTTCTTCTTCTTCTTCTTCTTCTTCTTCTTCTTCTTCTTCTTCTTCTTCTTCTTCTTCTTCTTCTTCGCCTCCGGCTCACACGTTTTTGTCTTCACTCAGGAAGGGATGGCTCCAGAGCACACGAATTTATGCAGCAGCCAAATTGCTCGCTCACAACTTTTTAAAAAAATTTAAATTTTATTTATTTTAAACAGTAAACAAGTAACAACCCAAACATACAACAACAGTGAAGTTGAACTGGATAGTTACAGCAACATAAAGGTGAATTCCGAGGTGTTTACATATGATGGGAAACTTCGTAATACTTACTAGGAATGCTAAATTTAGAAGAGTCGGCATCGAAGATAGATTCAAGAAAAGGAAACCATTTCAAATGAATATTTGAATTCTTACAAGGCAAATTAGCAGTGGCCGTTACATCGGATATTTTTTATCCATAACATAGTAATTCCAAATCTGCCATCAGGAGCGTAGTCAGGGCTAGTCTACAAGCATGGACACGTTTCAAGAACGGAATTCAGACTAACTCACGAGTATGGCCACGCCCAGCAGGACCATCAGTGGCATATTAGGCCACACCCAGCAGTAGAGACTCATTAGGATTAGCTACATCAGGGCTGTGTGGCCTAGCGTGCAATGCAGCTCCTGCTACAAAAATTCCTGGGTGTTGACAGCAGACCAGGCAAGCAGTAGGAGAGGCTTACAAGTGGGTGCGGCTGGACGACCACACTGCTGGTAACATGGGGGCGTGGCCTGATGTGCTAACGAACTGTGCTGACAGAGTGTGTGGCCTAGATGGGCTATTGAGCCTGATTCAGCTGTTGGGTGTGGCCTATTATGCTCATGATGTTCCTAATGGCCCAAATCTTCAATCAAGCCATGAGGATAATAACAACTTATTAGGAGACTTCCAACTGCTGGCAATAACAACCTTTGCAGCCACCAGTAAAACTGAAATAAGGTCCTGACCTCACTCACCACTTTAATGCCGGTAGCTCACAAAGTAGAATTCTTGCTCACAGGACTCCACGGTTTAGAGGGAACATTTGAATCCCAACCCTGACTCGGCAGCCTTAAAAAAGCCAGGAATGAACAGCACAGACTCTTCCCACCATGCTGGTTGCAGATATGCAATTTAGCCTTCTACTGTCAGATTCACGCTTTCTGGTAAGGACGTGAACATGAAAACTTCCATATTTACACCATAATCCATCAGGCTTAATGAAACTTCCAGAAGAGTCTGCCCCACCCTGCATGATCACGCTTATCACTGTATCTCTTTAAAAAGGTATATTCATCAAGCGGCAGCAGAATTAAGGCCCCGTCCACACTGAGCATTTGCCCCGCTGAAGGCACGGGAGCCCTGCGGACTTTCCGTGCGCGATCATACGAGCACATCTGGGAGGCATAGTGCTCCCGTGGCCAGCTTGCGGCTTCCCATGGAAAACGTGGAGTAAAAAACTAGTAGGTCGGAAGTACTAGTTTCCAGAAACCCTGGGGCAAAGGCTGGCGTCTGATCATGGGAGCACCAGTATTCCGCGGCTTCCAACACCTGCCCATGTCCCCGGGGTTTCCGGATGTTGTAAGTGTCCATGGGATGCGCACCAACGCTGAACAGCGCATGCACACACACAAAACACCGACAGCGGCCCCCCCCATGGCGCATGCGCACTTTGCTGCTTTTTTGCTGCGCTGCAGCAGCGCGGTGTGATCAGGGCATAGAGCTGGAGTGTGGCAAACCGGTGGCCCGTGTGATCGGGCTACCACGCCTTCTTTAGCTCCAGGGCGAACTGCCACGCCTCTCCCCCACATTTTCTGGCCCGTATGACCGGGGCCTAAGAGGAGTAAGTAAGCCATCAAGTCTCCTTTAAATTTTCCATGCAGGAATCAGATTCAGCTTATCTCCTCCTCCTTATTGCTTTTTCTGTAAATTACAAGGAAATTGGCGAAGGGAACTACAAACGAAGGGAGAAAGTAAAGAAAACCCACTAAAGACCCAAGAGATGGTGGCCAGACATAATGCTTATCAAATTAGCTCTTAGCTAAAAGTTACAATACAAATTCATTGAACGTGGTCATCTGAAAGTAAAATTAAACTGGAAGAAACCTTGAAACTCCCTCTTATCTAACTTCATAAAGAGCAAAATAAGACATGGTTATACATAATAAAAAAAAATTAAGAGATTCCAGAGAGTAAAAACTTTTCATTTTCAGATCCGGCTCAGTTGACGAGTCCGCATTCTCACCGTGGCTGTTGGAGTGATCCGGGAGGTCCGTGACCAGGGTGTGGTGGGAATGGGAATGCCGGGCGCTCAGACTTTCCATCTCCGTGGCTGTATCGGAACTGCCCCGCCTGGTGAACCTTCCTAGAGTGTGGGCAAAAAATTGAAGACATGTTTATTGCACATGACTTCGGGGACTCTTTTACCCGATGCAAACAAGAGGACAAAGGGCAGGAGTCCAGAAGCACCTGAAAGGCTGACAACATTTGTGGCCGGGGAGGAGCTTTCAAGAGTCACCGCTCCCTTCTTCAGCTACCTAAAGGTGTCAGATATCTGAAGAAGTGAGCGGTGAGTCACAAGAGCTCCTCCCCCACCACAAATTTTGTTAGTCTTTAAGGTGCTCCTGGATTCTTGCCGCAGACAGACTAATGCGGCTTATCCATCTTGATCTATTTCCAAAGAGGACGAAGAAAGGAGATGGGATTCCCCACCACCAGCCATCACTAGAAACCATACTAAATTATATGGATCAAGTCACATTGGAGGCCCATTATCTCATAAAGTAGAACAGTAAGTATTTTAAAGTTTTTGGGGAGGAAATAGCACAAAGTGGGTACAGCAACTTATGGGTAACATACAGGGCTTTTTTTTGTAGAAAAAGCCCAGCAGGAACTCATTAACATAACAGGCCACACCCACCATCAGAAACTCATTAGCATATTAGGCCACACCACTAACAGCACAGCTCATTAGCATATCAGGCCACACCCCCATGTTACCAGAAGTGTGGTCATCCGCCACCCACCTTTTGCTTCTTATTCTGTTTACCTTGTTTGTTGTCAAAACCCAGGGCTTTTTTTGGAGCAGGAACTCCTTTGCATGTTAGGCCACACACCCCTCATGTAGCCAGTCCTAATGAGTTTCTGCTGTAGGGTGTGGCCTAGTATGCTAATGAGTTCCTGCTGGGTGTGGCCAACTTGGGAGCCAGCCAGAACTCTGTTCCTGTGCGTTCCTGCCCCAAAATAGCCCTGGTAACATATGAACTTCAGGACTTTGGCCATAGAGACAGGTTGTCTCCAAACATGTATTATTAATCTAGTTATTAAAACAGCAGACGAGAGCAATGTAAGTTTACTCTGAAAGGCAGGCATAAGTACAATGATCGTTCTGTAACAAGTATATTAAATGAGAACAATGGTATACTGCATTAATCTGAATAGAGGGGCTATCTTTTGTGGTTCCTAAAAAGATGGGAAAATTTGTTGGAGTGAGCGACTCAGCACGCCCAAACATTGGGGGGCACAACATCACTCTAAGGGTCTATAGGTGTTATTTCAATTGGCTTTACCTGTTGTTTTAACTGCTCTTTGCATTGTGACTTGGTAGGATGGAGCCCACCCTGAGCCTGCCATGTGAGGAGGGCAGGATATAAATCAAATCAATAAAATAAAATAAAAGTAAATCTCCTTGAATGGGATGCCTCTCTTTGTCTTAACCCAGGAGCTGCCCTCTGGCACCTCCTCCCTCTCACTTCCTCACATGGCCTTCCATGGAGACACATGTCTCTGCAGGTCTCTCCCATAGACACAGTGCCCTCATACTCCCACACACGTGAGGGCGGACAAGCTGGCCGCTTGTGATCGGGAAAGTGCTCTTTTTAGATTAGGCCTCTGTTTCTCTTCTTTCGACTGCAGCCTGAATGTGAACTGGATCTACTTGAATAAATGTAAGTTTACCCCCCCCTTTTTTTTTTTTACAATATACTTCTTGGGAGATTTATTTCCTGCACTCAGTATCACATCTCTAGGACTGGGCAAAACGGGCCTTGGTTTACCAGCCTCCAAGTGGGGCCTAGGAATCCCCCGGAATTACAGTTCATCTCCAGACTACAGAGATCAGTTCTCCTGGAGAAAATGAAGGCTTTGGAGGGTGGACTCTGTGATACTGTACCCACCACCAAAGAAGAAGAAGAGGAGGAGGAGGAGGAGGAGGAGGAGATTGGATTTATACCCCTGCCCTTCACTACCCAAGGGAGTCTCAGAGTGGCTTACAAACTCCCTTCCCTTCCCCTCCCCACAACACACACCCTGTGAGGTAGGTGGGGCTGAGAGAGCTCTGACAGAAACTGCTCTTTTTCAAGGACAGCTCTTGTCAGAACTATGGCTTGCCCAAGGTCATCCAGCAGCTGCACGTGGAGGAGTGGGGAATCAAACCCGGTTCTCCCAGATTAGAGTCCGCGCGCGTAACCACCACACCAAACTGGCCCTATCCTCCCCAGGCCCCATCTTCAAATCTCCAGGAATGTTCCAACCTGGATCTGGCTACCCTCCCCACCCGCTGCCGGTGGCCTGGGGGATCTGGCCACCCTAAGAATTCCAGCATTTGCCTCCAGGGGACAGGGAAGTTACCAGTTCTCACAGTCACCTAAAATGGTAGTCTGCCACCCTCCTCTCTCCACCCCGCGCCTGTCTTCGCCGATCCCAGAGAAGCTCCCGAAGGAGAAAGTGCTCCGAGTGGGTGAGACATCCAAGTGGTCTTCGTGGACCAGGAATGGCATGCCCATCCTCCGCTGCCGCTTCTTCCCCGTGTGGTGGAAAGGGATGGAGCCCTTGCGCTCCCGATCCTCTTTGCGACTCTTGAACTGGCGGGAGACAAATAATGAAGCAGAAGGAAGTGCATCGAGATGGCAAGAAGAGAATGCAATAAAACCCAGGGGGCTGCAGTTCTGATCTCTTCCCTGTTCTTGACTCCACTGCGCAAACGGATCTGGCGCCAGCAGCATTAATTTGAGTCGGGGGTCCCCAACGTGGTGCCCATAGGTGCCATGACACCCCATTGACACCTTTCCTGGTGCCCGCCAATGGTGGGTGGGCCTGGGATTCTGATTGGCCATTGGAGATCATCTGATTGGCCGTGCCAATGAAAGGAAGGTTTTTTTGGTGGCAGCTGCCGCCACAGTGTTGGTGTATTTTTTTTAAAAAAATTACTCTTCTTGTTTCCTGCACAGGAGGTGGTAGAGTAACTGCTTGGCCCACAGAAGGTCCCAGGTTCAACCCCCAGCATCTCCAGTTAAAAGATCTGGAAGGAGCTGATGGGAAAGACCTCCGCCTGAGACCCTGGAGAACCACTGCCAGTCTGAATGGACAATACTGACCTTGATGGACCAATAGTCTGATTCAGTACAAAGCAGCTTTATGTGTTCACTTGGCCTTCTTGGGGGGGGGGGGAGACAGCCTCCAATGGCAGCCATTTTGTGGTTGTGCCCATCATCCTGTGTCCGAATCCCAAAGGTGCCCACAGGCTCAAAAAGTCTGGGGACCCCTGCTTTAAGTCAGTTGGGGAAACTCAGGGCTCTTTTTGTAGCAGGAACTCCTTTGCATATTAGGCGACACCCCCCCTAATGTAGCGAATCCTCCAAGAGCTTACAGTAGCCCCTGTAAGAAGAGCTCTGTAAGCTCTTGGAGGATTGGCTACATTAGGGGTGTGTCGCCTCATATGCAAAGGAGTTCCTGCTATAAAAAGAGCCCTGAGGAAACTATATACTAAAAATCCCCAACTGTGGTGAAAAGGTTTCTGGCCCTGTGGCTGAGGGACAGAGCAAAAGAGACGTTTTGAGGAGAAGGAGAGATTTCTCAGGAGGTTTCTGACTTGGGTTGATTTAAAATATTTTGTCACACACCCCTACAAGGTACATCTAGGGCTTTTTTTGTAGAAAAAGCCCAGCAGGAACTCATCAGCATAATAGGCCACACCCATCATCAGGAACTCATTAGCATATTAGGCCACCCCAGACAGCAAGCTCATTAGCATATTAGGCCACCCCCACCTTTTGCTTCTTATTCTGTTTACCTTGTTTGTTGTCAAAACTCAGGGCTTTTTTTGGAGCAGGAACTCCTTTGCATGTTAGGCCACACAGCCCTCATGTAGCCAATCCTAATGAGTTTCTGCTGTTGGGTGTGGCCTATTATGCCAATGAGTTCCTGCTGGGTGTGGCCAACTTGGGAGCCAGCCAGAACTCCGTTCCTGTGCGTTCCTGCCCCAAAATAGCCCTGGAAACATCCATGACCTCTGGAGCCTGCCCCACCTCTGGCCAGTTCCAAACCAAGCCGCTTTGCAGGCCCTGAGCGTATCACAGCCAGAGATCACTGGCATAATTCGGCACACAAGACTTCAACTCACCTTCTTAAAAATGTTCATTCCCAAATCTGAGGAGAGGTCCGGAACGGCCGGCCGGCGCAGGTTTGTTAATGACACTTTGGCAAACGCTTCGGTGCTTAGAGATTTCTCCTCTTCATTGCATTTCATGGTGAGATCCTACAGCCACAAGGAAAGAAAGCAAAGATACGTCCAAGCATGCAGCAGCTATTGTACTTTTGTACAGCTTGGGACCACAATATCTGTCAGAGTGCCTTTCCTAACGCCAATCTACCCAGACACTACATTCAGCCTCTGAGGCCTTCCTCTGGGTGCCAACTCCTCGAGAAGCTCAGGTGGCAACTAGGGAGAGGGCCTTTTCTGTGGTGTCTCCTGTCTTTGGAACAACCTCCCTGCTGCGGCCCACCTGGTGCAAAATCTGCCATCTTTTTGGTGCCAGATTAAGCCAGCCCTCTTTGTGGAGGCCTTTAAAGACCTCGTTGGTTTTGTAGGAGACCCATATGATTAGCCTAGGTACTGTTCTTTCACTTTGGATTATGCCTTTTTTGGGTCCAGTTGTTTCAAATCAACTTTATTCAAAATTAATTTTAAGTAAATCAACATTAATTGATGTATTAAATTAGCACTAATTTGATTAATAATAATTAACTTGATTGTTCTTTAACTCTATTTTCGTTTTATTTTAAATTAAAGTTTATCTCTTGTTTTATCTTTTCTTTTTCGTGTCCAGTAGTTTAAAATCAATTTTATTTTAAATTAATTCTAATTAAATCAATAATAAGCAGTAATAACCGATGTATTAGATTGATACTAATTTAATTATTATTAATTAAATTGATTGTTCGTTAACTTTATTTTAGTTTTATTTTAAATTAGAGTTTATCTCTTGTTTTATCTTTTCTTTTTATAGTTTTTATACTTGCTGTAAACCGCCCAGAGAACAACAACAAGAACAGTAGTAGTAGTAACAGTAGTAGTAAGAGTAGTAGTAGTAAGAGGAGTAGTAGGAGTAAGAGTAAGAGCAGTAGTAGTAAGAGGAGTAGGAGTAGGAGTAGGAATAAGAGTAAGAGCAGTAGTAGAAGTAAGAGGAGGAGTGGTAGTGGTAAGAGGAGTAGTAAGAGTAGTAGTAGTAGTAGTTATTGCTGTTATTGTTGTTATTGACATTGTTATTGTTATCCGGAGATGCCCAGGAGTGTAAACTGCTGGGTCAAAATATCAGCTGATCAGGGTCCGATGAGAAGCTTTCCCTCTCAACGCTGGTCTAGACAGGCTGCTGCCGTGCCCTCCAAAGGTCTCAGCCTGTAACTGGGTAGGTCCAAAAGCTCTGCGTTGTTAGCCATATAATCCCCATATTCTTGTGGGGCTCGACCTTGTCCTTACCTGGGTTTTGTGCGTATTCACCAATGAGGGAGCTGCGGCCACCATGGAACTGCTGCGGGGTCTCGGCAGTGGTGGGACTTCCGGTTCCGGAGGCTTCTCGGGCTTCTCCTCTAGCATGTGGCGCAGCCTTTGGAGGTAATACATCAGGGACCACTGAGTGCCTTCCTCGGACCAGTGCGGCTGGAGCAGGCAGCGTAACACCGCCACGTCAAAGTAGGTGGCATACCGAGACTTCTGGCACGGCGGGATTACCAAGGACACCCTGTCGCAAACGATAAAGGAAAGCACCGTATGGAGGACTGAGCCAGACGCGTCCCAGGGGGCACCGCTAATTTCGCCACTGATTGAAATAATTCATTCGCCATGACTCTGTACGCAACATTCAAAGCGGCTTACCATAAAAATCAGCAAAACAGTAAAGCCCATGCCAACAATTCTTAACCCTAACAGTACTCAGCATGAAGAAAGGCAAAAGTTGAAACAGCAGGTTATAAGGGACATTCCCACACTAGGGACGTCAGACCCCCTGGTGGGGGTGGGGGTTCCCTGGTTTTGGAGACCCCTCTCTGCCCCCCATTACCCCCCCAACATGCAAGAAGCCGTACATAAATACAACATGCCTACATCACCCAGAAATGACATAGGCACGTCGGTGACAATGGGGAGATGATGCTCTGGTTTTTGAGCAAAACTCTTTGGGTAAACCAGAACATCACCCCTGACATCCTCAATGTATCTGTGTCACTTTCGGGTGACATAGACACATCACGTTTATTTCCGGCTTCTTCCCTTCCCACTCCCAGATGTGGCAACCCTATCTCTCTCACACACACAAAATCAAAGCAGCTGGTTAAAAAGAAGTGGTAAAAAGAGCAACCATTTTTTGTGAAAAGGAAACATCTTTATCAGCAAGGGCATTCTGATCAGCTGGCAAAAAACCTTGTCAAGTATTACTCCAATTCTGCCCCAGATAAACTAGCTAAGTTTTACCCTGACTTACCAAAACACTGCTGGAAATGTAAAAATAATGTTGGTTCATTTTTCCATATGTGGTGGACATGTGATAAAGCTAAAAAATATCGGAGTTGGATACATGAACTCTTGCAGAAAGTGTTGAAAACGACTGTACCTTATACACCAGAATTGTTTTTATTGAATATATCACCAGAGAAATATAAAAAAACAAGACTTTTACCTCACTATACCTATTGTAACAGCGGCAAGAATATTATATGCTACACACCGGAGAAGAAATGAAACTCTTTCAAAGGAAGAAATTATAAGTAAAATACTGGAAACAGCAGAGATGGAAAACTTAACTTCAATGTTGAGAGGAAATAACAAAGAAGATTTTGAGGACACATGGCTAAGGTTCTATAAATGGATAGAGGAACATAACATATCAAATTCCTAGACCTATAACCGAAATTAAAAGGAATAAGAACTACATATATACCTGTGAGTAACAGGTGTTTATTAAAATTATAAGGTGTATAAAAGAAACAAACTTTTTAATTAGGAGGTCATATGTGTGGATTTTATATGGAAATTATGAGGTCAAATGACAACATGGGAAAAAAATTGATACAACGAATCTTCCCCAATTATCTATGTTTCTATGCTTGTATGTAGATTGTCTATTGTATATGTATGAAATAAAAAAAACCTTTAAAAAAAGTATTACTCCAATTCTGCGGCAGCCACACTGGCTTCCAATTAGTCTCCAGATCCAATTCAAGGTTTTGGTGTTAATCTTTAAAGCCATTAATGGTCTGGGACCCTCATACCTACGGACCTGTTGCTCCCATTACAACCCCTCCCGTTACAATCCCCCTGTGGTGTCTTCTGTCCTTGTCCAGGGGCCTCTTACAGGTGCCTGGCCTCAGGATGGCTAAGTTACTGGTCGTCTAGTGAAGGGCCTTCTCAGTCATGGCCCCTGCCAGACTTCTTTAGTTTCCACAGGCTGAATTGTTTCCGTTGGCCTTTGCAGGGTAGCCACATATTTGGGTTGTTTTTTATTAAGGTACGATGATAGGACATGTATTTTAATGTTTTAATGTTAATAGTTTATATGTGTTATTTGTTTTAGTGTTGGTTTTGCCTGATTGGTTTTCATGTTGTAGGTTGTCACATGGCCTTCCATGGAGACGCATTTCTCTCTGCAAGTCTCTCCTGTAGAGACAGTGACCTCATCCTCCCACACACAGGATGCCAGACAAGCTGGCTGTTTGTGACAGGGAAAGTAGAGGAAGAAGAAGAGATTGGATTTATATCCTGCCTTTCACTACTCAAAGGAGTCTAAGAGTGGCTTACAAACGCCTTTCCCTTCCCCTCCCCACCACAGACACCCTGTGAGCAATGCTCCCTCTAAGCTCTGGAGTCTTGTGAGCAAAAGTTCTGCTCCTGGCATTCAAGTTGTGAGTGAGTGATTTGGCTACGGCATAAATGAATTTGCTCTGGAGCCCTCCTTCCTGAGCCAAGACAAAAATCTGTGAGCTGGAGGCTAAAAAACTGTGAGCTAGCTCACACTGACTCAGCTTAGAGGGAACACTGCCTGTGAGGTAAGTGATGCTGAGAGAGCTCTTTGAAGAGCTACTCTCTCAAGAACAGCTCTGACAGAGCTATGGCTTGCCCAAGGTCATCCAGCCAGGTGCAAGTGGAGGAGTGGGGGAATCAAACCCGGTTCTCCCAGATTAGGGTCCGCGCACTTCACCACTACACCAAACTGGCTCCCTCTTTGGATTAGGCTTCTTTATCTCCTTTCCACTTCAACCTGAATGTGAACTGAATCTACTGGAATAAATGTAAGGTTGGGTTTTGGGTTTTTTTGCAATATACTTCTTGGGAGATTTATTTGTTGCACTGTGCATCACGCTTCTATGACTGGGCAAAACTCTGCTGTGTTAACCAAATACCCCTATACAGTTTGCCATTGCCTGCCTCTGCGTGGCAGCCCTAAGCTTCCTTGGTGATTGCCCATCCAAATACTGACCAGGGCTGAGCCTGCTCAGAGACTGGGTTAGCCCAGGACATCCAGGTCTAGGCAGAGGCTTTTTAAACTGCAGTAAATCC
This sequence comes from Gekko gecko, assembly GCA_029375565.1. Classification (NCBI taxonomy): domain Eukaryota; kingdom Metazoa; phylum Chordata; class Lepidosauria; order Squamata; family Gekkonidae; genus Gekko; species Gekko gecko. The sequence goes on along the minus strand of JAPDNY010000003.1, from coordinate 13,521,111 downwards.
CACCAGCTTTAGCTGAGTAGCACATATATCAAAGTTTAATTAACGGCTTTCACCAGCTTAAAATACAAAAAAATAAAACTAAATAGACACATAAGATATGGGCTAAAATAGTGAATTATAAAGAGTAGCACATATAGGATCAGGCTGTTACTATAACATTACCTGGCATGCCTTTACTCCAAGAGTGGTTTACCTACCCAAAGTGTGGTTTACCTATCAACTTTTACTCCAAGAGTGGTTTACCTATCACATTTAAACAACATTCTTCTCGTCCACACAGGTGGAAATTGAAAGAGACCCTAATGAGAATGTTATTATAGCACTCAGGACAATGGAACCCCCAGGACTTAACAGAGATATCGGCTTCTTATCGCTCGACATAGGCTAACATCATTCAGTTCTCGCATCTGTTTGTGAACTCTTTTATCATGCTGTATGCTAATTTGCCGCTATTCACAGGTTTTACCAACTACTTTAATCCAATCTGAGCTATATTTATTGCTCATTTACTTGTGCATCTTGACTCTAAGTAGCCCTTCCTGGCAATGACCCCCCACCCCCACCGTCTACCTGTTTATAATGGTCGGTGACCCCTGTTTCAATGTATCTGAGGAAGTGTGCATGCACACAAAAGCTTATACCTGGAATAAAACTTGGTTGACCTTCAAGGGGCCACGGGACTCGAACTTTGTTCTCGTAAAGATGATGGTTTCTCTTGACAGAATCTCAGAGAAATACTTTATGGTTGGGGAGGGGGGAGGAAAACATTTTAGGCACATTACCGGATATGTGGATTTGCTGTTTGCATCAACAGCATTGATTCCGAATACCCTCGTGCAGGAAAGCCAGTCTGCCTCATTCCATTCATGTCTTTACTCTGTGATTCATTAATGAGTGAAACACTCTTCTTAAATAATGGACCCTTTCAGCTCCGCATGAAACCCAGACATCCCATTTTATACGGACTCAGGCCTGGGCTTGCTTCTAGAGAGGGACTCTGGGTTTACAAATGCATCTCGTAGTTTTTAGAGAATTTCCCAATGAACAGGGCAATGCATACGAAGATATTGAGTGAGTCCCATGGAAAACTACAATCTCTGTTCGTTAAAAGTTCAGAAAATCCACCGAAAGGTGTTAAGTCCTAATTGTGCAGAGTTCAACAAAGGAAAGAGTCTTCTTAAGAGGTGGACGATGCAATTCACACCTCATCAGTGTATCCAGATCAAGGAAGCTCCGAAATCGAATGCTGCTGAGAAACATCCCGCAACACAACAGATGCCATCTTACAGCTGTGTTTCAAGAGAGTTTTTTCAAAGCAGGAGTAATCCTTTGCAAATTAATAGCAGCAAATGGACATAAGAAAAAAATCACCGACGCAGCTCCCTTCCCTAAAAGCAGTTGGGGTGTGGAGGTCTCCCAGAACTACAACTGAAGAGGAATAAGAAGAGATTGGATTTATACCCTCCCCTTCACTACCTAAAGGAGTCTCAGAGTGGCTCATAATCTCCTTTCCCTTCCCTGCCCCGCAACAGACCCCTGTGAGGTAGGTGGGGCTGAGAGAGCTCCTTCGAGAACTGCTCTCGAGAGAACAGCTCTGAGAGAACTTGTAACTGACTCAAAGTCACCCAGCTGGCAGCATTTGGAGGAGCTGGGGAATCAAACCCCGTTCTCCCAGTTTAGAGCCTGCGCTCCTAACCACTACGCCAAACTGGCTCAAACTGAGCTACAAACAATCGGTTGCCCTGGAGGAAAACTGGCTGCATTGGAGAATAGACTGTATGTAGGGTTGCCAGTTCTGGGTTGGGAAATACCTGGAGACTTTGGGGGTGGAGCCTGAGGAGGGTGGGGTTTGGGGAGGGGAGGGACTTCAGTGGGGTATAATAATGCCATGGAGTCCACCTTCCAAAGGCGCCATTTTCTCCAGGTGAACTGATCTCCATTGCCTGGCGATCAGTCGTAACCCCAGGAGATCTCCAGCCACCGTCTGGAGATTGGCAACCCTAGCTTTATGGCCGTATACCCTGCTGAAGTCCCATCCCAAACCCTGTCCCCCCCAGCCTCCAGCCACAAATCTCCAGGAATTTCACAACCCAGAGTTGGGAACCCTAGCCACCGTAAGGTCCCAGCCTTCCTGTGGTATCACCGTCCATTGGCTGTGCCCGTCGCCAACAGAGAGGGGTGGATTATGGAACGCTGGAAGCTGAAACTGATCTTAGCCTTTGCTAAGAAAGTGATACTTTAAAGCTGACCCCTAAACAAAACAGCTGCCACTCTCCTGGGAGGGGCCGTGGCTCAGTGGTAGAAGAAGAAGAAGAAGAAGAAGAGGAAGAAGAGGAAGAGGAAGAAGAAGAGGAGGAGGAGGAGGAGATTGGATTTATACCCTGCCCTTCACTCGGAGTCTCAGAGCGGCTTACAAACTCCTTTCCCTTCCCCTCCCCACAACAGACACCCTGTGAAGTAGGTGGGGCTGAGAGAGCTCTTTCCAGGACTGCCCTTTCAAGGACAGCTCTGCCAGAACTATGGCTTGCTCAAGGTCATCCTGCAGCTGCATGTGGAGGAGTGGGGGAATCAAACCTGGTTCTCCCAGATTACAGTCCACGCACTTAACCACTACACCAAACTGGCTCTGCTTGGCATGCAGAAGGTCCCAGGTTCAACCCCCGGCATCTCCAGCTAAAAAGATCTGGCCGTACATAATGTGAAAGACCTCTGCCTGTGAGACCCTGGAGAGCTGCTGCCAGTCAGAGTAGAGAAGACTGACTTTGATGGACCGAGAGTCTGAAGGCAGCTTCATGTGGTCGTGTGTTCCAAGTTTTCCCTTTGGGAGAAAGGTTGTCTCACAAGGGATTTCTCTCCTGTGCACTTGTGTTCTCGTGTTTTTGTGGATCCCTGCCAAGGCACTCAGAATATAGCTATGAACGAGAGAGACTGCTTCTTTTTGGTTTCATTCTGGAGGTAAGCTAGCTAGCTAGCGATCTATTTATCTATCTATATCCAAAGGCACTGAGAATTCTCTATCAGAAAGACAACCTGAGTTTTGTTTGGGGTAGTGGTTTGGTGCACGGACTCTAATCTGGGAGAACTGGGTTTGATTCCCCACTCCTCCGCATGCAGCTGCTGGTGTGACCTTGGGTCAGTCACAAGTTCTCTTGAAGCTGTTCTCGAGCGGGCTCTCTCAGCCCCACCTACCTCACAGGGTGTCTGTTGTGGGGAGGGGAAGGGAAAGGAGTTTGTAAGCCGATCTGAGACTCCTTTGGGTAGTGAAGGGCGGGGTATAAATCCAATCTTCCCCTCCTCCTCCTCCTCCTCCTCCTCCTCCTCCTCCTCCTCCTCCTCCTCCTCCTCCTCCTCCTCCTCCTCTTCTTCTTCTTCTTCTTCTTCTTCTTCTTCTTCTTCTTCTTCTTCTTCTTCTTCTTCTTCTTCTTCTTCTTCTTCTTCTTCTTCTTCTTCTTCTTCTTCTTCTTCTTCTTCTTCTTCTTCTTCTTCTTCTTCTTCTTCTTCTTCTTCTTCTTCTTCTTCTTCTTCTACAAGCTTGTTTTTTAATATGTTTGTTTAGTTCTAATTTCAGCCCCGTGTTCAGGCAGTTATTTTGCATCCCGAAGGTTGTAGGGTCTGGGACATAACCATCGGTTTGGATTTTGCCTTCAAGGGCAAAAAGAATTCCATCGAGGCTGGTTCGGAAAGTGGAGCAAAACAACATGTATTTCTTCCTGGAACGTTGCTAGGCAACCAATGCTCTCTCCCCCCCCCGCCACCCATTCAGTTCAGAGTGATCAATGAGTTCAGCAGATGAAGAGAAATTAATGACGCAGGATACAGAGCGTGCCTGCAGCTCCGTCGCCATGGTGACCGCCTGGCTCGGTTTCAGTCACCGATTGCTTGGTTTCTGCCGTCTAAAACCCAATTCCTCCCTCCTCGGGTACTTGGAACTCGCTCGCAAAATAATAATCGACAGCAAAAAAAAAAAAAAAATAGAATGACACCATCACCTCAGTTCAATGCTAAACCCAAAATCCGATTTTTGTATTTGGAGGTAAATTGGTGTTTGGGGGTGTTGTTTTTAACCTCCAGCAGGGCTGTTTTTGTAGAAAAAGCCCATCAGGAACTTATTACAATAACAGGCCATACCCAGCAGCAGGAACTCATTAGGATATTAGGCCACACCCCTGACAGCACAGCTTATTAGCATATCAGGCCACACACCCATGTTACCAGAAGTGTGGCCATCCAGCCACACCCGACTTTTGCTTCTTATTCTGTTTACCTTGTTTGTTGTCAAATCCCAAGGGCTTTTTTTGGAGCAGGAACTCCTTTGCATGTTAGGCCACACACCCCTCATGTGGCCAGTCCTAATGAGTTTCCACTGTTGGGTGTGGCCTGTTATGCTAATGAGTTCCTGCTGGGCGTGGCCAACTCAGGAGCCAGCCAGAACTCTGTTCCTCTAGGTTCCTGCTCCAAAATAGCCCTGACATCCAGTATGCATGTTGAGATATATTGAGAGGTTTGCTTCCCTCCTCCACAGGCTTGGAGCAGGGGTCCTCCATTTATCAGGATTTCCTGGAGGGAGCGGCTTTTCCGTGGCTTCATGCTGTCAGTTTTAAATGGCACCACCCAGGTAGACTAAAGCAAGGCCATTGTAAACCATCACTGATAGTCTGCTCACATCCACGTGTAGTATTTTTGGCCACTGTGTGACACAGAGTGTTGGACTGGATGGGCCACTGGCCTGATCCAACATGGCTTCTCTTATGTTCTTATGTCTGGGGCAGTGATGCTCTGTCTTCTTGGTGCTTGGGGGGGGCAACAGTGGGAGAGCTTCTGGAGTTCTGGCCCCACTGATGGACCTCCTGATGGCACCTGGGTTTTGGCCACTGTGTGACACAGAGTGTTGGACTGGATGGGTCATTGGCCTGATCCAACATTGGCTTCTCTTATGTTCTTATTTACTTGAGAGGAAAGCAAACCCTGAATGTAGTGTCCCCTCAATGTTGTTGTTGTTATTATTTGTTGTCAAGTCACAGCCAACTAAAGACAATAGACTTTCAGAGATGGCTTGCCATTGCTTGCCTCTGTTTAATGTCCTTGGTCTTCCTTGGTGGTCTCCCATCCATGTACTAACCAGGGCCAAGCCAGCTTAGTTTTAAAGAAGCTTAGAGGGCAACAGTGGCATTTGGCCCCATTGGTGGACCTCCTGAGGGCACCTGGTTTTTGGCCACTGTGTGACACAGAGTGTTGGACTGGAGGGGCCATTGGCCTGATCCAACACCGGCTTCTCTTATGATCTTATGTCTGTGGCAGTGATGCTCTGTATTCTTTGTGCTTGGGGGGCAATAGTGGGGGGGGGGCTTCTGGAGTTCTGGCCCCACTAGTGGACCTCCTGATGGCCCATGGGTTTTGGCCACCATGTGACACAGAGTGCTGGACTGGATGGGCCACTGGCCAGCTCCAGGTTGGGAAACTCCTGGAGATTTGGGGATGGAGCCCGGGGAGGAGAAAGACCACAGTGGGGTACAATGCCACAGAGTCCACCCACCAAAGCATCCATTCTCTCCAGGGGAACTGATCTCTGCAGTCAGGAGATGAGCTGTAATTCCGGGGGATCCCCCAGCATCCCTAGACACCAACAGGGTAAATTATAAATGCAATACATTTCATATGCAAACCAGCCCATCTTTCCTGCGTTGAATCTGTTTGGAAAGGTTATCAACTCAGCCACACAATTGGGACTCCTCCTTTTAATGCTGTAGAGCAGGGATTTCTGACATGGTTCCAGTGGGCACTATGGACTATGAACATGGGTGGCTTCAAGAGGGAATCGGATAAACATATGGAGCAGAGGCCCATCAGTGGCTATTAGCCACAACCAATACTCCCTCCAAGCTGTGAAGTCTTGTGAGCAAAAATTCTACTTTGTGAGCTCCTGGCATTAAAGTTGTGAGCAAGCGATTTGGCTACTGCATAAATCAGTTTGCTCTGGAGCCATCTTTCCTGAGCTAAGACAAAAATGTGTGAGCCGGAGGCTAAAAAAATGTGAGCTAGCTCACACTAACTCAGCTTAGAGGGAACATTGGCCACATGGTATAGATAGGAACTCTCAGTCTCCTGGTATTCTTGGCCACTGTGTGACAGAGTGTTGGACTGGATAGGCCATTGGCCTGATCCAACAGTGGCTTCTCTTCCTGGCCCCACTGCTGGACCTCCTGATGGCACCTGGTATATTTTGGCCGCTGTGTGACAGAGTGTTGGACTAGATGGGCCATTGGCCTGATTCAACATTGGCTTCTCTTATGTTCTTATGTTCTTATGTTCTCTTGTTCTTATGACACCCACTGGCAGCATTCCTGGTGCCCACTAAATGTTTTTAAGAAGTGGGTAGGGCCAGGTGTGGCATTTGCCCCACAAGGCTTCTGATTGGCCACTGGAGGTTTGATTGGCTGTGCAGATTTTCAAGAATGTTGCTTTGGCAACAGTTGCCGCCACCGCACAAGGATCTTCACTGTGTGACTGAAGGGAAGCTTGGGCCGCCATTTTGTGGCTGGCTCTGCCTCCTGCAGTAGCTATTTGGTGGCAGCCATTTTGTGGCTGTGCCCAACAAATCTGTCAGAATTCCAAAGGCGCCTGCAGGGGCAAAAAATGGTTTGAGACCAGTGCTGTAGAGAAACACCAACCACGTCATTGTCTTTTCAGTTTTGTTGTTATCATTCAACAGCGAGCAAGTGAGAAATCTGAAAGGAAGCAGCCTTCTACCTGGGATATGGAGGGCCCTTCTCCTGGGACGCTTGGGATGACACGCTCCCATCGATGGAGTTCCCACGATGACAACCTGCAACAGCTGGCTTGGGAGGCACAGAGTCGGGCTGGGCTGTTTCGCACACCACCTGCAGTCCCTGCGGACATATTCAGAAAGAAATGCAATCAGGTACATACGGCTTCCTCTTCAAACCGATAATGACTAGCGTCATTACTCTTCACCAGAAGAAATGAATCCTCGGGTGTCCTTCTGAATACTTCGCTGCCGGAGCAATCGTCCGACTCTTCTTCGTTTGATTGCGCACTCAGGCGTTCATCCAATGCACACTTAAGTGCATGTATGCGCCACTGGATTAGAAGGGACTTCTGAATCAACACGGATAGGGCCGAGCCGTGATGAGCTACCTTCACGGTAGAGCAAAGAGGATGGGGAGACCAGATTCGCATCCATCATGCTCAAATCAGGGATCCTCTTCTCGCTGGTATATTGCTCTGCAACATTACTTATAAAATGCAGAACAGGCAGATTGGAGTACCTAGCGCAAAACCTTGATTGAAAGAGCAATAACTGAACCCGTGGATTGTGGCGCTGGAAAGTACCGTCAAGTTGCAGCTGACTTATGGTGACCCCATTGCCTGCCTCTGTTTAGCAACCCTGGGCTTCCTTGGTGGTTTCCCTAACCAGGGCCAACCCTGCTTAGCCTACTAAGATCTGATGAGATCAGGCTAGCCTGGGCCATCCAGGTCAGGGCCATGGATTGTGAACAATAGGTGGGGCTGAGGGAGTTCTTCTGAGGACTGCTCTTGAGTGAACAGCTCTGAGAGAACTTATGACCGACTCCAAGTCACACCAGCTGCTGCATGTGGAAGAGTGAGGAATCAAACCTGGTTCTCCCAGATTAGGGTCCATGCTCCTGACCACGACACCAAACTGGCTGTCTTTCACATCACCTTCTGCCTGGTCCTTTTCCCTGGAGATGCCGGGGATTTGAACCTGGGACCCTCTGCATGCCAAGCAGATGCTCTACCACTGAGCCACGGCCCCTTCCCCTTTCCTCCCCCCAAATCTTATTGGTCTCTAAGGTGCTACTGGACTCAAATCTATCACTTCTTTGAAGACTCCGCTAAAAGCATGAGGTTCCTTCTTATCAAAATTTAGCTTTTGTTATTTCAAATAGCGCTAATATTTCCAAGGAGTTTTTGTTCGAAACGTGAGTGACTAGGACAGCTATACAGGGAAGGCAAATAATCAGAACCATGGTCCAAGCTGCATTGGTCTTTCATGCCCGTGTGCCAATGATGTCATATCGTCTCAAATATTTCTGTCTGCATTTCATGCCGCATCTGCTCTCCTACTGTTTCATCTCAGCGTCGGCTGTCTGCATCACTTTATTGCCATTTAGTAGTGACTCCAAGGTCACTAAGGTTTCCCACCATGTTATTTGGGTTTAGTTTTAAGGTCGTTTAATGGCTCCTCCCTGCCCTCGAGCTGCTGTGAGCGATAACCAGACAACTGGAGCTGAATTCTCCCCCCCCCACTCTTTTCTAAGGAGATACACAAATTGTCACAAAGGAAACTAGATAGTTGAAAATCCAGTCGTCTGTGTTTAGAAGCAGCCAGGGAGCATTTTTCTGCAATCACATTTTTTTGGAGGGGGGTTGGAAGCACACCCACCCCTGAACCATTTGTTATTTCTTCAGGCAGTCCCCAGAATGCCCTGCCTGGCATCCGCTGGGTGTTTTGTGTTTTTTACCCAGCTTGTTCCATCTTTCCTGCCCCCCTGCCTCCCACTTCACCAGGTCACCCCCCATTACTTTCTGCAGGGGGTCGCAGGTGCTGTTTCCTCCCTGTAGCACAGGATCCTGCGGGCACCCTGAGGAGACTGCTCCTCCCCCCTCTGTCACATGCTCTCCCCTCTGTCCTGATGCAGACGGCGAGCTTTTCATACTAAGCCAAATGGATGGCAAAGGGAGCTGGTTCCACAACAGAATGAAACAGCCTTGCATAGCAAATGCAGGCTGGGCCCATGTTTTCCTGGCAAGACTTTCAGCTTGAAGCAAGTCACAGCATCCCCAGTACCGTTCTCTCCTCTCGTCTTCCCAGAGGGGCTTCCCATGAGACCTTACAGTTTCAGTCCTTACCTCGGTACATCCAGCATCCAGACTTGGAGACTCAGATGTTAAGATCTGGTTTTTGATTGGAGAACTTCTCTTAGCTGGAAAACGGAAGAGGGAATCGTTCAGATTTGCGAATCCCGCCTCGGCCGTTCTGATGGGCCCTTTGAGCTATAACACAAGCCTGATCTGTTTTCTTGAAGTTAGAAAGAGGGTAACGCTTTTTTTCTGATCCCCCCACCCTTTAACGTGTTGATTATGGGCAGGTTTTAATCAAGTTAATTCTATTTTTGTGCATTTTTAAAAAAATTGTGAGCTGCTCTGAGCTGCTAGGGAAAAACCCCACCATTTAGAGGTTTACAAGATTATGCATGGGACAGAGCAGGTAGAGAAAGAAGTCCTTTCCTCCCTTTCTCACAATACAAGAACTCGTGGGCACTCAATGAAATTGCTGACCAGTCGGGTTAGAATGGATAAAAGTACTTCTTTACCCAAAGAGTGATTAACACATGGAATTCACTGCCACAGGAGGTGGTGGCAGCTACAAGCATGGACAGCTCCAAGAGGAAATTGGATAAACATATGGAGCAGAGGTCCATCAGTGGCTATTATCCACGAGGTATAGATAGGGACTCTCAGTCTGGGGCAAGGTGATGCTCTGTATTCTTGGTGCTTGGGGTGGGGGGGCAACAGTGGGAGGGCGTTTAGTGTCCTGGCCCCACTGGTGGACCTCCTGATGGCACCTGGTATTTTTGGCCACTGTCTGACAGAGTATTAGACTGGACGGGCCATTGGCATGATCCAACATTGGCTTCTCTTATGTCCTTATGATAAAATGTTGAATTTGATACATCAAAATAGCTCCTGGGATCAATGACTGCAGATAAAGCAAGCACCTGAGCAAGAGGCGGGACTCTCTTTCCTCACCTGTCTCCTGCCAGTCTCTCTTACTATTTCCTCCCCTCACTGGGTAGAGAAGACTTTAAAATATATCTTGAATAACAGAAGGGATTCTGGGGTGCCATCCTTGTGCAGAAGAAGAAGAAGCTCTAGTGCCAGGTGCATCGCGCAGTCTCACGCACCTGTAATTATATTCCTGATGGGTTTCACCATTGAGGTAAAGGCCGAGACTTCCGGTTGCCTGTGCTCCCACATCGGCTGCCAGATCACAAGACCGCTGGCCAGACGGAAGGTCAGATCGGATTCCTGAAAGCACACGGAGATGATACCACATCTAGATGAGCCGGGCTGAGCTAAGCTGGCCGTGTCTATCTCTAGACCAGAATTCTTCATTTCAAAGACAATCAAGTTCTTTAATTCTACGAAATATCCCCTTGTTCCACGCCCAGGTTAAGATGCCCACCATGCCTGCATACGTGGTGGGGGACACACAAATAGTTCTTTTATTTACATTATTGATAGCCCACCTTTCCTCACTGGGACTCGAGGAGGATTACACAGAGTTATTTGTTTGTTTGCTTGCTTGGATTTCTATCCCGCCCTCACTGCAAGTGGGCTCAGGGCAGGTACCAGCCCCATAAAGGTAAAGGTAAAGGGTTCCCTTGCTCAAAAGGTAGTCGAATCCAACTCTAGGGGGCAGTGCTCATCTCTGTTTCCAAGCCAAAGAGCCAGCACTGTCTGAAGAAGTTGCCATGGTCATGTGGCTGGCATGACTAAATGCTGAGGTGCATGGAACACTGCTACCTTCCCACCTATTTATCTACTTGCGATTTCTTGCTTTTGAACTGCTAGGTTGGCAGGAGCTGGGGCCAGAGATGGGAGCTCACTCCATCATGCGACACTTGGGTCTTGAACTGCCAAACTACAGACCTTCCGGTCTGCAGCTCAGCGTCCTACCTCTGAACCACCGCAGCTCCCAGGGCTTTTTAGGGAGGGGGCCTGGGGGGGGTGCCCACCTGCTAATCCAATCAAAGGCTCCAGGGCAAGGGCTGTAGCGGCCGCAGCTTCCTTCCCTCTCCCCTCCCAGAAGGGCAGGCCTTCCCCGTGGAGCATCTGGGTCCAGCTCCCTCCCTCCCCAAGGACCCCCAGTGCCTCTTCCCACAGCCCAGCACCAGGGGCAGGAGCCTCTGAAATCACGCCCTCGGCCTCCCTGCCAACAGGCTGACAGGCAATCAGGGGGAGTCGGGGTAGGGGACCCGAGGCTCAGGAGGGGGCCCCTTAAAAACCGCTAGGGGGGTGGGCCCCGTGGGCCCCACGTTAGCTACGGGCCTGGCAGGTACCAATGGTGTAAATTACAATACAGTTAAAAACAGATTGAACAACAGTATAACATAATATAACCCCTAAGTACCGTGTCAGTTCTGATAGAACGATATCAACAGTAGTGGAAATCCAGATACCTCAGTGGGTAAATTGGGATTAAGACATTAAAGGTGTTAGGATTTTAGGATCCAGGTCGCCGATGGGGTCAGCCACAGAGAGGGGGCGCCCGCCGCCTCAACCAAAAGCCCAGTGGAAGAGCTCCAACTTAACAGGCCCTGCGGGGCCCTGATCTCACACGGGAGTTCATTCCACCAGATAGGGGCCAGGGTCGAAAAGACCCCGGCTCTTGTCGAGGCAAGTCAGACATCCCCGGGGCCGGGGACTACCAAGAGATGTTGATTAGTCGACCTTCCTGCTCTGCTGGGCTCATATGGGCTGGCCATCGAGACAGACCCCCGGATACATCAATACGACTGTCACCATCATCCTCAAGTAATACTATTACTACAGAGCTTTGCTAGCACTTTATAATACTGAATGGTTTTAGAAGGTTTGATGATGTTGTGATTGTTATTTACATGTTTCATCTCTTATGTAAGCCACCCCAAGCCTGCTCCGGCAGGGAGGGCAGGTATGAATCGAACAAATAAATAATAAATAAAATAATAATAATTCGTCCGTCGTTGAAGGCTCTCATGGCTCGAGTTCATTAGTTGCTGTAGATTTTCCGGGTTGTGTGGCCGTGGTCTTGGCATTGTAGGACCTGACGTATCGCCAGTAGCTGTGACTGGCATCCTCAGAGGTATAACACAGACAGATGGAGTACTCTCTGTGTCAAGGTCCCTCCAGGGGAACTGATCTCTGTAGTTAGCATTGCCAGCTCCAGGTTGGGAAAACCTTGACACAGAGAGTACTCCATCTTTCTGTGTTATACTTCTGAGGATGCCAGTCACAGCTTCTGGCGAAATGTCAGGTCCTACAGTGCCAAGACCATGGCCACACAACCCGGGAAATCTACAGCAACTAATAATTCATCCATTTATCACTTTTTAACCCACCTTATTCTAAGTGGAGGGGGTGGGGGAGAGATGGAAGGATGGGTCAAAGGCATGTTTGATTTTGCATCCAGAGCTTTGAAACTAAAGATCAAACAAACCTTGCCCATCACTCCTTTCTCCTCCTCCTTCTCCTCTTCCTCCTCCCTCAGCCACGTTAGCCAAAATAGCATGCTAAGAGCGTGTGGTCTTTACAAGGCCTGATACACAATGGAAATACTTTGGAGATGGAGGAAATAGATCCTTTGGGGGCCACCTCTCCTGTGTTGCTGCAAGAGTGGGAAATATTGGGGCCCTGGGGACTAGTAACTAGGGTTGCCAACTCCAGTTATGGACATTCCTGGAGATATGGGGGGTAGAGCAGTGGGGACAGGAGGGTTTGGAGAGGGAAAGGACCTCAGCAAGGAATGATGCCATAGAGTCCACCTTCTGAAGCTGCCATTTTCTCCAGGGGAACTGATCTATGTAGTTAGCGTCGCCAGCTCCAGGTTGGGAAATCCCTGGAGATTTGGGGGTGGGAGCCTGAGGGGGGCGGGGTTTGTGCAGGGGAGGGACTTCCAGTGGGGTTTAATGCCACAGAGTCCACCTCCCAAAGTAGCCATTTCCTCCAGGTGAACTGATCTTTGTCACTTTGAGATTAGTTGGAATAGCAGATCTCCAGCTGCCACCTGGAGATTGGCAACCTTATCTGCAGTCTGGAGATCGATTGTAATTCCAGGAAATCTCCAGGCCCCTCCTGGAGGACGGCAACCCTACCAATGACTTACTTACGTTACAAGTCTTACCATCTGTACCAATTCCCCAGTCTGGAAAATGTTTCAATGGTTCTAAATCCAGACGGTTAGCCACGTCAGTGTGGTAATTTAAAGACTACAGATTCCCTTGCTCGAAAGCCAGTCGAATCTGACTCTAGGGTTGCGGTGCTCATCTCCGTTTCGAAGCCGAAGAGCCAGTGCTGTCCGAAGACATTTCCGTGGCCATGTGGCTGGCATGACTAAATACCAAGGCGCACGGAACGCTGTCACCTTCCCACCAAAGTGGTACCTATTTATCTACTTACAATTTCTTGCTTTCGAAATGCTAGGTTGGCAGGAGTAATTTAAAGTCTAACAGCATTTTATTCCAAAATAAGCTTTTGGAGAGGCTGTGATTGGAGTCTTATTTTGGGATCCTTCTAGGTACTTAAAAAAAACACAAAACAAATAGCAGAGGCAAGGGGCTGTGAAATCCAGGAAGTGCAAGGTGAAATGTTGTTAGATAATATTCCAGTCTAATTACAAATAATACAGAGACCCCACAAACTGCTGAGCCACGTAAGAATTCTAATTGACGGGCTCTCCTAGTGAGTTACTACTCCTAGTGAGATTAAAAAAATCCCAAATCCCAATTCAAAGAGCCTTGGTCATAAACTAGGAAACAGGGGTCCGTAAAAAAATAAAATAAAAATCCTACATGCCCTCCCTATAACGTCAATGGTCAGAGGCAGAAAACTTCGAGGAGGTTCTGTAGGGCTGTTTTACTTGTTAGGGCATGAAATGAGATTTAAGCGTCAGATGTGTGTATATGTGCATGAATGGGGCTTTTATTTTATTATGGACGGCTTTAGTTTAGAACGCCCTGACCTGGCGAGACCGGGCTAGCCAGAGGGCAAAGCTGCTTCCACTCACGCTGTGCTTGATCCCTGGCCACAGAAACACAAATAAAAGCGAGGCTTTTACTGGTTTTTTATGTGACAATAATTCTAACATCACACGTCCAGTTGCTAAATCCTGTGCATTAATTTTCAAATTACGGGAACTGCACTTTAAAAGCTCTTACATTCGATGTTTTCTTTATTACTGTACTTTGTGTCTGACTAGACGGTAGCCTGGTCTGAAGACCGTAATAAACTACAACAACAACAACATTAATTAATTAGTGTCTCAAACATTAAACTTTGGCCAATGCCATAAACGTCCACAGCTTTCCATTTCCAGCGAGAGGCAGGACGGCAAAGTTTTGATGGAAAATTAACCATGACTTTCGAAGAGGCCAGAGGCGAAATGTGTGGAGAGACCCCCTCCTTCCCCTCCTCTTCTCCCCCTCCCCGGTGCTTTGGGCTCTTACTTTGATCCTGTGCACCAGAGGCGCAAACAAGAAGACGAACAGCTCCACCGTGGCCATGGAATTCTGGAAGAACTTCCTCCGGTTATTCTCTTCCTCGTCGTAGGTGCTGTCCCGCCGTGGGTGGCCCGGGGAGCCCTGGTTTTCCATCTGGTGGATGAAGGCGCTGCCGCTGCCTCTCCAACTGGAGCTCCGGTCTCCGCCCCCAAAACGGTCATTGCTGCAGTCTTGGGGGGCTTCCAGGAGCATCCAGTGGAGGGTGTGAAGGAGCTTCGTTTCCGCCACCCCGAGTTTGTCCTGATGTCCTAGGAGAGACAACACAACAAAGTCTTTGGTCAAGTGAACCTTGGGATCATGACTTGCTAATCCTTCAAGACCTCCACTGACATACTTCCCCTGCCATATGTCTGTATCCATGCTCTTAATGGCCCAGTGTCATTAAGGAAAGGCATGTGAGAAGTACACAGTTGGGGGGGGACGTGGAAATCCATGCAACAGTCACTTCTAGGCTAGACTACTGTAACTCACTCTACGTAGGACCACCCTTGAGGCTGACTCGGAAATTACAATAAGTCTAACATGCAGTGGCCCGGGTCCTCATGGGAACCCCTTTGACAACACATATCTGACCGGTGCTTTGCCAGCTGCACTGGCTCCAGGTTGAATACTGGATCAGGTTCAAGGTTTTGGTATTAACCTTTAGGGCCCTAAATGGTCTGGGGCCAACGTACCTACAGGACTGCCTCTCTTGGTATACCCCTTGCAGAATATTACTCTCTAGGGAACAAAATCTCCTGGTAAGCTCTTTTTCCAGAGGCAGGGTCTTTTCAGCCCTGGTACCAGCCTGGTGGAACTCTGCCTAGTGACATCTGTGCCTTGCAGGACTTGGTCCAGTTCCGCAGGGCCGGTAAGACAGAGATGTTCCGCTGGCCTATGGTTTGAGAACAGCGACGGTTTGTCATCAAGCCTGGCCTCCTTGACTCCCCCTCCCCTCCAGGAGCAGGGTATAAATTGGTAGTCAGTGCCCCCTGAACAAATGTTTAACTTGTACTGTCGTTGTTTTGACTGTTTGACTGTTAATTGTTTTAATTGTGTATCACTGAATGTTATGCACTGAGCCCTACGGGGAGAGGGCAATCTATAAATTTAATAATGATGTTGATGGTGATGATAATGATAGTAGCAACCAGGGCTATTTTTGTAGAAAAAGTCCAGCAGGAACTCATTAGCATAATAGGCCACACCCAACAGCAGAGATTTATTAGCATATTAGGCCACACCGCCAAGTTACCAGCGGTGTGATCATCCAGGCTCACCCACCTTTTGCTTCTTATTCTGTTTACCTTGCTTGTTGTGGCAGGGACTCCGTTGCATGTTAGCCTCCCCCAAATGTAGCCAATCCTAATGAGTTTCTGCTGTTGGGTGTGGCCTATTATGCTAATGAGTTTCTATTGGGCGTGGCCAACTCAGAAGCCAGCCGGAACTCCGTTCCTGTGCGTTCCTGCCCAAAAATAGCCCTGGTAACAACAACAACAACAACAAAGGTGCACAGGTGGTGCAGGCAACTGTGCACGGACAGTGGGAGGGCTTGCCAGAGGGAGAAGGATGTGTGGGTAGGTGTGTGTGTGTGTGGGGGGGGCCCTTGTATATGGTGGAAGGGAGCCCCTGGAAACACACTGCCCGGAACCTCCTTAGACCTGGAACTGACCCTGCCAGGAGGGGAACCATACATTCACAACAGGCCTGAGGGAAAAACCATTTGCACGGGTGACTGGGAGGGGAAGGTGGACGCAAGATGAAGTGTCTGGCCGACCTTGTGGCAGAAGGAGCCCAGAAGCACACAGCGGTTGAGAATTCCTCTCTGCTAAAGAACAACTGTGCCCTGTGGGGCCTGGCTCAGTTCCTCAGGGCTTGTAAGGCAGAGATGTTCTGCCAGGCTTTCGGTTGAGGACAGCAATGGTTTCTAACCAATGGTCTTCATCAGCCTAACCTCTTTTTCCATCCGCTCCCCTCCTCGGGGTTGAGAATAATTGGTTGTTAGGCACCTTTTGGGAATGATTGGCATGTTGTTTAAATGTTTTTAATTATTTTAAACTGTACGCTGCCCTGAGCCCCAAGTATTGGGGGAGGGCAGTCTAAAAATGGAATAATTCTAATTCTAATTCTAATAATAATAGGAGGAGGGGGAAGGGGAAATTGGATTTATACCCGACCCTTCACTCGGAGTCTCAGAGCGGCTTACAGTCTCCTTTCCCTTCCCCCTCCCCACAACAGACACCCTGTGAGGTAGGTGGGGCTGAGAGAGCTCTGAGAGAAACTGCCCTTGAGAGAACAGCTCTGAGAGAACTTGTGACTGACCTAAAGTCACCCAGCAGCTGCATGTGGAGGACTGAGGAATCAAACCTGGTTCTCCCAGATTAGAGTCTGCGTTCCTAACCACTACGCCAAACTGGCTCAACAACAACTCCCTGAGGCAGCTGGACTTCTCATAACATTAGCCCCCCATAGCGGAAAAGGGCCACAACTGGGGGTCCCTAAGTCTGTGGGTGTCTTTGGAATTCTGCCACAGGGTGGGGAGCACAACCCCAAAATGTCTGCTGCAGCAGGTGGAACCAACCACAAAATGGCTGCCCTAAGCCGCAGAGTCACACACAGGAGAAGGGGAGAAAAGAGGGAATTTTAAAAACACCTGGGGAGAGAGGACTGAAGAAGACCAACACTGTAGCTGCAGCTGCCTCTGAAATGTTACTGTAATCTGCACAGCCAACTGGATCTTCGGTGGGTCATCGGAAGCCCTTTGGAGCAAGAACCCAGCCTGGCCCACACCCGCTTCATAAAAATGCTCGGTAAGAAGAAGAGTTGCTTTTATACTCCACCGTTCACTACCCGAAGGAGTCTCGGAGAGGCTTACAATCTCCCTTCCCTTCCCTTCCCTTCCCTTCCCTTCCCTTCCCTTCCCTTCCCTTCCCTTCCCTTCCCTTCCCTTCCCTTCCCCCACAACAGACACCCTGTGAGGTAGGTGGGGCTGAGGGAGCTCTGACAGAAACTGCTCTTTCCAGAAAAAGCTCTGACAGAAGAAGAAGAGATTGGATTTATACCCCACCCTTCACTACCTGAAGGAGTCTCAGAGAGGCTTACAATCTCCTTTCCCTTCCCTTCCCCACAACAGACATCCTGTGAGGTAGGTGGGGCTGAGGGAGCTCTGACAGAAACTGCTCTTTCCAGAAAAAGCTCTGACAGAAGAAGAAGAGATTGGATTTATACCCCACCCTTCACTACCCGAAGGAGTCTCGGAGAGGCTTACAATCTCCTTTCCCTTCCCTTCCCCCACAACAGACACCCTGTGAGGTAGGTGGGGCTGAGGGAGCTCTGACAGAAACTGCTCTTTCCAGAAAAAGCTCTGACAGAAGAAGAAGAGATTGGATTTATACCCCACCCTTCACTACCCGAAGGAGTCTCAGAGAGGCTTACAATCTCCCTTCCCTTCCCTTCCCCCACAACAGACATCCTGTGAGGTAGGTGGGGCTGAGGGAGCTCTGACAGAAACTGCTCTTTCCAGAAAAAGCTCTGACAGAAGAAGAAGAGATTGGATTTATACCCCACCCTTCACTACCCGAAGGAGTCTCGGAGAGGCTTACAATCTCCTTTCCCTTCCCTTCCCCCACAACAGACACCCTGTGAGGTAGGTGGGGCTGAGGGAGCTCTGACAGAAACTGCTCTTTCCAGAAAAAGCTCTGACAGAAGAAGAAGAGATTGGATTTATACCCCACCCTTCACTACCCGAAGGAGTCTCAGAGAGGCTTACAATCTCCTTTCCCTTCCCTTCCCCCACAACAGACACCTTGTGAGGTAGGTGGGGCTGAGGGAGCTCTGACAGAAACTGCTCTTTCCAGAAAAAGCTCTGACAGAAGAAGAAGAGATTGGATTTATACCCCACCCTTCACTACCCGAAGGAGTCTCGGAGAGGCTTACAATCTCCTTTCCCTTCCCTTCCCCCACAACAGACACCCTGTGAGGTAGGTGGGGCTGAGGGAGCTCTGACAGAAACTGCTCTTTCCAGAAAAAGCTCTGACAGAAGAAGAAGAGATTGGATTTATACCCCACCCTTCACTACCCGAAGGAGTCTCGGAGAGGCTTACAATCTCCCTTCCCTTCCCTTCCCTTCCCTTCCCCCACAACAGACACCCTGTGAGGTAGGTGGGGCTGAGGGAGCTCTGACAGAAACTGCTCTTTCCAGAAAAAGCTCTGACAGAAGAAGAAGAGATTGGATTTATACCCCACCCTTCACTACCCGAAGGAGTCTCGGAGAGGCTTACAATCTCCCTTCCCTTCCCTTCCCTTCCCCCACAACAGACATCCTGTGAGGTAGGTGGGGCTGAGGGAGCTCTGACAGAAACTGCTCTTTCCAGAAAAAGCTCTGACAGAAGAAGAAGAGATTGGATTTATACCCCACCCTTCACTACCCGAAGGAGTCTCAGAGAGGCTTACAATCTCCTTTCCCTTCCCTTCCCCCACAACAGACACCCTGTGAGGTAGGTGGGGCTGAGGGAGCTCTGACAGAAACTGCTCTTTCCAGAAAAAGCTCTGACAGAAGAAGAAGAGATTGGATTTATACCCCACCCTTCACTACCCAAAGGAGTCTTGGAGAGGCTTACAATCTCCCTTCCCTTCCTCACAACAGACACCCTGTGAGGTAAGTGGGGCTGAGGGAGCTCTGACAGAAACTGCTCTTGAGAGAACAGCTCTGAGAGAATTTGTGGCTGACCCAAGGTCACACCAGCTGGCTGCATGTGGAGGAGGAGTGGGGAATCAAACCCAGTTCTCCAGATTAGAGCCTGCCACTCTTAACTGGCTCTCTTCTGTGGGGGCTGTTTCCACATCTGTGTTTGTGGCAGGACTGGGCATCTCCTCGGTGTCTGGAATGGGGATTCTACGCTACAGTGATTACGAAGAAGACAGCCGGCAGGGAAATGAAAGCATACAACACATCTGATAGGAAAGGGATGGAGGAAAATCTTGCCATCTTCTGGCAATGGCTCGTGCAACATTAGCGAGACATACCGCACTCCTCAAGATCTAGCCTTGGCTTCCCGTGAAATGTTTCCAGCACAACACGGCATAGCAACCTGTCTTGGGAATCGCACGTTCACACTAACCTAGCTTGTTGCGATTGGAGAGCAGTGTGGCCGTGCAGTGAAGCACGTGGGGCAGGGCGGCTTGGACGAGTTCCCAGCGAGAGATGCTCTGGATGGCTTCCGAGAGGGCCGGCGAAAGCCCGTGCAGCTTGTTCTCGACCAGAACCCTTTCAAAGGACTGTGGGGAGAAAAAGAGAAAAGGGGAAAGTCAGCTTAGCGCGCACTCTGGATCGTTTTTGCAGCGTTCTCGTCTTGTGCAGATTTCTGTTCTCTGTCAAATGCAATTAAACATTCTATTTAATTAAGTAATTCCGTGAAGGGCTGCTCCGTGTTTTACGTGGTAAGGCTTAATCGCTGCGTGTTGCGGCTGTCAAATGTGGTCAATGCATAAAAGGTAAAAAAGGTAAAGGTTTCCCGTGCTCGAAAGCCAGTCAAATCCAACTCTAGGGGACAGTGCTCATCTCCGTTCCCAAGCTGAAGAGCCAGCACTGTCCGAAGACATTTCTGTGGTCGTGTGGCCAGTGTGACTAAACACCAAGGCACATGGAATGCTGTTACCTTCCCACCTATTTATCTACTTACCTATTTATCTACTTGCAGTGTCTTGCTTTCGAACTGCTGGGTTGGCAAGAGCTGGGACCAGAGACGGGAGCTCACTCCGTCATGCGGTGCTCGGGTCTTGAACTACCGAACTACAGACGTGGCTGCTAGGCTAGCAGGATCTGGGGCCAGAGATGGGAGCTCACTCCATCATGCGACACTCAGGTCTCGAACTGCCAAACTACCAACCTTCCGGTCTGCAGCTCAGCATCTTAACCTCTGAGCCACTGTGGCCCCCTGGTGAATGCATACACTTCTGCAAAAAAACCTCCCCCGTGTCTAAGTACTTGGTGCAGGAATCTCAGGGTCAAAACAGACAGGAAGCTGGGAGATCCATGAAGATATGACAGTGGGCTATTTGACTGGTTAGTGGCTCCAAAGTTGTTTGTCATCAAGAGGGGGCCGGGACATTAAAACCATCTTGGACCAAATTGCGGCTTCTATGGCCAAACCTGCATTAGTGACATCAGCTGCCCAGGGAGGGGGTGAGCTCCCCCCTCCCTGACAGTCTTTAGGCAGCGGCTGGACAAACACTTGTCAGGGATGCTCTAGGATGATCCTGGACTGAGCAGGGGGTTGGACTAGATGGCCTCTATGCCCCCCTTCCATCTCTGTGATTCTGTGATTCTAGGATCACTGTGGCCTAAATTCAAGCTGGACCGCCCCGTCAGAGCTCCTGGCACCTAAAAGGGACAAAGGGATGCCGACCTTTCAGCTGGCAGTCCCCCAGGTGCATTGGGGAAGAGGCCAAGACTTCTTGGAACCCGTTCCCTGTTTTGAAACAGCACTCAAGGAATTTCAAAACATTCTGGTGCTCTCACAGGTGCTAGATAATGACATTTCAATCCACCGCAGTGACTGCATACAAGTGGATTTCGCCATTCCACCTAGACCGATTTCACCGAAGAGCCGTGCCGCTGTCACACCTCCCTTTGCCCCATTTCTATTGGTCAATTTCCCACTCGAAGTCGCGTGGCCGCATTTTGACCTGCGGCTTTGCCCGATTTCTCCCGCAGTTTCATGATCCTCAAAAAACAGGAGCAAAGGGAGGCATGATGGCGGCGCAGCTCTTGTGTGAAATCGGCCTTAGAAAAATCCAATAGCAAAGTGCTTTGAAAGGGCGTTATTCGGTGGGTGTGAATTTTCATGAAAAACCAACAGACTTTCGAAATTCTGAGAGGGGCATGACATCACGTCCTGTTTTGAAATAGGAAGTGACTTAGGGTTGCCAGGTCTTACCCATCTGGCTTGGTCCTGGGGTTTTCTGGTGCACGCACAAAGCTCTTGTGCCACGACGACATCACCCGGAAATGACATCATCACACAGGGCACAATTGTACAGGGAATACTCTGGCATTTGGCTAAAAACTCCATGGCCACCATCCTAGGGCCATCTTCTCCAGCAAGCCTCTCCCTGTAGCTCATGAGCCTTGCCTTAACAAGCCCCCTGACTGGGCTGCCCCACTGCCCCACCTATTCCCAACTGCTGGTAATGGCCGCCGAGCTGGGCTGGTCTCCAGGGCTGCTACAACTCTCAGCAGCTCCACCTGAGGTCTGTCTTGCCCTTTCTGGGCAGGCTTCTCAGAACTGCTGGTGCGCCCTTTTGCTTCCAGCTGGGCCTCAGGGCTTTCCTCACCAGGAGCACCAGCCAGTATTTTTTTAAGGTCAGGGGGCATTTAAATTTCTTAGGGGGCACTGGCTAATCAGCCACCCTGAGTCCTCGGGGAGGGCGGGATATAAATCCAAATAATCAATCAATAAATAAATTTAATCCAGGGGAGAAGGGCGCGAGGCCCTGGGCTAGATGGGAAGTCAGGGGGCCTTGCCAGCAAGTGGGGGGGCCTAGCCCCGAGATGCCCCACTATCGCTACAGGCCTGCCTCCTGGCCTTCCCTCTCTAGCCTGTTCCGGTCACGGTGTTCCATTACTCAACACTTTAGCATCAAGTGGTGGGCCACACCAGGGAACGAACCATTTCTGATGCAACTCAACAGCTATCAAAAAGATGTTAGTTTGTCATACAGCGGCTCTACTTCACAGTTCGATACAGTGTGGTATAGTCTTTGGTATGTCAGACCACGATTGGGGAGAGGTGCCCTCAGACCCCCACTCTGCCATCAGTGGGGACAGTCACTCTTTCGTTACTCAGAAGAAGAGAAAAAGAAGAGATTGGATTTATACCTTGCCCTTCACTACCCAAAGGAGTCTCAGATGGACTTACAATCTCCTTTCCCTTCCCCTCCCTGCAAAAGACACCCTGGGAGGTAGGTGGGGCTGAGAGAGCTCTCTCAAGAATGGCTTGTGCGAGAACAGCTCTGAGAGAACTTGTGACTGACCCAGGGTCACGCCAGCAGCTGCATGTGGAGAAGTAGGGAATCAAACCCGGTTCTCCCAGACTGGAGTCCGCGCTCTTAACCTCTACACCAAACTGGCTCCTGACCACTACACCCAACTCAGAATTCGGTTCCGTGGGAAAGCGTTCTGCGCTGTAAGTCCCATTGCTTGCTGGGGCAGAGACTCCGCACCGGCTTCACTGCAACACAAATGCTATGCTGGGGGGTGGTATTAGGAAGGTGGATTGAAAACAAATCAGCCAGGACCATAACGCCCCTCTATAAATCTACGGTGTGGCTTCCTTTGGAATACGGTGTACAAGTTCGGTCACCGCACCTCAAACAAGATATTACAGGATTGGGAAAGGTGCAGAAAAGGGCAACAGAAATGATTAAGGGGATGGAGCACCTCCCTTATGGAGAGAGGTTAGGGCTCTTTAGCTTGGAGAAAGGATGGTTGAGGGGTGACGGGACATTGTGCATGGGATAGAGAAGGTGGAGAAGGAAGTCCTTTCCTCCCTTTCTCACAATACAAGAACTCCTGGGCAATGTTCCCTCTAAGTTGTGGCGTCTTGTGAGCAAAAATTCTACTTTTGTGAGCTCCTGACATTAAAGTTGTGAGCAAGAGATTTGGCTACTGCATAAATTAGTTTGCTCTGGAGACCTCCTTCCTGACCCGAGACAAAAACGTGTGAGCCGGAGGCTAAAAAACCGTGAGCTAGCTCACACTAACTCAGCTTAGAGGGAACACTGCTGCTGGGCACTTAATGGAATTAAGCAGCGGTAGGCTTAGAACAGATAAAAGGAAATACTCCTTCACCCAGAGAGTGATTAACACATGGAATTCACTGCCACAGGAGGTGGTGGCAGGTGGCTACAAGCATGGATGGCTTCAAGAGGGAATTAGATAAACATACAGAGCAGAGGTCTATGAGTGGCTATTAGCCACAAGGTTTAGATAGGAACTCTCAGTCTGGGGCAGGTGATGCTCTGTATTCTTGGTGCTTGGGGGAATGACAGTGGGAGGGCTTCTGGAGTTCTGGCCCCACTGGTGGACCTCCTGATGGCTCCTGGGTTTTGGCCACGGTGTGACACAGAGTGTTGGACTGGATGGGCCATAGGTCTGATTCAACGTGGCTTCTCTTATGTTTTTATGCATGGGACACTGGAGGATCTGTGTTACATATTTTCTTCCAGCCGTAAAACGAAAGCCGCCCGCAATGCCGTCTCCTTTGAGCAAGCTGCTCATTTCATTTACGGGGAAAGTACCCAGCAGGCCACCGTCCTGGCAGGCTGCCCACAGCCAAGGGCAAGCGAAGCGAAGCTCTGCTCCTCTCAGACCCGGCCTGCGAGGCCTGCAAATGGTGTTACATGCTGGCAGAGCACGAAGAGGCGACGGGAGAATCGACACTCCTCATCAGCGCTGCCGGCTCGCCGGAACTGTCTTGTAGAACCGCAAGGACTGCTCAGTCTGACTCTGGAGCTTGTTTAAACTTCCCAGTCTGCCCAGACACCAATCACAGGAAGACCCAATGCTTATTCAAATCATTTCCCACCCTGCCACAAGTATTCATGAAAGCCCTCGTGTTAGGATGCTCGTAATGACTGAGTGGGCAGCTGTCGGCTTGTCGCTTGAGGCGCTACCATGGCATGTAGAACGCTTCAACAAAAATGTAATATCCTGCTAACGGATATATTGTTATAGCCCTCGCAACAGCTGTCCAAACCTCACCGCGTAGCCCTCATTATGCTTTATTTTATTCTCTCTCTCTCTCTTCACCCCCCTTATTTGTTTGCGAGACCAGATTCCCACAGCGATGAATAATCCTAACCTTCTGGCCGTCTGCTCGTTTGCAAGTCGTTTAGCCAATCTGAATGGGTTAACAGAGATCCAGGGGAGTGGGTGAACGGGATCTCAAGAGTGCTTCAAATGCCATCCTTTCCCATCTCGAGACTCATACATTAGCATCACAAAAGCGCAGATCAGTGGTAAACAGGGCCATAGGTGCTGGGATTTGATTAATCTCTGAGAAAACCCCAAAAGGCCCTTAGGAGGAGCTCCCGGTGTCCCTCCCTGATGCCTGTGACCAGGGGCGGATTACGGCTCACGGGTGCCCTAAGCACTGACCAATCTTGGTGCCCCCTCCTTTCCACACTGACCCCCAGTCCATTTGAATTTGGCTCCATCATTTTACTTTTGAACACATGCATTTTACTTTGAAACATAGCCTTATGACACTGCACCCCGCCAACAAACAATAGAAGATAACCCTAGGGTGCTACCATGATCCATCTGCACTCGTTTTATCAATTTCTTTTCTTTCTTTTTTTTTTTTTTTACAAATCTTCATTCGGTTTTTTTTCCTTTTCACCCTTTTCCCAACTTTGTGGTGCCCCCTTTGGCCCTGGTGCCCTAAGGCACGTGCTTAGTTTGCTTAATGGTTAATCTGCCAATGCCTGCGACTGGGGTGACCGACAATGTTGGTAAACAGAACACAGTTCGGGTCCAGCCACACCTTTAAGACCAACAAAGTTTTATTCATGGTATAAGCTTTCATGTGCACGCACACTTCCTCAGATACAGGGGCACAGAACCTCCTCAAGCATTACTTATGGGGGGGGGTTGTTGTTGTTGTCAAGAAGAGCCATTTAGAGTCAAGGTGCATAAGTCCTGGGTGATTATATAGCTGAGCTTGGATGTAAAAAAGATCTGTGCAGGGCAGTAAATTAGCATGCAAATACAGAAGAAGAAGGAGAAGGAGAAGGAGGGAGAAGGAGAAGAAGTATAAGAAAAGGAAGAGAAGGAGAAGGAGAAGAAGAAGAAGAAGGAGAAGGAGAAGAAGGAGAAGGAGAAGGAGAAGAAGTATAAGAAAAGGAGAAGGAGAAGAAGGAGAAGGAGAAGAAGTATAAGAAGGAGGAGAAGAAGGAGAAGGAGAAGAAGGAGAAGGAGAAGAAGAAGGAGAAGAAGGAGAAGAAGAAGGAGGAGGAGGAGAAGAAGGAGAAGAAGGAGAAGATTCTATTCTGTGCTCAGCAGTCAAAAATCTACTGGCGATCCCTGGCCCCAAAGATATCCGTCTAGCCTCAACCAGAGCCTTTTCGGCTCTGTGGCACCAGCTTAGTGGAGTCCTCTCCCAAGTGAGATCCAGGACCTGTGGGCCTTAAACCAATTCTGAAGGCCCTGCAAAATGGAGCTGTTCCACCGGGCCTACGATTGATGCAGCAGTAACCATCTAGCCTGGCCTCCCCCTGTGTTTTCTTTCCCTGACCCACTCATTTTGCTTTTATAGTATCTTAACAGCCACTGTTGCACCTGATACAAAACCCTTTTGGGCTGTATTGGCTGCCTTATTGTTTTGGCTGCCATCTGATACTGTTTTAGTTGGCAATCTATATTTGTTGTTTTAACTGCTTTATTGCTATTGCCGTGACCCGCCCTGGGCCTTCGCGCAGGGGAGAGAGAGGGCTCAAAATCAACTAAACTAAACTAAACTAAACTAAACTTATCATGACAATAATTGTTATTAGCCCTGATCTGGATGGCCTGGACCAGCCCGATCTCGTAAGATCTTGGAAGCAAAGTAGGGCCTCCGCGCAGGGGAGAGAGAGGGCTCAAAATCAACTAAACTAAACTAAACTAAACTTATCATGACAATAATTGTTATTAGCCCTGATCTGGATGGCCTGGACCAGCCCGATCTCGTAAGATCTTGGAAGCAAAGTAGGGCCTCCGCGCAGGGGAGAGAGAGGGCTCAAAATCAACTAAACTAAACTAAACTAAACTTATCATGACAATAATTGTTATTAGCCCTGATCTGGATGACCTGGACCAGCCCGATCTCGTAAGATCTTGGAAGCAAAGTAGGGCCTCCGCGCAGGGGAGAGAGAGGGCTCAAAATCAACTAAACTAAACTAAACTAAACTAAACTTATCATGACAATAATTGTTATTAGCCCTGATCTGGATGGCCTGGACCAGCCCGATCTCATAAGATCTTGGAAGCAAAGTAGGGCCTCCGCGCAGGGGAGAGAGAGGGCTCAAAATCAACTAAACTAAACTAAACTAAACTAAACTAAACTAAACTAAACTAAACTTATCATGACAATAATTGTTATTAGCCCTGATCTGGATGGCCTGGACCAGCCCGATCTCGTAAGATCTTGGAAGCAAAGTAGGGCCTCCGCGCAGGGGAGAGAGAGGGCTCAAAATCAACTAAACTAAACTAAACTAAACTTATCATGACAATAATTGTTATTAGCCCTGATCTGGATGGCCTGGACCAGCCCGATCTTGTAAGATCTTGGAAGCAAAGTAGGGTTGGCCCCGGTTAGTACTTGGATGGGAGACCACCAAGGAAGTCCGGGGTTGCTACACAGAGGCAGGCAATGGCTGACCACCTGGAAGGTCTCTTGCCTTGAAAGCCCTACGGGGTCTCCGTCAATCAGCCGCAATCCGACCGCACTTTCCGCGGACAATTGTTATTGTGGCTTGAAATGGCCTCTTTTTATAAGAGGAGCGCAACTCGACAAGTGACCACAAGGACAATAAAGCCACGCTCACAAAAGATTCCAAAAAAACAAAACGGGCGTCTAAAAATAGCGCCCCATCAGACACTGTAATGGCTTCCGCTGACAACTCAAGCCCTAAAAATACTCCGGGACGTGGCTGATTTTTATAGGCCCATTATAATCTTCAGCGACTGTGACGGGAACTTTTGTCTGAATGACATTGTGGGAAATGGCAGCGGGGATGGAAGAAAAGGCTCGGGGGGCGGGTGGAAAGCACAGGCGGGCACAGAAAGAGATGCGGATGTGAGGAGGACCGGCATGCAGACATTCCATTTGGACAGGGAGATAAGTTGGGTTTCCTTAAGCTGAATTGACCTGAGTGAAACGGGCCTATCCAAAGCCATGGCTTGCTGGGAAAGGGCTTCTTTCTCCCAGCATCAGCGCACTGGCAGCGAGAAGGAGGCCCAGCTCAGCTGGAGGGCCACTGAAGCCAGTCTCATGCTGCAGTTCCATATTGCAACCACTAGGGGCACAGGAATGGCAAAAAAGGCAAAGGTCAGGGTCTCCCTTGCTCGGAAGCCAGTCGAATCCGACTCTAGGGTTGCGGTGCTCATCTCCGTTTCCAAGCCGAAGAGCCAGCGCTGTCGGAAGACGTTTCTGTGGTCATGTGGCCAGCATGACTAAACACCGAGGCGCATGGAATGCTGTTACCTTCCCACCAAAGCGGTACTTATTTATCTACTTGCTTTCAAACTGCTAGGTTGGCAGGAGCTGGGATCAGAGACGGGAGCTCACTCCGTCATGCGGCACTCTCGGGTCTCGAACGGCTGAACTACCGACCTTCCAGCCTGCAGCTCAGCGTCTTAAACACTTGAGCCACTGCAGCTCCTTTCAGGAATGGCAGAATACAGTAAAACAGGAGCTGTTCTGACTCTACTGGCTGGGCCTTTCTGCAGCGAGAAGAAGAAGAAGAGGGGGAGGAGGAAGAGACTGGATTTATACCCCACCCTTCACTTCTTGCATCTCTATCCATCCTAGCTAGTTAGACTAGATTAGAGTCCTGTCTCTGCTCTATCTTGTCTAGAATGGAGCCCCTTACAATAAAGGACTCCTATTAGTTTTGCAAAGATGGAGAGGATCCAGGTGTGACACTGGTTCTTGTCAGCACACGCAAACCAAATAGACTCTGCTGTGTTATCTGCCTTGAGCACTCTGATAACCCAAATAATCCTTCAACTGCCTTGGCCGAAAGCGAGCACATCCCTCCCTTATCCTCGTCTTCCCTGAAACTTGACATGACCTTCATCATTGGAATTTTGATTTGTGATTGTGAACAGTGTCTGAAGGCAGAGAGGCAATGTCTATGCAGGGTAGAGACATAAAGACCATGTGTTTGTGGGCAGTTGAAACAACATGGACAGGACCAGACATCAGAGCCACACCCAACCCTGGGGGAGGTCTCAAAGCAACGTTGTCAGAGTGAGGGGTTATACAAATGGAGCTCCCCATCACCCGACCCTCTTGCCAGGACGCCAGGTGTACTTTGAGTAAACAGTGGCAGCTGATCAAGAAAGACCAGGAAATGTAGTGCTTGGTCTTGCAAGTCCATCAGATCTTGCCATCCTCAGGCAACCATGAGCAGCCATGGCTCTGGGGGGGGGTTGAGCCTCAAAACCATAGAGTTTTGCCCTAAACCTAGAGTGTCGCCCCCAATGTCAGAAACGTGATGATGTCACTCCTGGGTGACATCATCGCACTGGTGCCAGTGGCAATGGGAGGGGGCTTCAAGGGGGCGGGGTTTCCCCCACTAGCCAGCTGGGCCGTGGTGGATTGGGGTCCCTGAAATCAGAGCATCCCCTGGTCCCACCGGGGAAATAGCAACCCTAGTCCAGAGAATATAGAGCAGAAGAAGAAGAGATTGGCTTTATACCCCACCCTTTACTACCCAAAGGCGTCTCAGAGTGGCTTACAATCCCTTTCCCTTCCCTTCCCCACAACAAACACCCTGAGGTAGGTGGGGCTGAAAGGAGAGCCAGTTTGGTGTAGTGATTAAGCGTGTGGGAGAACCGGGTTTGATTCCCCACTCCTCCACTTGCAGCTGCTGGTGTGACCTTGGGTCAGTCACAAGCTCTGGCACAGCTGTTCTCTCGAGGACAGTTTCTGTCCGAAGTTCTCTCAGCCCCACCTACCTCACAGGGTGTCTGTTGTGGGGAGGGGAAGAGAAAGGAGTTTGTAAGCCGCTCTGAGACGCCTTTGGGCAGTGAAGGGCGGGGTATAAATCCAATCTCTTCTTCTCTTCTTCTTCTCTTTCGAGGACCGCTCTTGAGAGAACAGCTCTGAGAGATCTGTGTCTGACCCAAGGTCACACCAGCAGCTGCATGTGGAGGAGCGGGGAATCAAACCCAGTTCTCCCAGATTAGAGTCTAGGCTCCTAACCACCCCTAACCACTACGCCAAACACACAGCTCCAAATAATGGGAAATCATTATTGTGTAGCAGCAAAAGAGTAAGGGGTTTTTTTTTGCTGGTACAGAATAATGACTTCACGCCGTAGATAAAGTACAGAAAAGGTCAAAGAAGCATCTAATGCGAGCTCAGCCCAGGGGAGAAGGGGGTCTCCTTAGCAGCAGGGGATGTGGAGGGCTCCGCTGGGCCGGGCCTTCTTCCTTTCCCTCCGCTCCTAAGCAGCCCAGCTCCTCAAGCTGTTTTGCAAAACCAGAGCCCAGCAGACTCCCGGCAGCTGACTGTGTCATCGCTTGGCTGAGAGGAAGTTTCTTCCGACAAATCTGGCGGTTATGTAATGTTGTTTGCGACCAAAGGCGGGAGAGCGGGAAGGGCCTCTCTCTCTCTCTCTCTCTCTCTCTCTCTCTCGGCCTTTCAACCACCCTGAGCCACGATTCTTGTTGGGTGGCCTAAGCAACACCTGTCATGTCAATTTCACAGGGGGGACACAGGCAGGGAATGGGGTTGCTAACCTCCAGGTGGGGCCTGGAGATCTGGAATTGTGATCTCCGGACTACTGAGATCAGTTCCCCAGGAGAAAAGGGCTGCTTTGGAGGGTGGAGTGCATGACTGCTGAGTACCCCCCGTCCCCCAATTCTGCTCCCCCCAGGCTGCCCCCCAGTGTTCCCTCTAAGCTGAGTGAGTGTGAGCTAGTTCGCAGTTTTTTAGCCTCCGGCTCACACGCTTTTGTCTCAGCTGAGGAAGGGATGGCCCCAGGGCAAACTGATGCAGTAGCCAAATGGCTCACACACAGCCTTAATGCCAGTCACTCACAAAGTAGGCTTTTTGCTCACAAGACTTCACAGCTTAGAGGGAGCATGGGTCTCCAGACCCCTCACCATCTTCACTGCCCTCCTCTGGACATGTTCTGGCTCCCTTCCGTCTGTCATGAGCCTCTTATGCTTCAGCTTCAGCGGATGACCCCGGGTTCTAGTATTACGGGGGAGGGAGAAAAGTTTCTCCTTGTTCACTCTCTCCACCCCAGGCATAATATTATAGACCCCCATCCTGTCCCGTCTCCCCTCACTCACTTTTCTTCTGGGCTAAACAGCCCTGAACGTTGCAGCCGATCCTCGTAGGGGCAGCTGCTCCAGACCCCCGAAAATGCCCCATCAGCGTTCCCTCTAAGCTGAATTGGTGTGAGCTAGCTCACCGGTTTTTAGCCTCCGGCTCACACATTTTTGCCTTAGCTCAGGAAGGATGGCTGACTAACAGATGCAGCAGCCAAATCGCTCACTCACAACTTTAGTGCCAGCACTTCCAAAGCAGGATTTTTGCTTACAAGACTCCACAGCTCAGAGGGAATATTGCCTCCCGCACCCCCAATCTCCAGGAATCTCCAACCTCAGAGTTGGCAACCATAGCAGGGACCCCCACACACCCCCACAAATGGAAAGCACATGGAGGGTGACGTTCCTTCCCAGGGACAGCCCCTCACAGCTCATGGGGTGTAGAGCCAGTTTGGTGTAGTGCTTAAGTGCGCAGACTCTTATCTGGGAGAACCGGGTTTGATTCCCCACTCCTCCGCTTGCACCTGCTGGTGTGACCTTGGGTCAGTCACAAGCTCTGGCACAGCTGTCCTTGAAAAAGAGCAGTCTCTGTCAGAGCTCTCTCAGCCCCCACCTACCTCACCGGGTGTCTGTTGTGAGGAGGGGGAGGGAAAGGAGTTTGTAAGCTGCTCTGAGACTCCTTTGGGTAGTGAAGGGCAGGGTATAAATCCAATCTCTTCTTCTTCTTCTTCTTCTTCTTCTTCTTCTTCTTCTTCTTCTTCTTCTTCTTCTTCTTCTTCTTCTTCTTCTTCTTCTTCTTCTTCTTCTTCTTGAAAACAGCAGTTTCTGTCAGAGATCTCTCAGCCCCGCCTCTCTCACAGAGTGTCTGTTGTGGGGAGGGGAAGGGAAAGGAGTTTGTAAGCTGCTCTGAGACTCCTTTGGGTAGTGAAGGGCAGGGTATAAATCCAATCTCCTCCTCCTCCTCTTCTTCTTCTTCTTCTTCTTCTTCTTCTTCTTCTTCTTCTTCTTCTTCTTCTTCTTCTTCTTCTTCTTCTTCTTCTTCTTCTTCTTCTTCTTCTTCTTCTTCTTCTTCTTCTTCTTCTTCTTCTTCTTCTTCTTGAAAACAGCAGTTTCTGTCAGAGATCTCTCAGCCCCGCCTCTCTCACAGAGTGTCTGTTGTGGGGAGGGGAAGGGAAAGGAGTTTGTAAGCTGCTCTGAGACTCCTTTGGGTAGTAAAGGGCGGGGTATAAATCCAATCTCTTCTTCTTCTCTTCTGGTGCTGGATGACCTCCCGGCTTGATGCTGTTTCGGGAGGATCCCGGGCTGATAGAAGAGGGAGCAGAACTCCCCCCCCCCGCATGCACGCTTAAGTGGAACGTTGCCTGCAGGACACTGGATCCTGCCATGTGTGATTCTTGGCACAGACATCTTTGGTTACGGCAGCATTAACCAGCATCTCTTAAAAAGACTAGTTTGGAGGTACAGGAAATGGAGAATGAAGGGACAAGCAGCTGTTGTTCCAGTTGCCTTATATTAGTCTGGAGTAACCCTGGCTGTTCCCTGGAAGGCCAGAGACTGAAGCTGAAGCTCAAATACTTTGGCCACCCAATGAGAAGGGAGCCCTCACTGGAGAAGACCCTGATGCATGCTGGGAAAGACTGAAGGTCAAAGGAGAAGGGGATGACAAAGGATGAGATGGTGAGACAGCGTCACCGATGCAACCAACATGAAACTGAGCAAACTCACTGAGCAAACTTCAGAGGACAGCGGAAGACAGGAGGGCCTGGAATGATCTGGTCCATGGGGTCGCGAAGAGTCGGACTCGACTGTGCGACTGAACAACAACAAAATTTGACCGCCTGGTGGGCATGCAAGGGGGGTGCCTTTTTGGTGGCGGCCCCACAGTTATGGCACAGCCTCCTCAGGGAGGTGTGCTCCTGGCCCCTACACTGTCGATCTTCAGGAGGCTACTGAAGACAGAACTATTAATTTAGGGGTTTTTATTGGCAGTCCTAACTGGAGTTTTTTAACGAAAGCTCCTACCTTCCCACACATTTGGTTGGTCTTTATGGTGCTCCTGGTCTCTTTCCCTTCTCTACCCCTGCGTTAAAAAATGAGATCTATCAAGGGGGTCTCAGCTCTTCCTTTTCAGCTCCTCCCCAAACTGTATCCTCCCCAGGCTCCATCCACAAATCTCCAGGAAATTTCCCAACTCTAGAAGCCCTGTTTCCCCCCCACCCCACGTACCGTGAATACTCTCTTCTAAACACTTGAGGGGTGGGGAAGGGGCCTGCAAAATACATATCCACAGGCAGAGAGAAAGGAGCAGGGAACCGCCACATTTCTCGGACACATATGCAGGAGGAGCTTTCATTCAAGAAGCATTGGCCCTCCCAAAGATATATATGGGGCATCTTCATTAATGTATTCAGGTGGATCGCTGTGTTGGTCTGAAGCAACAGAACAAAGTTTGAGTCCAGTGGAACCTTTGAGACCAACAAAATTTCATTCTGGATATAAACTTTCATGTGCAAGTGTGAAAGCTTGTAGAAGCAGAAGGAGAAGAAGAAGAAGAAGAGGAGG
Organism: Gekko gecko; assembly: GCA_029375565.1. Classification (NCBI taxonomy): domain Eukaryota; kingdom Metazoa; phylum Chordata; class Lepidosauria; order Squamata; family Gekkonidae; genus Gekko; species Gekko gecko. The sequence continues at coordinate 13,488,219 of JAPDNY010000003.1, read as the reverse complement.
AGGAGGAGGAGGAGGAGGAGGAGACTGGATTTATACCTCGCCCTTCACCTGGAGTCTCAGAGTGGCTTACAAACTCCTTTCCCTTCCCCTCCCCACAACAGACACCCGGTGAGGTAGGTGGGGCCGAGAGAATTCTGAAAGAGACTGCTCTTCTTCAAGAACAGCTGTGCCAGAGCTTGTGACTGACCCAAGGTCACATCAGCAGGTGCAAGTGGTGGAGTGGGGAATCAAACCCGGTTCTCCAAGATTAGAGTCCGCGCACTTAACCACTACACCAAACTGGCTTGGCTTGGCTTGGATTTATACTGGATTGGATTTATACCTAGAAGTGTGTGTGCGTGTGCACATGAAAGTTTATACCCAGAATTAAACTTTGTTAGCCTTAAAGTCACCACTGGACTCAAACTTTGTTTCATTAGTGCAGCACTTTTTTGTGGGGGAATGCGCCAAAACGGAGCTCCAGAACCTCTTTGACAAACTTCTCTTCAAAATGTTTAAAAGTTTGTGAGTTTTCAGTATACAGAATGGAAGCTTCATTTCCCTATTGAGAGTTCTGGCACCTCTTTTTCAAAGAAAAGAAGAGAAAAGAAAAAAAGGGAAAGGAAAAGAAAAAGAAAACAACTGCATTAACGTATGTATCAGAATTGGAACCCATCCTGGGCTTCTAGGCTCAGACAAGTTGGGGACAATTTTAATTGTTCGATTGCTTGTTTATTTAAAACATTTATTAGTTGCCTTTCTCCCATGCGGAACTCAAGGCAGCTTACCATAGAAATAAAACGGCATTAACATCAGTTTTAAAAAACACAGTAAAAACAACAATGATACCCCCCCCGATGGTGCAAGGGATCACAGCCTAAAATGTATCATAGGGTTTATAATGGGCAGGAGAGATCACTGCAAAATTTTCAATGGGGTGTCAGCCCCTGCAGCACTGGGTCTGCCTTTGGTCATTTCAGTCTAGCCAAGGTTTATTCAGCCTTGACCGGGATGGCCCAGGTGAGCTCGAACTTCTCGGAAGCTAAGCAGGGTCGGCCCTGGTGAGTCCTTGGATGGGAGACCAGCAAGGAAGTCTAGATCGCTGTGCAGAGGTGAGCAATGACAAGCCACCTCTGCCCATCTCTTGTCTTGACCTGGATGGCCACAGCTTGTCCGATCTTGTCAGATCTCAGAAGCCAAGAAGGATCGGCCCAGTTTAGTACGTCAACGGGAGACCAACGAGGACGTCCAGGGTGGCTACGCAGAGGCAGGCAGTGACAAACTGCCTCTGAATGTCTCTTGCCTTGAAACCCCCCCTGGGGGTCGCACTTTATTCAACAGATCCTAGAGAGGGAGCCAAGTCAGCTTCCAACAGCCACAATTACAAACAGCCTTGTTGCACTAGGAAAGACTGGCGACGACAACAACAATGTATAAATGTGTCCACCTTTACTGGGGTTGCCAGCCTCCAGGTGGAGCCTGAAGAACTTCTGGAATTACAACCAACTTCCAGGTGACAGAGATCGGTTCCCCTGGAGGAAATGGCTGCGTTGGAGGGTGGGCTCTAGGGCATTGTACCCCCTGCCGAGGCCCCTCCCCTCCCCGAATGACATTCTCCCTTATACTTTGCCCCCAAATCTCCAGGAATGACCCCACCTGGAACTGGCCACCCTATTAAGGTGCCACAAGACTCAAAAGAAACTTTGGTCTTCCCTCCCCAAAACAAACAATTTATTTATTTAATTCAATGTACTCCCCACCCTCCCTGCCAAGGCAGGCGCAGGGCAGCTTACATAGACGTGCATATACACACATGCACATACATACATACATACATACAATTACCAGGGCTATTTTTGGGCAGGAACACATAGGAATGGAGTTCCAGCCGGCTCCCCAGTTGGCCACGCCCAGCAGGAACTCATTAGCATAATAGGCCACACCCAACAGCAGAAACTCATTAGGATTGGCTACATGAGGGGTGTGTGGCCTAACATGCAAAGCAGTTCCTGCTCCAAAAAAGCCGCTAGGTTTTGACAACAAACAAGGTAAGAAGAATAAGAAGCAAAAGGTGGGTGTGGCTGGATGGCCACACTTCTGGTAACATGGGGGTGTGGCCTAATAGGCTAATGAGCTGTGCTGTCAGGGGAGTGGCCTAATAGGCTAATAAGTTTCTGCTGTTGGGTGTGGCCTATTATCCTAATGAGTTCCTGCTGGGCTTTTTTTATACAAAAAAAGCCCTGACAATTACAATCATTCCTAAAACACATAACAATTAAATTATTAGTTGCCCTAAAGTGCCGGAACAAATCCAAGTAAAGTGCAAGAGCAGAAGTTTCAAAAATCGAATGGTATTAAACAGTATCACTTAGGCAACAGACAATCCATGCCAATCAGAAGAAAACAGAGAACATTCAAAGTCACCTACCACGCACGATGCTTCATACTGTTTTCCAAGCTTGGGCCTCAAAAACGCGCTGTGGAAAAACACAGACATGTGTTAAACACTGATGACAGGCGTTGCAGAGAGAGAAACACATCTAATTTCAACGAGGTCTGCACGGGGAGGGATTGCTTAGAACTTGGCGGCTGGCTGCTATATCAGAAAGAAAGGAGGCCTAAGCAGAGGCAGAACTGTTATTAGAGGAGAAGTTTATGGCAGGGCTGCAGCAACTTGGTCAGAGGAGCAGGTCCACGAGACCAACGAGGGACGAAGCCATTTGGAGGGTGCGAAGAGTGGCGACTAGTACACAAGGTCTAATGAGAGGCGGGAAAGGGACGCCCTCTGTACACTTCAGCTGTGGCTCAGTGGCAGAGCATCTGCTTGGCATGCAGAAGGGTCCCAGGTTCAATCCCCAGCACCTCCAGTTAAAAAAGACCAAGCAGGAGGTGATGTGTGAGACCTCTGCCTGAGATCTTGGAGAACCGCTGCCAGTTTGAGTAGACTGTACTGACCTTGATGGACCAACAGTCTGATACGGGACAAAGAGCAGAGACTGAAGGGAAGATAAAATCCAGGCTGAATTGAATTAAATTTGGGGAGGGGCTGGGGCTCGGCAGTAGTGCATCTGCTTGGCATGCAGAAGGTCCCCAGGTCCACTCCTCAGCATCTCTAGCCTAAAAAAGGGCCAGGCAGTAGAGGGGTATGTAAGACCTCAGCCTGAGACCCTGGAGAGCTGCTGCCAGTCTGAGTTTGATGGACCAAGTGTCTGATTCAGTGCAAAGGAGCTTCCTGTGTTCAAGTCTGTTGTTGAGGAAAGGGGCCATGGCTCAGTGGTAGAACCTCTGTTTGGCATGCAGAAGGTCCCAGGTTCAATCCCCAGCATCTCTAGTCTAAAAAAGGGCCAGGCAGTAGGTGATGGGAAAGACCTCTGCCTGAGGCTCGGGAGAGCGGCTGCCAGTCAGAGTAGACAAGGCTGACTTTCACGGACCGAGGGTCTGACTCAGTAGAAGGCAGCGTCATGTGTTCATGTGTTTATCAGGGCTGGCTCTCCAGCCAAGCCACCCAAACAGCTGCTTGGGGCCTTGGCTCTGCCTGGCATGCAGAAGGTCCCAGGTTCAATTCCCGACATCTCCAGTTGAAAAGGACCAGGCAGTAGGTGATGGGAAAGACCTCTGCCCGAGACCCTGGAGAGCTGCTGCCCGTCTGAGTAGACAACACGAACCTTGATGGACCCAGGGTCTGATTCGGTGTACGGCAGCTTCGTGTGTGTTCACATGCCTGAGACACGGCCCAGTCCAGGTATCCCCAAAGCGGTGCCCGTGGGCGCTGTGTCACCCACCAACACATTTCCTGGCACCTGCCAAGTGTTTTTAAGAAAGTGGGCAGAACCAGGTGGGGCTTTTGCCCAGCAAGGCTTTTGATTGGCCATTGGAGGTTTGATTGACTGTGCAGATTTTTTTTTCCAAAAAATGTTGCTTTGGGAGCAGCTGCCACCACAGCGTTGTGTGACTGAAGCTAAGGCCTCTGCAAGCTCCAAAAGGTGGGGGATCCCGGCAATGTTGGATCGGATGGAAATCTATTTCTGTAAAGCCCACTTTTCAGCCAAATAAGCAAAGTAACATTGTATCCATATGTGAACACACACACACCACACTATTTTCAAAAAGTCATTGGGCATGATCCAGCCAACTTTTAGCATTGTGTACCCCGCTGGTTTCAATGGAAGAATTACGAACGTGAGCAGATCTCTCCCATTGAAACCGATGCATTGCTTCTTTATGAATGAACCTTTCGGCCTCATCTCCCAGGGTAGTTTCCAGCAGAAGTTTATTAAAAATTGAAAGTATCCCTTTCAGAAATTTAAAATCATACTAGTCGATAAAAATAAGACCACACAGAAAACAGCAGCCAGCACTAAAACAGTGATAAAAGGGGAGCGGGGGGGAGAGAGGGGGAGCCAGCCAGAAAAGGTATATCCGCCATTAAACATTTGAGGGAGTAGGGGTGAAGGCTTAAGGACAATTTCCCAGAAGTGAGCCCCATTTAATAACATGGGACTGATGTCTGAGTAGACCTGCTTACCTTATGGGGGTGTCATTAAAAAGTTTAACCCTCGGTTGACCATCTACAATCCTCTATAACCCTCTATAAACACCATTTTTAAAGCCTAAATTACAGTGCTTTCTCTGGTGCAAGAATAGATTTTCCCCTTTATAGATTACGAAAAAAAAGGAGGGGGTCATCTTATATTTGCACACAGGTAACAGTTATGTCCATTTAAAATGGGGAGGGGAATAACGTTTTTCTGGGGGTCATCTTAGATTTCAGGTTCAGCTTGCTTGCTTTGGAAGAAATATAGTGGGTGACAGTGCAAAGTGTCCCCAAGTCACGGCCAACTTATGAGGACCCCAGGAGGGTTTGCAGAGGTTCAGAGGTGGCTGGCCATTGCCTGCCTGTGCGTAGCAACCCCGGACTTCCTTGGTGGTCTCCCATCCAAATACTGACCAGGGCTGAGCCTGCTTAGCTACCCAGATGAGGTCAGGCCATCCCGGTCAGGGCAAATCAGTTAGGTAGAACAACTTAAAAGGATGTGCCCATTGGAAGGTCACTGGGCAGTTCCTTCCTAGAGGGGATGGTTATTGTGATCCCAAGAACAGCCAGCCAACCAAGCAAGTCCGAAGGCATGATGGCCGGTTTGCCACATCAAGTACCGGTCCTCTAAGCCGGCCTTGAATGCGCCCATTTTGCAGATGAGGAAAGGAGACCCAGAGAGACTCTTCGCCCCAGCCAGCCGTGATTTCCGAAGCGATGAGGATTTTCTCAGCGCTCTCCCTCCCGGAAAGACTGCCCAGCTGGGAGCTTCCTGAGGCGTTAGGCTGCCCACTTCCCACGAATTTGGCCGGAGCAAGAGTCCTCCGTGCAAACACCCACCCGCCCCCAGTAGAGGTGTCGTGCGTGCCTCTTCCTGGGCAGCGCGCCCCACCTCGCTCTCGGGACTCAAGGAGACGGGTCCGGGCAGCGCTGGATGAGGCCACCCAAAGGGGGGCAGAGGGAGAGAAGCCTCCCCACGGAGCCAGGGGCCAGCCGGCGGCTCTCCCGCGGGGAAAGGGCAGCTCGGGTCCCAATCCCCCCCCCATCCGCCAAGCAGCCTCCAGCCCCCCCCCCCCGAGCCTGAGTTGGCAAGGCGGCGCGCCAGCCTGACCTGGTTTGCCTCCAGAGGAAGGTCTGGATGGGCAGCGGGACGCCGCGGCCGCTCTCCTGCTCCGGGCCCTCGGAGCTCTTCCTCTTCACCATGGCGCCGCTGGCCGGCCGGCCCGGCCGCTAGCCCATCGCCGCCTCCCCGGCCCGGCCCGGCCCGACCCGGCTCGGCTCGGCCCGGCGCTCGCTCGTTCGCTCGCCTCCGGCGCGGCGGGTGCAAAATGGCTGCAGAGGAGGCAGCGGCAGAGCCGCGCCGCCTGGGCGGGGGAAGCGGCGGCGACGTTTCAGCACCTCCTCCTCTGGACAGCGACCTTCGAGGAGGCAGCGGCCGAGCCGCGCCGCTAGGGCGGGGGAAGCGAGTGGTCGGTCGGTCGGAGACGTTTCAGCACCGCTCCGCCCGGACAGCGACCCTCGAGGCGGCGGGCGGCGCGACGCGGCGGGGCAGGAGGGCCCCGATCCCAGCCCAGAGGCGCTTGCTCGCCAGTCGCCGCCGGCCCCCTCGCCCCCGCAGCTCGTTCCCGACGCACATCGTTGCGGTCCTGGTGAAATCCCCGGGTGCAAATCTTAGACACGCTTACCGGGGAGTAAGTCCCATTGAGCTTTTTTTTGCGGGGGGGGGGGAGAGGGGGCTTACTTCCGAGCAGCGTTCCCTCTAAGCTGAGTTAGCGTGAGCTAGCTCACAGGTTTTTAGCCTCTGGCTCGCCCGTTTTTGTCTTAGCCCAGGGAGGGATGGCTCCAGAGCAAACTGATTTATGCAGCAGCCAAATCGCTGGCTCACAACTTTAACCCCAGGAGCTCACAGGGTAGAATTTTGGCGCACAAGTCTCCACAGCTTAGAGGGAGCGTTGCTTCCGAGTCAACGTGCTTCCCCTCGCGCTGGGGCAAACGGGAGCCCGGGCTGGCGTTTCTACTGTGGGGACGGGGGAGGGGAGGAGAAAGTGCAATAGATCCGAGAAGCGCTTTGACAGCTGGAACTTCAGCTGCGGGAACAGATGCGCTTGCAATGGGGACCCACGTGGGGGCAGGTCTCTCCCCCCCCCCACAAACACACTTGCAAGATCCATTCAAATCCCTCCGCAACGCCTGCCTGACTCTCTGCTTCGGATGAAGCTTTCTACCGTCACTGCAGCAAAGGCAGTTTCCAGAGGCACTGGATAGGGTCCCCTCAGTCCATCCCACCCCAGGAAACTCTTCCAAGCTTCTTGCTCAGGGGAAGACGCCACCATTAGATAAATAGGTACCACTAAAACAGGGTCAAGTAGATAAATAGGTATCACTTCGGTGGGAAGGTAACAGCGTTCCGTGCGCCTTGGTGTTTAGCCATGCCGGCCACATGACCACAGAAACTTCTTCAGACAGCGCTGGCTCTTCCACTTTGAAACGGAGATGAGCACCGCAACCCTAGAGTCAGATTCGATTGGCTTTCGAGCAAGGGTACCTTTACCTTTACTTTAACCAAATCTGTATCCCCTAGAAGCCTTGCTTTGGAAATGCGGGGAAAGTTAGAAGAAGAAGAGGAAGAAGAAGAGGAGATTCATTCAGAGTCTCAGAGCGGCTTACAATCTCCTTTCCCTTCCCCTCTCCACAACAGACACCCTGTGAGGTCGGTGAGGCTGAGACAGCTCTCTTGAAGACTGCTCTTGAGAGAACAGCTCTGAGAGAACTTGTGACTGACCCCAGGTCACCCAGCTGGCTGAATGTGGAGGAATGGGGAGTCAAACCCGGTTCTCCAGATCAGAGCCTGCTGCTCTTAACCACTACACCAATCTGGTGTAGTAAGGAGAACACTCAGTTCAGTAGACCAGATCATCTCAGAGGACACGGAGCCTATGGGAACAGTGGTTCCCCAACCTGGTCCTTGTGGTTGCCTTGGTGTCTGCCAACACTTTTCTTGGTGCCCATCGAGTGTTTTTAGAAAGTGGGCGGACCCAGGTGAGGCTCTCACACTCCCCCGTCACTCTTCCAAAGCCAGGCCTGAACCTGGATTGAAACGGCTCCAGAGCTCCCCAACCTTTGGGGGCCTATGGGCACCGTTGGAATTCTGACACAGGGTGATGGACCCACACACAGCACGACTGCCACAGGAGGCAAAGCCGTACACATAGAGGAAGCGTGAGTGCAGGGGAGGAGGGAGGTGGGCAAAATGTACACTGGGAAAGAGGGGTGCAATAAACACTGCAGGGGCACTGAGTTGCCAGCTGGGCACTCTGGCGCCTGCCCTGCCCATTCTTCCTAGTCTGGCTTCTCCGGCAGTCCAATGGCTCAGGTGGTGACGGAGGTGATGCCACACCCTTCCCACTGCCGGTCCCAACCAGTGTTCCCTCTAAGCTGGGTTCGTGTGAGCTAGCTCACAGTTTTCTAGCCTCCAGCTCACACATTTTTGTCTTAGCTCGGGAAGGAGGGCTCCACAGCAAACTCATTTATGCAGGAGCCAAATCACCTGCTTACAAGTTTATTGCCAGTAGCTCACAAAGTAGGATTTTGGCTCACAGGACTCCACAGCTTAGAGGGAGTATTGGTCCCGACCCCAAGGGCTGCAACAGTGGTAAGCTAAGCCTTGGTCTAAAGATCTCCTTTGAGACCAAAGGAACCACCTCCTCTGTCGGACAGCCCATCGTGAGTTGTAATCCTGAGAAAATCGAACACCGCCAGGGCTGGCTCCAGGGTTTTTTGCACACTAGGCGAGGCTACCTTCTGGCGCCCCCCCCCCGAAGAGAGAGGAAGAGGAAGATTTTTCTCAGTGTTTTTTCAGTTTGGCGCCCCCAGGGCCGGGCCGCCCTAGGCGAATGCCTAGTTCGCCTAGTGAGTGAGCCGGCCCTGAACACCGCAAAAAGGATAAACGGCATAATGATCGCTGGAAAACAAAAACTACTGTGCCAATGGCTTGCCAAACAAGACATCCAGCCTCTTCTTGTTTTAACCATTGCGCCTTTTTGTAAAATATTATTATAAAATGGCATATTATTAAGCCACCATGTAGCAATTGAACAATAACAGCGTCACAATGCAACACACAATACAGTAAGCCAACCCAAATAGTTGGTTGAAAGCTGAAGTTAGAATTGGAGGGCACCTTCTTCTATGAATTCCTCTTGAATTTGGACTGCAGCTATTTTGGCTGGCTTTCTGCATGGTGTGTTGCACTGTGATGTCGTTGTTGCTCAGTTGTCACACGGTGGCTTAATAATATAAAATTGTACAATGATGTTCTACAAAAAGAAGCAGTTACTATATAAGAGGTTGGATGTCTTATTTGGCAGGCCGTTTTGCACAGTGGTTTTCGTCTTCCAGTTGCAAACTTGGGCCTGCCCCAACTGCCTCCTCCTTAGCGACTGAGGCTTCTGCATCCCCCAGTTCCATGACTCCTGGGTAGCCAATGACGTTACCCTGGGCATGCAAGAAAGGGCCACGAGAGCTGAGCATTGGCTCATCCCTTCCCACCCTCCCTCTCAGGAACTGCCTAAGTTCACAGAATCTGCATTGCTGTCAGGTGGCCATCTAGCCTTTGCTTGAAAACCTCAAAGAAGGAGAGCCCACCACCTCCCGAGGAAGCCTGTTCCTCCGAGGAACCGCTCTCATTGTCAGGAAGTCCTTCTTCACGCTTAGCCAAGCGGTGAAAATTATGAAGTCACAACAACTGGCCAATATGGGTCTTTTAAAAAAAACCTCAATTTCATAAGTTATTTCTTGCAACGACTGCTTTCAAAGTCCTTCCGGTTTCGAATGTGATGAGAGGCACTCCTCGGTGCCACGTTTTCAAGAGAGATGGTGCCCGGAGGTGTAGGTTCCGCCAGATTTTCAGCCCAGCTCAGTCTGGGATGCCTCGGGACAAGATGCCGACATTAGTTCATTGGCCAAATACCCTTTTGGAAAATCATGGGGATGGGGGTCTAACCTGTGATGGACAGGAGACTGGCCCACCCGGGAGGGGAAATAGCCACTCACCTGGTTCACCCCATAGCTAATGGGAGTGCTACTCCAGCATCCAATTAACTTTCGGGGTGGGGACGGAATGTCAGAGGGAACCCCAGAGCCACTCATCTGGTTCAACCCTGAGCCAATGGGAGTGCTACTCCAGCATCCAATCACCTTTCAGGGGGGAATGGAATGTCGGAGGGAAGCCCAGAGCCACTCCCCTGGTTCACCCTTGAGCCAATGGAAGTAATGCTCCAGCATCCAATCACCTTTCGGGGGGGGGAACGGAATGTCGGAGGGAAGCCCAGAGCCACTCCCCTGGTTCACCCCTGAGCCAATGGGAGTAATGCTCCAGCATCCAATCACCTTTCGGGGGGGGGAACGGGATGTTGGAGGGAAGCCCAGAGCCACTCCCCTGGTTCACCCCTGAGCCAATGGAAATAATGCTCCAGCATCCAATCACCTTTCGGGGGGGGGAATGGAATGTCGGAGGGAAGCCCAGAGCCACTCCCCTGGTTCACCCCTGAGCCAATGGGAGTAATGCTCCAGCATCCAATCACCTTTCGGGGGGGACGGGATGTTGGAGGGAAGCCCAGAGCCACTCATCTGGTTCACCCCTGAGCCAATGGGAGTAATGCTCCAGCATCCAATCACCTTTCGGGGGGGGTGGAATGTTGAAAGAAAGCCCATAGCCACTCCCCTGGTTCACCCCTGAACCAATGGGAGTGCTGCTCCAGCATCCAATCACCTTTCAGAGGGGGGGGGGATGGAATGTTGGAGGGAAGCCCAGAGCCACTCACCTGGTTCACCCCTAAGCCAGTGGGAGTGCTACTCCAGCATCCAATCACCTTTCGGGGAGGGGGAATGGAATGTTGGAAGGAAGCCCAGAGGCCGTCTGAATCCAGGTCTGCCTCAGGGAGAGCGCAGTCACAGCTTGGGTCTTCCTAAGCAAAACTGAAGACAGTCTGAAGGGTCACTCTTATTGTAGGAGAGGACAGAGTACCCCATGGGGAGGCCTGGCTCTGGTGATGAGCAGACCTCCTGCCTTTTCATCTGACTCTTGGGCTAGCCGGTTGCTGTTGAGGCTCCACCCCCTTCCTTAAAGGCCCAGTCCTACAAGATTTTCTTCTGTAACGAACCTCACAAATGTCAGCTGGTGTGTGCTGCTGCGAAGGGCTATGTTTGGTCTCAGGGAATGACTGCTGCTGCTGCGGGAAACTTGTGACTCCTCTTAGCATTTGCACACGAGAGTTTTGGGTGCTTGAAACACGCTGGCAGTGCTAGCGTGGCAATTGTGGCATTACGTCCACCGAGCTCATCTGAAGCGACAGTCAAGTAGCTTCCGGTTTCTAGTCTTTAGTCCCACCGACCCCACCGGAAAAATCTCAGCCCCACAAACCACAAAATCCTGGTTACAGGGCAGCTCTTGGGTCAGGGTGGGCTGGTGTGGGTGGGACCCCGTGTGTGCGAAAGTGACAAGCCCGTTTGTAGTGGCCAGGATTTGGGTAGACCTCAAAGCTCTACTGGCCGATGAGTATCTTACCTTGAGAGGCTTTGAAGTCTAAACGCACCTTCACATGTTTCCTCGAGTTTCTTCCTTTGCTGCGACTCTCCAAAACTTGCCTTCCTGGAACCACATGCTAAGCAATAGCCTTCGAGTCGGCAGCCATCCAATTCTCATCGAGACACACTAATCCAGCTGCCAACAGCAGGAAATCCCCTTGAGTTTAGCATTGGGCTATTTCCCCCCCATCCATTGGTGCACTGTCCTGGATGGCCTGGCCTAGCCCAATCTCGTCAGATCTCAGAAGCTAAGCAGGGTCGGCCCTGGTTAGGAACTGGATGGGAGACCACCGAGGAAGTCTGGAGTCTCTATGCAGAGATAGGCAATGGCCAACCACTTCTGTTTGTCCCTTGCCTGGAAAAGACCATGAGGGAGTCGCTGAAAGTCGTGGGCAACTTGACAGCACTTCTCACCATCACCCCATATTGCCATCTTCCGTCAGGCCAAGTTCCGTGTTCATCCATGACTGTACTCCTGAAGGGCCCCCGACTACACATTTGGAGCAGGCCCAGAGAACCGATGCCTTCTTCCCCCTTCTTCTGAAGCATCTTCATTACTGATGATCCCGTGACTGCCTTCCGGAGCTTCTTCTTCAGAGGTCAGGGTCCTTTGGCCTGGATGGTCATCAACTGGCGGCTCTTGTTCCTGGTTTATATTTCTTTCCTGCTTCTTCTGGCTTGGAGGGAGAATTCCAATCATGTCACAAGTTGACCAAGCTCCTAGTCAACCATCTGGCATTGCTCAGAGGGCATATTCAAGTTTAGTGGGTTACTACTGGGGGGCCAGCCTGTCCCTCCCAAGGCAGGGTCATTCATGAGTAGCCATGGCAATCTGGGTTATTAGTCTGCATAGATTTCCTTCTTCTGGATGGCCCAGGGTAGCCCGATCTTGTCAGATACCGGAAGCAGTGATGCTCTGGGACAGTGATGTCCTGTATTCTTGGTGATTGGGGGGCATCAGTGGGAGGCATCAGTAGGGGCATCAGTGGGAGGGCTTCTGGAGTTCTGGCCCTGCTAGTGGACTTCCTGATGGCCCCTGAGTTTTGGCCACTGTGTGACACAGAGTGTTGGACTGGAAGGGTCATTGGCCTGATCCAACATGGCTTCTCTTATGTTCTTATGTCTGGGGTGGTGATTATCTGTCTTCTTGGGGTTTGTGGCACAACAGTGGGAGGGCTTCTGGAGTTCTGGCCCTGCTGGTGGACTTCCTGATGGTCCCTGGGTTTTGGCCACTGTTTGACACAGAGTGTTGGACTGGATGGGCCACTGGCCTGATCCAACATGACTTATCTTATGTGTTTATGTCTGGGACAGTGATGCTCTGTATTCTGGGTGCTTGGGGGGCAACAATGGGAGGGCTTCTGGAGTTCTGGCCCTGCTAGTGGACTTCCTGATGGCACCTGGGTTTTGGCTATTGTATGAAACAGAGTTGTGGATGGGATGGGCAATTGGCCTGATCCAACATGGCTTCTCTTAAGGTCTTATGTCTGGGGCCAGTGATGCTCTGTATTCTCAGTGCTTGGGGGGCAACAGTGGGAGGCATTCTGGAATTCTGGCCCTGCTGGTGGACTTCCTGATGGCACCTGGGTTTTGCCCACTGTGTGACACAAAGCGCTGGACTGGAAGGACCATTGGCCTGTTCCAACATGGCTTCTCTTATGTTCTTATGTCTAAGGCTGTGATGCTCTTTATTCTTGGCATCTGGGGGGGCAACAGTGGGAGGGCTTCTGGAGTTCTGGCCCTGCTGATGGACTTCTTGATGGGTTTTGGCCACTGCGTGACACAGAGTGTTGGACCAGAAGGGCCACTGGCCTGATCCAACATGGCTTCTCTTATGTTCTTAAGGTAAGCGTGATTGACTCTAGTTAGTACTTGGATTGGAGACCACCAAGGAAGTCCAGGGTTGCTATGAGAGGCAGGCAATGGCAAACCACTCCTGTTCACCCCTTTGCCTTGAAAACCGTTGTCATAAGTCAGCTGTGACTTGATGACACTTCCCACCTACCCACACCCGATCGGTGTGCACAGCATGAAGCACTACCAGATGCGGAAGGGGAAAAAAAGCAGGCAGGACATACGACAAATCGATGACAAGCGATTTTATTTGCAAAACAACCACTATACAGCAACAAATACATCTGCAAATTGGATTGAAAAACATGAACTACCTACCACCAGCCATTCAAGAAATGCCTCTTATATGATAACAGGAGCTAGAATTATTAGGAAACGAAAATAAACCCACAGGCTTGTGACTTGCCGACTGTATTTCTTTAAAAAATAAATAAATCCCAGCACACCTAAGATGATTTCATATTTTTCTTTGCTAAAGTTGAAATGATTGTTAGGCCTGATGTGACCACATCTGCATGGTAAGTCTTCTACTAACTGGGGAATGGCTCAGCTATCTGGGAGGCAGAGATCAAGCTCGAACACTGTGCTTCGGCTAGGCTTGCGCAATATGCGATTGACCACGCTGCCTGCAAACCGCCAGCAACACATGCTGGCCCCGTACCAGGACTCAAAGAGTTCCCCGCCTCTGTCTGCAGTCCCGGCAAAACCAGGAGAACTCCCGAACCTCTGACAGCTACCCTGCATGACCGGCGGCTGTTTCCAGCCTGGTAGGGCATGACTACGACCATTGCAGGCTGCATTTTGGTCTGCCGCTTTGTCTTGCACTGCAAAGGCCATTTGCCCTTCCCGGCGGCTGTTGAAAGGGACTACGGGGCCCAGCGCTGCAGAAAAGTCCTCGGTATGCTCCATGTGATATGGTAGTCCATATTTTTGGATCCTTGTATACTAGGCAGGCACACATATTTGCACACAGCCAGAATGAAAAGTTGCAGCCATACACGAGCATACCTCTTAGGTTTCGAATGCCATATATTCTCTATATAGCGTCCCAGTAGACAGGGGACTTTATCGTTAGCGGCTTGGACTACTGTTGCTGGACAAAGGCCTGTTTAATCCCCTCCCCCCGGTCCCTTCAGGCCTGGGATTACATAGAAGCGGATCATATGCAGGTGAAGAGAAACACCCAGGATCTGCCTTCCCGATGGATAGGTTTGGTGTCGATCATACAGTTTAGCTTGGTCCTAATTTTTTTTTTTAAATCATCTCGCCTACTTGTGAAATATTAAACATGCATTTGTTTATTGTATTTTAGCTCAGCTTATTTGAGAAATTATTGGCAAAGGGGTCAGTATCGGACCAGCAGAACTGAAAATGATCTGTGTCCCAAACACTGCTACGGGGTCCAATCCTCTGGGAAGTTCTGTGGGATACACCCTGCTGCAAATGAAGAGCAGGAAAGCCCTCGGTTGGCTCTTCGTTTACGTCAATAGGGCTCGAGCACGAGAACTTCCCACTAGACTGAGCCGCTGGCTTTGATAGGGGGCTATGCTTAGAAAAGAGCTAAACGGAAGGACACCTGACCCCCACCCCCAGCAACGAAGATCTAGTCCTGTGACATAGTGTGTGCATTTCCCTTTTATGAGTTCTCCGGCTGCCGTGCAACTGGTACGAGGCCAGCAAAATCCCGCAACTCTTTCTAATGGAGGGATGATGATCGATTACGAGGACTTTGCTTGAAACACGAGAAAGATTAAAAAAAAAAATCTGCAGCATGAAACCGAATGGCAGCTTTGGACACATACACGGAATAATTTAACTTCACCATCTAGAATGTGTTTATATTCCCTCCCCCCCAAACGCAGAATACAAAATATTCACAGACTCAACGCTGTTCTGACCGGCTAGCGGTCAGCAGCATCCGTCTGCGAGAAGTTCAGCAGTACCCTCGGTGCTCTCTCTTGCTTGCTCGCTCCAAGATTGGAAAAAAGACATAAAAACACAGGAGGCTAATGCGCAAGAGCCGGTGGCATAGAATCAGAGTGATATTTCTTTAAAAATACAGCTCTTTTGCCTTCTGCATTCCGTTTCTGGAGCAGCAGCCAAGAGTCCCACAGGATTCTGGCTCTCTCGCCCCTCGGTCTGGTCCAGCCGGGGTCTGCTTACATTCTTAAAGTACCTTGTATGATTATTCTAAGCAACATCACAGCAATCACAGGGTAGAACAGTCCTCCTGACGCACTTAAGATTCTAAACGAACTTTCTATCTTAACTAAGCGAACGGTAATATTAGGCGTCTTATCGCATGAAACGGCTTTCAAGATTTCCAGTGTCAGGGTCTTTAGGATTTCACCTTCAGCAGGGATCATCGTCCCTGAACAGCCCGATCTCATCAGATCTCCAAAGTTAAACAGGGTCGGCCCTAGTTAGTACCCGGATGGCAGGCCACCAAGGAAATTCGGGGCTGCAGAGGCAGGCAACGCCAAAGCCCCTCTGTGTGTTTCTTGCTTTGAAAACCCTACAGGGGCGCCGTAAGTTGGCTGCGACTTGACAGTGCGTTCCACCACCAAGGATGACAGGTCATCCTTGCATCGTGTGGTCATCTTGCTGTCCTGAAGATCTGCTGATTCCCATCTGTTCACAAACAGGAGCCTCTGTCATTTACGACGCCATTTTATAAATGGAGGGACTGATCTTCGTTCAATCGCTCTCCCTGCCGTTACGGAATAGATCTTAAAATACAATTGGGAATCAGGTCTCTGCATCCGACAAAACGGGCTCTCGTCTGCCAAAAGCTCATGCCGGACTGAGTTTGTTAGTCTTTAAGGTGCCACAGGATTATCGTTTGTTCATACCGTTGATACTCTACTTAAAAAAGAAAAACAAAACAAAACCTCATGTGTGTGTTAGCATCAGCCCTAGGTACAGGACACACACCACAGGAATCGAGACAGCCCTTGTTCAAACAGCTCCCAACACCTAAAGCCATCCTAATGAATTGTTCATGTATAGCTCAGCTTGAGAACATGCAAACGTGACAGAGATGATTTTTGCAAGGATCAGAGCAATCAATCTGCAGGTCGGAATCGGTCATTTAATGATCAGTTAGCCAATGCTAGCATACGCAACACAAGTGGACTTGTGTCCACCAACGGGTCAGTCATCGTACCGCACCACTTTCAGTGTCCCCCATGCAACAATGGTGGACATCTTATAGACGCCACCTCTTTTAATATTTAGGTGTCCCTGTATTATTTCCTATTATATACACTTGTCTTATACTTTTTATGCTCCATATATCTTTTATGCTGCAGATTAATTTACCATCCCCTCGGTGATGCCATCTAGAGCGCTTATTGATATATGTGACTGGTAATTATCATGCAGAAAATTCGTCTGTCCCTCCGAAGCATCGCTTTCCCATCGGAGGCTCTGAGCATACCTATGCAAAGATGCCATTAAGAAATGGAATAACTCCTGCTAAAACTACCTATCTCTTGGAATTTCAACTTTAGCAAATGAAAAAAAAAACCCCAACAACTTTAGACTTAACTCTTACCCCAGGTATTTTTTTTTTAAAAAAAGCTGGAACGAAACCATTTTTAAATGTTCGTTTTTAAAAAAAAAATCCAAAACCATCTTTTTGGAGACCTCTATTTATCATGACCCAGATCCCGATAAAGTCAGTCATAGCGAAGGGGGAAAAAAACAAAAGAGGAAAGGGAGAGAGAGAAGGGAGAATAATATTTCTAATATCACAGAAGAGACTCGTATCCGGCACTAAAACAGGGTCACAGTTTTGAGATGTTAACAGAAAGCAATTTCATGCTGAATGAGTTGTCCTTTTTTTTGTGTTTCATTTTGTTTTTTTTAAATCTGAAGACCCTGCTAACATCTACTTTTACATACCTAAAACTGCAACACCGAAGGGTGCAAGAGACACAGATACTGTGAATAAGGAAGTAGAATATTCAAGTATGAGAAAGGGGGGGGGGAAGATCACAAATGGCCACAGAGAAATATATACCTATAATAATACTGTATCAAACGGATGGAAAG
Source organism: Gekko gecko (assembly GCA_029375565.1). Lineage (NCBI taxonomy): Eukaryota > Metazoa > Chordata > Lepidosauria > Squamata > Gekkonidae > Gekko > Gekko gecko. The sequence continues at coordinate 13,471,211 of JAPDNY010000003.1, read as the reverse complement.
GATGTGAAATCAGTAGTGTAGACACAAAAGCGAGCTGCTTAGTCAGTATTCTAATCAGACACATTTCCACTGCTTAGTTTCAGGAGCGGCTTTAGAAAAAAAGGGGGGGGAACTGCCATTTCCCCAGTACAGTTCATACAATTTTTTCTTCCTCAACTACTTTCTTTAATTATTCATTAAATAATTTATCGGAATCAGCTATACACTGACATCGTCATCTCAGTTCCGCAACGTTAATAACTTAATCGACTCGTTCGTCAACCCATTTATATAAAATAACCCCCACCCCGCCCAGCTTCTTTTTTTTTTTTGACATCTTTTTTTTGAGCCCTTCTGCCCGGTACTGAAGACTCTCCGGTTTAATTTAACTGTGATAAATTACAGCGGGAGACGTCCCTTAATTCCCCTCCGTCAACCCAAAGGTAACACCAGCAACTCAACATACTGAACGAGGTTCTTCAAAAAGTGGTGGATGGCCTTCAGGCACATGAAAGGTCAAAAATGCATGGTGTCGTAGCACAGGTATTCCATGCAAGACAGTGCGGAGCAACAAGAATCGTCCAATGTAATATACTGCAATTGTACCCACACAAAAAGCCAGTGTCTTCCTGTTCGAAATGGAAATCAGGCCAATTTCTGCAACTATGTGTTATCTTTTTTTCCCCGGTTTTATTTTATGGTTACTACAGTCTTGGGGGGGGGGGGTGACTTAATTTTAGACATGGTAAAGGATGAATGTGAACACCTGCTCAGAGCCCGTTCCTGGCAAGAGCTCATGCCTAAATATTATTACTTCAAACACTGCTAAACGAAGCAAATTCATAAGCCCTGTTTTGCCAGGGCCGCAGTGACATCTTCAGCGAGGGTAGCAAGCTGAGGAGATTCAAGCAGGTTGATGCTGCCAGAGGAGGAGACGTTGCTGAGCCTCCGTGGAGAAGCCACGCTGGATCTGCCGGGCGACTGCATGATGATCTCAGCCCCGTGGTCCACGCGAGCCTTGGCATGCTCTCGGAAGTTGAGCTTCTGGCTGTCGATCTGCGCAAGGAAGGCAACAACCGGTGATGTGTGAAATTACGTGTTGCCAGCCCCTTGCTGGCAGCAGGGAATCCCCTGCCCTGGGCCACGTCTCCTGCCGCCAATCAGCTGACTGGCAGGAGAAGTTACCGGCAGCAAGGAGAGGCCTAGACCTGTGTTGCTGGCAACATGGTGATGTCACTTCCAGCGTGCAAGGGAAGTGACATCATTGTGTCGCTGGTGATGCAGGACGCTCCGGTATTTGAGCAAAAGCTCTTTGGTAAAAACAGCTTCTGCCCTAGAGTTTTTGCCTGAATACCAGAGCATCCCACATCGCCGGTGACATGATAACATCACTTCTGGTCCATGCTGGGAGTGATGTTGCCGTGTTACTGGCGACACTGGACTAGGCCTTGCCTCGCTGTTGGTAAGTCCTCCCCACCCCCTGCCAGTTGCCAGGGGGGATCTGGCAACCATGTGTTGAATGCATCAGGGAAACTGTGCTTTTCCTGAACTTCCTCCCAAACTTCCAACAGGTTTCAAGGAATACCTGAGCAGAAGCCTCCAAAACGAAGGCTCAAAACTCACCTTAAATCTTTCCATTAAAGAAGTCTCAGAGCGGCTTACAATCACCTTCCCCTTATCTCCCCACAACAGAGGTACGTGGGGCTGAGAGAGCTCTGTTGAGAACTGCTCTTGACAGAACAGCTCTGAAAGGACTGTGACTGACCTAAGGTCACCCAGCTGGCTCCATGGGGAGGAGTGGAGAATCAAACCTGGTTCTCCAGATTAGAGGTCACTGCTCTTAACCACTACACCAAACTGGCTCTGGTGCCCCGTATGTTTGTTTACAAATTGTCTCTGGGTTCACCGCTTTGATCAGGGTCACAGGTCAGCTCCAAGAATATCACTTTATAAGCCTCAGAAGTTGATTTTGCTGACGATGGGGTGGCAGTGGTGGAGGAGGGGGCTCCTGCTCCCCCCCCCAGCTTTTTTCCCTGAGCCTAAACGCCTCCTCCTGGTGGGAGGTTTTTCACATAACTTTGGAGCTGTGAATACTCGGACTACTCCACATATTGTGTAGTTTAGCCCAGTCGAGTGGCTACTTGGAGAGCCCCGCAATGAGACATTATTCTATTTTTATCAAAAATAATTTAAATTTTCCACCTATTTCTTACAGGTCTCTGCCTTCAAATTTGTTTCAGATTTATTTGTATGTGTCAGGTAAACCTGTCATGTCATGTCTATGGTATGCGGGAGGAGGCCTGCTGCCTCTTTCCTTTCCTCTGATGTTTTCAGACAGCCTCTTATCGGGTCTGTGACCTTGCTCCAGCTGCAGGAGCCTCGCTGGGAATTATAACGGTTCCTAGAATGTTTTCTTTCTCAGCCCGCTTAGCTAGCTCAACTTCCCGCACACACGAACTGTATCAATTGGCTTCTGCTGAAGGGGGGGCTTGTTTGAATGTAGTATAACCTAGTAGGCACTGCTGTATCTAGTCATAACTGACATAGAGAATGTACACGTGTCTTTAGTACTGTTTCATCATTAAACACTGTCTTCGGAAGAAGCCCTGTGTTGTGTAACTAACTGACTGAAGAACCTGACAAAGCGCTTAGTTCCGTGGGGACACAAGTGTGTGCATTCCTCCATGACAAATTTTGCTGAAATTTCTTGTAAGTTCCTTCAGATTTCTACCGACGGATTACCTGAGAAGGACACCAGATTCCAAATTCACCTCTCGTTCCGCTTTAGGCCAGTCTAGCCACACTTCAGCCATGTCTTCAGGATATTCAGCATCGATTTATTTCCCAGTCATGACCCCTAGGCCATGACCTGGATAGCCGGGCTAGACCGACCTCGTCTGATCCCGGAAGCTAAGCAGGGTTGGCCCTGGTCGGTATCTGGGAGGGAGACCACCTAGGAAGCCCAGGGTGGCCACACAGAGGCAGGCGACGGCAAACCACCTCTGAGGAAGTGTGCCTCCACATGGAAGCTTATCCCAGAATAAAACTTTGTTGGGTCTTAAAGGGGCTGCTGGACTCAGACTTTGTTTCCCCTCTCACCGTGTCTTGTCTAGAGAATCATACGGGGTTGCTGTAAGTCAGCTGCGACTTGACGGCAAAAAAAAAAAGAGAAGAGAAAAGTCTCTCGGTCTTTCCTTAAGTTCAAGAGGTTACTCAGGGATCCACGTTCTTTGCCCCGAAGACCTTTAATACAACGGGCAAGCAGCACGGCAGCTGTAACGGGGCAGCAGAAATGGTGAACAGCCCCTGCGCTTGCTAATGCCACACCTCCCCCCCTCCCGCGGAATCAGCCGTTTAGTTGATGGTCGGCAGCAAATCAGTGGCTTGCAAGATTTACCGTTACAAAACACATGCGCGAGAGTGATGCCCGAGGGCAACAGACGACCTTAAATGATTTCTCATTTTTTAAATCCAGTCCAGGGCACTGTGGGTTAGGGGCAAAGCCCAGGCACAAATCAGAGGCTATGATTTGCTTTTTACACTATGAACCTTGTGGTCCGTTGAAACTGTTGACGTCAGGTTCCACCTGCACAGCCGGGAAACTGAAGAAGTCGAAGGAAATGCCTCTTTTAAGTATCTAGAACGGGCGTCTTTGCAAAGGCTGTTCAGACAAATGTTATGACTAGGTGGACTCCTCCTGTCGAGTTCCACTGATTACATGGACTTTACGTCTTATCTTCTAAGGAGGAAACATTGCATCTTATGCCTTATGAGAGTTACAGTGTGCACTAATTTTGTTGTTGTGACATCACCCACTTTATATTTGTTAAATGCAGTTTAAATTTTGGCAATTTCTGATGGTGTTTCTCCTAGCGGAAAGTTGTATATCTGGGACCTCTGTGACGTTAGGTTCCCCCCCTCATTGTTTGGATTTACAAATCAGAGTCTGGCTTAGCTCGGCGGGCCATGGGTAGGGCCTCTTGAGTTACCGTGTGAGTTCTGTAGCCCAAATCTTTCCCCGGGTAACTCTGGAGTACCGTCGTTTTTCAGAGCCCAATCCTAGTGAACTGCCAGATGGCCTTTCTACTGGCTGGAGACGTAAAACAGAGGCTGCGCTCGCCATTGGTGTTCCGGCATGAACATGCTTAGTATGGGGCTGGCAAACAGGGGCCTGTAAAGGATTTCCTGGCCATGGCCCAGTCCAGGTGGATCCTACCTGCCAAAGTGCAAGCGTAGGTGCCAAGGGGGTGGGAAGGATAACATGGTGGGTGCACCAGACTAGGAGGAAAGCCTGACTGTGGACAAGGCATCCAAGTAGGGCACCCAAGGGTACCTTTGGGTCTCCCAAAGCACCGCCGCCATGTTAGGAGAAGGGTCATCTTCTGGCCAATAGGGTTCCATGACTTTGTGACATCAGTTCCCTTCTAGACATCACCAAAAGCTTTATGGTAAAACCCGTCGGCCAAAATCGGGACCAGCCCGTTGTTCTTTTCAGGACACTCGTAACGTAAGGAGTAGCTCAGCTGCAGAGAAAAGAGTCCCACAATAACGAACGCAAAGGCTATGCCAGCAGAGCAAGGAGCAGGTGGTGTCTTTACCTTGATGTTTCCTCCTCCAGGCATGTGGTGAGCGTTTTCAAGCGAGCCGACCTTTGCCTGCGCCTTTTCCTTAAAATCCAGTTTCACGCTTTCAATTTTCACTCGTCCACCACCTATACGGTAAGAAAAACAAAACAAAGTCTGAGGCCGAAAGAAGGCAAAAACCATCCTAGGTCTGTGGTCTGCTACAAATCGCTTTTTGATAGGCGCATGATGGATTGGGAGTTCGATTCCCCACTCCCCCACTTGGAGCCAGCTGGGTGAGCTTGGGTCAGTCACAGTTCTCTCAGAGCTCTCTCAGCCCCACCTACCTCACAGGGTGTCTGTTGTGGGGAGAGGAAGGGAAGGAGATTGTAAGACTCCTTCGGGTAGGGAAGGGAGGGGTATAAAACTAAGCCGTCTTCTTTTAAGGTGGTAACGATAGACGCTCATGGAATTCCCAGTTTTCATTTTTTAAAACAGAGTAATTCTCAAGCTCGTCTAATTGCAGAGACATGCCTTTCCCCTTATATCTCCACAGTGAAAGGGAAGAGAGAGTTACTTAAAAAATACTGTGACTCTTTCAGCCTGCCTTGGTCATGGTCTTAATACCAAGACAGGGGAAAAAGCATCAAGTGTGACATCTCGAAGGCTCTTCTGACCGTGGACATCGATATGTCCCCACAGGTGGGGAGAAGAGTCTGGAAACAGGGTATACTGGGACAGAGGAGAGGACTTCACTTGGGTTTACCTTCTGAGGGTGAGGTTTCTACATAAAGCTCTTTTGGAAACTAGATAAGCTTTTCTGAGACAGGTTAAACTTCCTCCGTAAGGCATAAGACCTTCTGGAATGCAAGGGGATTGGGCTCAGGGTCTCTGTTCTGAGGCGTTGGCATCACAGCCACAAGCTGTAACTCACGGGTCCGCAGCATGGTGCTCGCGGATGCCACCCTGTTGACACCTTTCCAGGTGCCTGTCAAGTATGGTGAGAGGCAGGTCCAGATGGGGCTATTGCCGAGCAGGGCTTTTGATTGGCCATTGGAGATCGGATTGGCCGTGCACATTTAAAGAACGTTGTTTCAGCAGCGGCTGATGCCGCGGTGTCAATTTTATCCTCCCTCTCGCTCTTCTTTCCCAGTGTATTTTTTTTTAAATTATGCTTTCCCCCTGCACTTGGGTGTCCTCCACTTGTACCTGCTGATGTGACCTTGGGTCAGTCACAAGCTCTGGCACAGCTGTTCTCTCAAGGACAGTTTCTGTCAGAAGTTCTCTCAGCCCCACCGACCTCACAGGGTGTCTGTTGTGGGGAGGGGAAGGGAAAGGAGTTTGTAAGCCGCTCTGAGATGCCTTTGGGCAGTGAAGGGCGGGGTATAAATCCAATCTCCTCCTCTTCTTCTACCTCACAGGGTGTCTGTTGTGGGGAGGGGAAGGGAAAGGAGTTTGTAAGCCGCTCTGAGACGCCTTTGGGTAGTGAATGGCGGGGTATGAATCCAATCTCTTCTTCTTCTATATGTTGTACGCTGCCTTGAGCCTGCCTGTACAGGCAAGGCAGGATAGAAATTGAAATAAATAAATAATAATATATGACTCCGCCCTCCATGGCAGCCATTTTGTGTCTGTGACACCCCCCGCCCCCGTGTCAGAATTCCAAAGGTGCCCTCCAGCCTAAAAAGGTAGGGGGACCTCTGCTATAATCTAAGGGGATTTTCAAAAGAGAAGCTGCAACGGGGGTTTAGAACGTTGGACGTCTCTCTGGCCACGTCTCGTCCCTGCAACACTTCGGGCTCCTCTTGTCTGCACTTTATCATCACGCTTTTGTTTGCGAGAAGCTAAAACACATGAAGCTGACCAATATATGAAAAGGAAAAGTGGAAGAAGAATTTATGGGACCCCGGAGGGCGTTCTATGACTGGTTCAACCTTAAGTATTAAGGAAATGAGATCAAGTGAAGAATAATAAGAATGACAGATGAAGTAGTGGTGAAATTGTAAGGAGAAGATATGCATGCAGAATGCTAGATTGGAATTTTTAAATAGTTCTGTCTTTTTCTTTTCTTCCTCCTTTCCCCTTCCCCCTTTCAGTATATAAACGAATAACACTTTCCTGCCCCCTCCCCAACACATGAAATTGCCTTCGACTGAATCAGACTCTTGGCCCGTTGATGTCAGGATTGTCCACTCAGACTGGCAGCAGCTCTCCTGGGTCTCAGGCAGAGATTTTTCACATCCCCAACTTCCTGGTCCTTTTACAGGAGACGCCTGGGATTGAACCTGGGACCTTTTGCAGACCAAACAGATGCTCTACCACTGAGCCACAGCCCCTTCCCTACAAGCTACCCCCAGGCAAGAGCCTGAATGTTCCCCCCACCGCAGCATTTGCCCATGCAGCATCAAGGCATGCTAAGAACCCCGCATCTATCACCGCTTTTAGGTTTCAATATTCAGGTTAAAGAATTTACACTCGAGACATAAAAGGGCTGCTTCTGGTACAGCTGCACGCTCAGAAGCACAGCCTAACCTGGCTAGAATGAAGGTGGTCCTGCTCTCTGGAAGGGGAGGGACAGAACTGGGGGGTGGAGGAGGAGGAGAAAGAAGAGGAGGAGGAGGAGGAGGAAGAAGAAGAGGAGGAGGAAGAGGAAGAAGGAGAGGAAGAAGAGGAAGAGGAAGAAGAAGAGGAAGAAGAGGAGGAGGAAGAGGAAGAAGAAGAGGAGGAAGAAGAAGAGATTGGATTTATACCCTGCCCTTCACCTCCTTTCCCCTCCCCTCTGAGGTAGGTGGGTTGAGAGAGTTCTGAGAGAACTGCCTTTGAGAGAACAGCTCTGAGTGAACTTATGACTGACCCAAGGTCAAATCAGCAGCTGCATGTGGAGGAGTGGGGAATCAGACCAAGTTCTCCCAGATTAGAGTCCACGCTCTTGACCGCTACTCCAAACTGGCTCTCAGTTTGGTGTAGGGGGAGAAGGCCCACCCGTCCTCCTGCTGCATGCCAAAAACCTGCAAGGCCGGGGCACTCTGCCATCTTGCTGCTCTCTTCTCCTGCCCTGTCCCCAAAGGGGAACGGGGTGGATCCTTTCCTCTTGCGATCCCACCGGCTACATTCAGTGCCCTTTCCTTTATCACTCAGGGTGGCCGGCAAGAGAGGAACGCTCAGCTACAGTCTCCTGAAGCTGGGCGATGTGGAGAGAGTCACGAGGCCTCGGGCCCCTGCTCAGGTGGGCATGGGGTGGGCGGCCAGAGAGTTCCTCTGTCTGATCCTGGGGGGAATGGGTGCCTGGGTGGCAGCTGCCGCTACTCATCCGCTCCCTCCGAGGGAGCAACTGGGGAAACTCCTGGCTGAATCATGGGAGCCCCGTGGTGTTCCTCCCCTCCCCGGGAGACCACCTAAGAGTCGAGGGGATGGCATGCCAGAAAGGTGTCCTAATCCAGCCCCATCAGCGGCAGAGGAAGATGCTCCTCAAGAGAGGCAGAGAAGAGAAGGGAGAACAAGGAAACCGTGGAGGAAAGAAAGGAGTCGCTGAACTCCTCAACAAGCACAGTGAGACGACCACCTTGCCTACAAGCCAGACAGGGCCCAAACTGGGGATCGTGGGAGAAGCCCCTCCCAAGAGGAGCGGGGAAAAGGTTGACGACCCTGCCTGCCTCGAGGGAGGGGTTTCTGCTCGTGAGTTGTGACTGCCCCACCCTGGGCCGCTGGAGAAAGGACCAGTTGTCCCAGTTCTTGCGACTTGAGGATCAGAAATGAAACAATGCTATATCTTAAGCCAAAGAATGTCAAGTTTCTGCTATTATCACAGCATGATTTAAGCTTTTAGTCGCATTCTGAGAGCCAGCATGGTCTAGTGGTTCAGAGCGGTGGACTTTAATCTGGAGAACCGAGTTTGGTTCCCCTCGCCTCCACATGGAGCTTGCTGGGTGACCTTGGGCCAGTCACAGTCCTCTCAGGGCTCTCACAGCCCCATCTGCCTCACAAGGTGCCTGTTGTGGGGAAAGGAAGGGAAGGTCATTGTCAGCCGCTTTGAGACACATGAGGCCTGCTGGGTGACCTTGGGCCAGTCCCAGTTCTCTCAGGACTCTCTCAGCCCCACCTGCCTCACAAGGTGCCTGTTGTGGGGAGAGGAAGGGACGGAGATTGTGAAGCACTTTGAGGCACCTTAAAGTAGAGAAAAGTAGGGAATAAAAACCTACTCTTCTTCTTCTTGGGATACATTTTATACTTGCATGAATAAGGAACTCACTTCTCTAGCACAGGCTGCAGTTCCCAAAACGCATCAGAACATTCTCTTTGAAATGTTTTTCACATTAAATTGCTTATGGACCAAAAACGTGGACATCTGCCATCCAAGGGCAAGCTGACCCATGTCCTGCCATTTCCCCTCCCGCGCCACTTCCCGTATTACCTGGCCTGTGACGAATATTCTTCAGCGAGCCACACTTCGAAGTCACATGACTCAGGTCTATCTTCTTGGTCACAATTTGCACCTGTTAAAAGTATACCCAGTTTAGGAACGATGAAAATACAGGCAAGAAAAATGGGTATGCCCAGAACTCTAAAAACCACTGCAAGGGAAGAGAAGCTTAGTAGGATACAGAGCATGCCACAAAGCAGGGGAACACCCGGAGTAATACAGCAACTTCCCATTTCTACAAGAGAACTATGTTAAACCCTTTTTCGTTAGTACAGCGAAGATTCTAAATCAGGATGAAAAAACGAGAGGTTATTTTTCTCACCCGTCTCACATGCAAGAAAGCATCTCAGTGCTGCGTGCTGGAAGGTCTGTGGGATACTGACCCGTTCCCTCTCTTACTTAGATTTCCCAAATGCTTGGACTTATCTCGGTTTCGGCTTACAACCTCTTCCTAAAGTGCTGCAGAGGAACGGATAATTCACAGCACAATCTGCCCATTATGTTCAGCAAAGGGTAAGCGTGCATAGGATTGCAACCCCAGAGAATGCCAATTTTTACAGTGCAATCCTAAACAGAATTGCTCCCTTTTAGGCCCATTGAGTTTAATGGGCTTAGACTTTACAGGACTGTACTCTTAGCTTGTTACCAACAGGTTTCTTTAAAAACAACAACCACCTCGAATCACTTGTGTCTTTAAAAATTTGCATAATAATTTACATGGAGAACAGAATCGAGTGAGGGTAAGAGAGACGGGGAAACTGTAAGATACCCACAGCCCAGTCTTAATCTCTTGTGTCTATATGACTTAGGAGACGGTGCTTTCTTGGTCCGTGACATTTAGTAAAAACTAAAGAGAAGAAAATAAAAAGGGCCGCAGCAGACACAGGAGATAAAAAATAAAGCCAAGGTAGACAGGGCGAAATCAGGTACGAATATATTCTATTACTCAGTTAAAATTTCCAAAAAAATTCCCTATGCATTTCTTCCAGTGACAATGTGCTACCGATCTTAGACTCCTTTTGAAGAATTACGGCAAGATGAACAGATTCCCCTGACAAAGCCTGTTGGTGAAACACGTAGGGAATTTTTTGGAAATTTTAACAAATAAAAAATATTTTTACCTGATTTTGCCCCATCGGCCTTGGCCTTATTTTTTTATCTCCTAATACAAATGAAAGAAAATGACCCATTAGGCTCAGAGAGTCATGTTCCCTTAGAGACAGACCCTTAATTTCTAGGGACAGACTATACCTACTATCTTATGACTGAGATAGTGACAGGGTATGTTAACATTCAGACCCACCATGAGGCACCCGTATTAGTCAGTTTAGAATGGGATCTCGTGTGTGTGGGGGGAGTTGCCAGAATGGTCTAGGATAGATAGGGATGACTTCTGCCTCCATTCCCACAGACCAGACTCCTCCAATGACCTGATTTCCCCAGGGCTTTCGTGGCGAGTCAGTATCAGTGGTAATTATCCCTCCTCGCTAGACCACTTCCCGTTGTGTAGACTGCCACCTGGTGAGGAAGATCTCACAAGCTCGAGTGACTGGGAAAATATATGGCAGCTTAGCCGGGCATGTGTCACTCTGTACCGATGTCCTGGAATATCTCCTCACACCTCAGGACATTTCTGAAGCCTCGGTTTCATTCGAATCAACGGCAGGGTCAGGCTCCGACCCCCGAGGGATGGTGCCTGGGACTGCTGAACCCTCCAGGACCCTTTCTCGGCAGGCTACAGACAATGCCTGGGGAGAAGGAGGGAGTTCTCTCTCATCTTCTTAGCCCTTCCCTCTCCCCCTCCCTCCCTCCCCTCTTGACAAGGTAGAGATCTGGCCCGTCCTCCCTGTCGACCCTGCTTCCTGCCTTTTAAAGGACTTCCTGTGGGTGGGGCAACCCTGTGTTCCTTCAAAGCCCCATGACAAAGGGTGTCCTGCTAGGTTTGAATAACAGAGGGGGTCGGGTTCCCAGCCCAGGCCTTCTCTTCCTGCCCCTCTCCTTCCTCTGCTATCTTAGAGGGCCTCTCTTCTGACCTGTGATGGCCTGCTAACCTCATCTGTCAGACTGCCGGTGGGTATGGCTCGGCAGCAGAGGCCTGCCTCCTCTCTGTTTTGATTCCACCCTGCTCGTTCTCACCCTGCTCTTGGGTGGGGCTTCTGTGGGGGGCTTGCTGCAGTTTCTCCAGCCACCAATGGGGCTTGTGCTGCCCATACGGGACCCTCCACTGGCACGGGTTAGTTTGGGACTGGGGCTCTCGCCCCGAGACAGGCAGTCGTTTGCTTTCTCGGTGCTTTACAGACTAGAGTGCTACGATTGTGAAGACGGATCTGTGCCTTCCCTTCTGACTGAGATCCGGGAATTTGCTGTGGTCTGTGAGGAAGGATGTCGGTGACCACCACTCAACACACACAGCTGACACATCACTAGACCAAGGTGACATCTGGAACATGAGCAATAAGGGAAAGAGTGCTTGGCAAGGAGGCAAGGGGGCCAGGTTGTGCAGAGGTGGAGGGACATCGCCAGTGCCAGTTTGGGAGCCCGGACAGGCACCGTCTCTACTTACGTTTCCTCCCCCTGCCGAATGTGTGATGTTATCCTTGGAACCACATCGGGCTTGAATATCGCTAAAATCAATCTTCTTGTTTAAAATCCTAACCTAAAAGGAATCGGAAGTCAAAGTACTAGAAAAGCGTTCCTCCTCGGGTCAACACCGCAGTAGGGTTCTCCTGGTGCTGGTGGCAGTTCGGTTTCAAAGGAATGCTCCGGCGAGCTCAAGGACTTTGCAAAGCTGCCTCCAGAATTAAGGATATCTCAGTGTTTCTTTCTGGTTCCTCACTCGTTACCAGCTTGGGAATTGGCAGGGTGTATATGTCATTCCAAGGTCCCAAGAAGCCACTGACGCACCGACATCTGTGCTTATTATCGTACCTCAGGCTCTCATTATCATGACCCACAGTGGAAGCGAAGGAAGGCCTATGATATCCGAGCTATCACAATGGGATGAGGGGGGTTGCTTGGGCTGCACTGAAAGGAGGGAGGCTGGGAGGGAAAGAGCAAAGCTTCCCCATCCCCTCAGTGTGAGGGAAGCACAAAAATCGCCCGGCTCATTGTTTATCCCTCTCTGTCTTGCATCATGTTTTTGGTTTATCAGTTTGGTGTAGCAGTTAGGAGCGCAAACTCTGATCTGGGAGAACTGGGTTTGATTCCCCACTCCTCCACAAGCAGCTGCTGGTGTGACCTTGGGCAAGTCACAAGTTCTTTCAGAGCTGTTCTCAAAACAGCCGTTCTCTCAGAGCTCTCTCAGCCCCACCTCCCTCACAAGGGTGTGTTTTATGGGGAGGGGAAGGGAAAGGAGATTGTACACCACTCTGAGACTCCTTCAGGTAGTGAAGAGCAGGTTATTAATCCAATCTCCTCTTCTGCTTGTTTTTGTGCCATTTTATACAGCAGGATGTTTCTTTGGCTATGAAATTTGTAGCCCTAATGTAGCTTAACAGCCTGGCGCTCCCCCCCCCATTCGCAGGTGATTATGCTATTAAATATCTTATTTCCATTGTGATGGTTCAGTGTTCTCACACAGTACTGGCAGTTTGGGATATAAACAGTCCATATAACCTTCCCTCGATGGCAAAGAGAACAGCTTCATACACACCCCGCCTTTTTTAAGAAGCGAAGAGATTGGATTTACACCCCGCCTTTCACTTGGAGCCTCAAAGTGGCTTACAATCTCCTTTCTCTTCCCCTCCCCACAAGTTGGGGTGAGAGAGCTCTGAGAGAACTGCCCTTTCAAGGACAGCTCTTGTCAGAACCATAGCTTGCCCAAGGTCATCCAGCAGCTGCAAGTGGAGGAGTGGGGAATCAAACCCGGTTCTCCCAAATTCGAGTCTGTACATTTAACCACTACACCAAACTGGTCTAGCCCGATGGAAAATTCTGGAGACCCCTTAAGCTTGCACACTGTTTTGAATTATTTTGGTTGGTCAGAATAAAAGATGTTAGACAGATTTTGTTTTTGGAGTTTTGCTTTGGACCCACCGGTGACCTTTGGGTTGCTAGCCCCAGGTTGGGAATCTCCTGGAGAGTCTGGTGGCGGAGCTTGGGGAGGGAGAGAGAGCATCGTGATGTAATGCCACGGAGTCCACCCTCCAAAGCAGCCATAGTCTCCAGGGGAACTGACCTCTTGCCATCTGGAGAGATGGTGAGAGATTCTGAGAGCTGTAATTCCAAGAGATCTGGGGACTGTAGATGTCATCTGCCTCATTAAACACAGGGACTCAATATTGTGGAGTGGTCCATCTACGGATCTATATTGTACATCCCTGTATCAGTATGTCTCAAGAACCCCACGACTCTTCCAAATCACCATGAACTTTCTATGGCACAGCAATGGTGGCTCTTCTCGCCCCATGACCATTTCCTTCGCCAAATCCACCCATTCCACGCTTCCACAATCTGGGCTCATCTCCCACATTCCGCCATAACCTCGGTCACGTTTTACACCTTTGGATGATCTACTCTGTGAATTCCTCACAGTCTTCTCCTCCTCTCTTTATTCCCCCTATCATTATTCTCTGGGACAATGGTTATAGTATAGGTTTAGGGCACGGGGCAGAAGAGGAGCCCCTTCTTGCCTTTCAAGCCTATCATGACACTTTCTTCCAGCCATTTTCTGAACTGAGGACTGTCCTCTTCTAGCATTTTTTTGCTCCGGACACCAGGACACGTTGTATGTTACAGGTCTGTTGACCATGCAATAAATCGTTGTTGGAAGGAAAAAGAGCCCCTTGGTGAAGACTGCTCTGAACCGCTCTGAGGTTTGTTTCCTCATCAGCACTCACAGTAAAAATCGTACAAATATTGCCACTCCCAAGCTGAGTTGTTACCATGCAGATATGATACATGGCACCCTTCGCGGGGAGTTAGAATATATGGACCAAGGTCTACTCTCGCTTTCCTCCATCCTGCTGGCCCTTTTAAGCCCCTTCCTGAACAAGATCCCATTATCTGATTCCTCAGTGGCTGCTCTGAAGTCTGAAGCAGAAAAGGAATCTGGAATGAAGAAACCTAGAGGAGGCCAGAAAGGAACTAAAGGAAAAAAACAATGTGGAACTTGGGTTGCCTGGTCCCTCTGAGCAGCCAGCAGGGGGTGGGGTGGGGTGCACTTACCGGGAGCAGGGAGGAACACCTGGCCTTCCGGATCCGTTTCAAGGTGCTGGTGCTTACCTTTAAAGCCCTACATGGCCTGGGGCCAGCATACCTGTGAGACTGCCTGTCCCCATATGAGCCCCGGAGGGCACTAAGGTCTACAAACCAACAACTTTTCGTTGTCCCCGGCTCCGGGGACATCCGATTAGCCTGGCCCCCGCCTGGTGGAATGAGCTCCCCTATGAGATCAGGGCCCTGCGGGACTTATTGCAGTTCTGCAGGGCCTGTAAGATGGAGCTTGTCCACTGGGGCATTTGGTTGAGGCAGCGGACGTCCCCCCCCCCAGCTTTTTCGGCCAATCATCCACCAAAGGCCTGGTCCTAACCGATGTTCCCTCTAAGCTGTGGGCTCTTGTGAGCAAAAACTCTATTCTGTGAGCCACTGGCATTAAAGTTGTGAGTGAGCAATTTGGCTACTGCATAAATTAGTTTGTTCTGGGGCCATCCTTCCTGAGCAAAGACAAAAAATGTGTGAGCCGGAGGCTAAAAAACTGTGAGCTAGCTCACACTAACTCAGCTTAGAGGGAACATTGGTCCTAACGGGACATCTGATTAGATACTGGATAGTTTTAATACCTGATCTCCTGGTTTACATGGTATTTTATCAGACGATATTATTATGTGCAAACTATTATTTTAACGTTGTTGTAATTGTATTGTTTTAATTGTTGTACACCTCCCTGAGCCTGTTTGGGGAGGGCGGTATAGAAATCTAATAAAATAAATAAATAAGTAAATCTCAGCAATGTGCCTACATGACCTTAAGTGACTTAGGCATGTTGGGGATGTCGGGGGCGGGGTGCTCTGGTTTCTGGGTAAAACTCTGTGGTAGAATTAACTTTTATCATAGAGTTTTTGCCCCAAAACCAAAGCGTTGCCCCCGATGGGCCTACGTCACTTCCAGGTCACATAGGCACTTTGTTTTAATTTCTGGTGTTCTTCTGGTTTTTTGGGGGGAGGGGTAATTTCCCCCTGCCAGCCAGTTGGCCAGCCACAGAGGGGTGGGGCCTGGCAGCAGGAGACCCCCTCCGCCCCCACTGGGGAGGTCTGGCATCGCTACATAGAACTGAGATACGGTATGATCATAACAAGCATGCCTGCAGATGTGTCCACAATCTTTGCAGGCCTAGGACTCACTGCCCTGCAAGTACGTGACAGGAAGCCATAGGAAACCACTGCCACTAGACAGGAAGTCATTTGGCACCAGTCACATGACAGGAAGAGCAGAGGTCAGACTTACAGCCTATCAGGACCAGGACTGTAGTCAGTAGACCAAGAGAGCTGCACAGAGGCGGCGGTATGTTATTAATTTCTCCACATTTCACACCTTTTGAAGGTTGCGGGATAGCATTTTATCTGCCAGACAATGATTTCTCCTAACACATCACCACGTGCCCGAGACTGATGAGAATCATGTGATTTTACACACACACACAATGACTGTCCTTACTTGCGAACAAACCATCTTATTGCATTTCCTATTAAGGTACATTGAGGCTTGTGAAATTATTCCAAAGTAGGCACAAGAACCTCCTGAGGACAGCGATGGTTCCATCCTGGCAGGCATCCTTTTCTGTTCTCTGCTGTGTGCGTCTATTTTGCTCTCTTTCCCCATCCACGAAGGAGCTCGCAGAGGGAGTTGGAATAGGGATTGGGTATCTGCCACCTGATTGCCTCCAATGTTTTATTAATGTTTTAACTGATTTTTATCTTGTTCTACCAGTGGTTTGTACATCACCTGGAGCACGATTCATAAATACAATATCATCATCATCATCATCATCTCCTGCACTTCATATTGTCTAACCTGGCAACCAGAGGGAGACCGGAGGGTTGAGACAGAGAGGGTGGCCATCCATGACAGAGTGATTTCACTTCTAGGAAATAATTCCAGGCCTCTCTAGGAATCACCAGAAGTTCTATGGTTAAACCACAGAGAACGTGGAGATTCCTAGAGAGGACTGACATCACTCCAGGGCTTTTCCAGAAGTAATGTTATGTTGTCACCAAGGGCAATTAAAAATATTATTTCTATCATGGTCTGATGGGACTGCTGGCGGGCAAAGCCTGCTGGGTGTCACAGGTCCTGGCTCAGCCGAGGCTGACTATTCCTCAGATGAGGAAGAGGCACGAAGCGACCCAGCCTCCTCCGGAGTCAGCCCAGAAGAAGAACCTTTTGCCAGTACTTGAGGGAGACGAGGCTCCAGCATCTGCGCAGGAGATACAGCAAGGCAAAGAGACTGAGGTGCAGTTGGAGGAAGAGCCTGGTCCAGAGCCTGGCCCAGCACCCCCACTCAGAGATACCTTGAGGCCAGAGTCCCCACCCAGCTCACCCGAATGTCCCAGACGCAGGGCATGCCAGGGTCTGGATGTGCAGGAGTGAAGGAGGAGTGCCAGACTTCAGCTGTTGCAAAGGCAGTGTGAGGGGATGTGAGTCTTTGCAGGTTTCCTCCCAGGGAAGGGAGGGTCCGCTTATAAGCAGTCACGCTCACCTGCCTCGGTGCAGATGCCACCGTACAATCTTGGACCTTGTCCTAGCTGCCAGCCTCCTCTCCTCGCTCCTGAGAACTCTGATTGGTCTCCTGGCATTCTGACCTCTGGCACTGTTTCTTGGTTTGGTTTGGACTTGACACCGAGCTTAAGTATATTGTGTTTGTGGCGACCGGCCAGAGCCAGCACACTGGGGGTGGGAGATCTCCCACTCCTATTGGGAACATGCCAGTGTGCCCTCTAAGAGTTCCCTCTAAGCTGAGTTAGTGTGAGCTAGCTCACAGTTTTTTAGCCTCTGGCTCACACGTTTTTGTCTTAGCTCAGGAAGGAGGGCTCCCCTAAGCTGAGTTGGTGTGAGCTAGCTCACAGTCTCCTAGCCTCCAGCTTACACATTTTTGTCTTAGCTCAGGAAGGATGGCTCCAGAGCAGACTGATTTATGCAGGAGCCAAATCGCTGGCTCACAACTTTAATGCTAGTAGCTCACAAAGCAGATTTTTTGCTCACAAGACTCCACAGCTTAGAGGGAACATTTAGGGGCAAGGAAGCAGGAAGTGGAGATAGGGAAATAATCATATTTTGTGTTTGACAACGGGTCTATTATTATTAGGTATAAATAATATGTAAAAATACATGTCTTTGTAAAGGATTAAAAAAACATATAGGGGCCCAATCACACCTCGCTGAAAAATTCAAAAATCATAGCTCTTTGCTAAAGGGACAGTCTTGTCGAGGACACTTTGGCTAGGATTGAACAGCTACTGAAATGCACCTTCTGTACCAGAAATTAATATCAGTGAAATATCATTTGGCATATGATCGGATCTTGGGAGGCCTCATTTAAACTTTCATTCTATGCCTAGTAATTCCACTCTGGAACAATTCCTTTCTGGTCCACTTTGTATCTATGCTGTATAATTGTATTGTACAATATTGTACCACGGTGGCTCAGAGGTTAAGACGCTCAGCTGCAGACTGGAAGGTCTGTAGTTCAGCAGTTCAAGACGCTACTGCTGCATGAGGGAGTGAGCTCCCGTCTCTGGCCCCAGCTCCTGCCAACCTAGCAGTTCAAAAGCCAGAAACTGCAAGTAGATAAATAGGTACTGCTTTGGTGGGAAGGTAACAGCATTCTGTGTGCCTCCGTGTTAGTCATGCTATGTGACCACAGAAACGTCTTCAGACAGCGCTGGCTCTTTGGCTTGGAAATGGAGATGAGCACCACCCCCTAGACTCAGATTCGACTAGTTTTTGAGCAAGGGAAAACTTTACCTTTACTTTATGCATTGTGCCGTAAGCCAATTTGTTCCTCATCGTGTTTGATTTCTGAAGAAGGCCCTAATAGGCCAAAGCGCGTCAGGTCAAGTCCACTGGCCCTTGTGTACATATGATTTTGGAATTTTTACATGAGGTGTGATTGGTCCCCTATACGTTTTTTTTTAATCCTTTACAAATAAATACGTGTATTTTTACATATTATTTATATATTAAGTTTTCATTATTGGCCTTCGACTTCCCTTTTCAGGTTCTCGATCCTCGTTTTCAGGTTCTCGATCCTGGTTTTCAGGGTCAAGTCAGTTTCCCTCCTTTGTTCGAAGTCAATTATTATTAGGCCATTCAGAGGCATGCATAAGAGCATTAAGATGGGGATTTACGACCTCAAAGCTGGTGCAGAAAGGAGGAGAATGGAGGAGAGGATAAAGAAAGGTAAGGATCAATTAAACACAGAGGGGTTCAGTCGAGGATGACAGCGTTAAGCCAAAACCTTCACAGGAAGATGGGTTCTTTTGAGGACAGACTGGTGGGCAGAGGACGGTGGCACTGCCCAGGTGTTTGTGAAGAGGAGGAGGAGGAGGAGATTGGATTTATACCCTGTCCTTCACTACCTGAAGGAGTCTCAGAGCGGCTTACAAACTCCTTTCCCTTCCCCTCCCCACAACAGACACCCTGGGAGGGAGGTGGGGCTGAGAGAGCTCTGACAGAAATGGCTCTTTTTCAAGAACAGCTCTGACAGAACTACGAAGAAGAAGAGAAGAGATTGGATTTATACCCCACCCTTCACTACCCGAAGAAGTCTCAGAGCGGCTTACAAACTCCTTTCCCTTCCCCTCCCCACAACAGACACCCTGTGAGGGAGGCGGGGCTGAGAGAGCTCTGACAGAAATGGCTCTCTTTCAAGAACAGCTCTGACAGAACTAGGAAGAAGAAGAAGAAGAAGAAGAGATTGGATTTACACCCTGCCCTTCACTACCCAAAGGGCTCTCCTTCCCCTTCCCCCTCCCTACCACAGACACCCTGTGAGGGAGGTGAGGCTGAGAACTCTGACAGAAACGGCTCTTTTCAAGAACAGCTCTGACACAACTAGGAAGAAGAAGAAGAAGAAGAAGAAGAAGAAGAAGAAGAAGAAGAAGAAGAAGAAGAAGAAGAAGAAGAAGAAGAAGAAGAAGAGATTGGATTTACACCCTGCCCTTCACCACCCAAAGGGCTCTCAGAGCAGCTTACAAACTCCTTCCCCTTCCTCCTCCCCACCACAGACACCCTGTGAGGTAGGTAGGGCTGAGAGAGCTCTGACAGAAACAGCTCTTTCTTAAGAAGGCAGTTTGAGGTCTGAGGGGCAGGAAAGAAGAAACAGCTAGGGACAGCTGAGGGGGGTGGAGCTGCAGGAGCCAAGCGCACTCCCGGGGATGGATTTTCTATTTTGGGGTGTCACTGTAAGTCGTTTTGGACTTTTTGATTATTATTATTTTTTTTTAAAAAAAAACCGATCTTGACATGAAAGCACGGAGCGCAAGATGTCAAATCTGGTCCCGGCCTCCAGAGAGGACAAGACAAATGGGAACCGCGCCAAGTCCTGGCAGAAATCCATGTCTGCCTGTCTCTGGCGGCGAGGAATCAGCGACACCTCTGAGCAGTGACTGGGAGGGAGAACTTGTTCTGCAAACCCCGATTCAGGGGTCACTGGGAGTCCGAAGCCCTGCAAGGTCCTTGTAATGATCTAATTGAGAGGCAGTCCCCCGGGGAGGTGATATGAGAGACTCCTTGAACTGATAGTATGACAGAAGAGTGTTTTTTTCCAACTTGTCTCATGCATCAGCTGCGACCCACACCAAGGTCCGTGGCCTGCATGGTTCACACCCTGGCCTCCTACCCATCCGGGTAAATGCTCTTCCTTTCAAGATCTGGGGGTGTGGCCAGCTTCAAGCCCAGCTCTGCCCTCTTATACCTGCTCTGCTGATATAGTGTCCAGTGTGACCTTAGAGCCTATCTATCTCATCATCCCGGCCTAAACTCAGAGCTCAGGTACCGGATCTGTCCGGTTCCTTTTCCGCTGTGCCATCGGCCTACATTTTCCCAAGCGTTTCTTTCCTTCCCATCTACATTAAGTTGTTTCACTTGAGGATTGAATACCAAAACCAGCTTATTTGAAAGACAGTTTGGTGTAGTGGTTAAGCACACGGACTCTTAATCTGGGAGAACCGGGTTTGATTCCCCACTCCTCCACATGCAGCTGCTGGATGACCTTGGGCAAGCCACAGTTCTGTCAGAGCTGTTCTCTCAAGGACAGTGCTGGAAAGAGCTCTCTGTGTTCTGGAAAGAGCTCTCTCCGCCCCGCCTACCTCACAGGATGTGTGGAGGGGAAGGGAAAGGGGTTTGTAAGCCGCTCCGAGACTCTGAGTGAAGGGCAGGGTATAAATCCAACTTCTTCTTTCTGGCATTTGCTGCTTCCTGGTTTTTAAGTTGTGTCTGCTCAGTTTTCTTCCGATAGCTTCCTTCTGATATCGCAGTCTAATCTGACTGGTTCCCTGACGTGAAGAGCATGCTCTCCCCAAAATCCCAACTGGCTTCTCAGCAGGGTTCAGAGGGCATCATTATTTCATTGCATCTTGACAGGCCCGCTGGTCAAATGCAGCTAGATGCAAGCCCAGCAGCACCTTAAGAGACCAACAACTTATTTGGGGGGGGGAGGAGCTTTTGAGAGTTGAAGCTCCCCTTTGTTTTGACTCCTGAAAGCTCGTGCCCCAAACAATCTTGCTGGCCTCTGAAGTGCTATCTGGACTCCAGTCTACCTGTTCGACTGCAGACCAAAATGATTAATCTTGTTGGCCTCTGAAGTGCTACTGGACTCAAGGCTACCTGTTCTACCTCAAACCAAGTAGGTAAGACACAGGGAGGGGAAAACAAACTTGACCCAAAACCTGGAATCAAGAACCACAAGACGCCTGATAAAGGGCCAGTATTAAAAACCTAGTTGAAACTTACAATATACAAAAACACGTGTACTGATTAGAAAGGCAGGTAAAAGCAAATGAGGATAAAAGGAAGTCCTTCTTCACCCAAAGAGTGATTAACACATGGAATTCACTGCCACAGGAGGTGGTGGCAGCTACAAGCATGGACAGCTTCAAGAGGGAATTGGATAAACATATGGAGCAGAAGTCCATTAGTGGCTATTAGCCACAGGGTATAGATGGGAACTCTCAGTCTGGGGCAGGTGATGCACACTATTCTTGGTGCTGGAGGGGGCAGCAGTGGGAGGGCTTCTAGTGTCTTGGCCCCACTGCTGGACATCCTGATGGCACCTGGTATATTTTGGCCGCTGTGTGACAGAGTGTTGGACTGGATGGGCCATTGGCCTGATTCAACGTTGGCTTCTTTTATGTTCTTATGCATCTAGCATTCGCTCCGCTGTTCTACCAAACCCACGTTGGAACAGAAATTCCCCTCTACATTGCCTGCCACTTTCACTTTAATTGATTGTCGGATTTTACGGCGGTATCCAAACTGTTTGTGTTTAATCTCTTGGCTTTATGGTACCATCTGCATAGATTTATGGCGATTTTATGGCCCTTCAGGGGTGACTCTGCAGTCAGTATGGTGTTGGCCCGGGGTATTTGAATGTGGTTTGAAGCTGCATCTTTTTCTGTTCCAGTGTGGGTTTGGTAAAACACCAGAGCAAATGCTAGATGCAGAATGGGCCACAGCCAAATGGGTTAAAGGGGGAACAACCGGCCACTGACCCAGACTTAAAGCGGCCTCAGTGACACAAACCGGCAACGATAAAAAAGAAGACGTACCACGAATGTATCGAGACATGATTATCTATGGAATAAGCAGATGCTCTGGCACGAGAACACATAGAAGCAAACTTTCCAGTCGATCAGTGACCTCTAGTGCACACAAGCTATTAGCACCTGTCTGGCTACGCACAGAAAGCGTCTTTACTCCCCTTTGAAACAACAAACTTCCCAAAAGTTACTTCCTCTCTTGACATTTCTTTCGGCCGGCTCTTTTGGCTAACTTATAAACTGCGGAGACATCTTATGCAACGGGACTTATGAATTTCATGTATGCAGTCTAGTGAAAGGTTTATGAAAATTCATATGCTCTTCAGGGGCTCTTTCCCTCTGCATATGTGTGCGTAACTTTCAACGATAATCTGTTCCCTTGGGGGACCAATTCGGCCACCCTTGTTGACTTCCAGTTCCCGTTGAAGTATACAGGACGTGACAGAGGCAAATGGACTAGACAGCAGGGTACGGCCCAGTTGACTTCTGCTTCGGAAAGTGGGGCATCGTTGGTGGGGGGTGGGAGAGGAACATCGGGGACGGTCCCTTGGCCTGGGCACTGTTAGCTGTCAGACTGATCCATGACCTTGCCAAGCCTTCTAGACAGGTTTAGGAACTAACACTTGATTCAGTTCTCAGGGGCTGGGGATTAAAGACGTCTGATTTAAACTGGCACAGTGCAGCAGCCGAGAGGCGCAATGGGAAATTCCTAGTTCCAAGCTTGGCTTAGTAACAAACCCACATCATCAACTTTGGCCCCGTTTGCAAGCTGGCCTCCCCTAAAGGGTTATGGATAATTGAGACAACTCACTGTGAAGTATTGAGAACAGTGGATATCTGTCGTATTTCCAGGACGATTTCCTTCCATGCGTCCCTGTGTGCCGACTACGGTAATTAAATGGTTAAATGTAGGCCCTATATCTGTGAAAATACTGAACGATGTGAAGGCACGGCCCATTTTGAAACTGATATGGTAAACTGAGTGCACTGAGACGGATTTTCAGTGATATCTTTCAAGTCATTGGTTCCAACTTGATAAAGCCATATTGGCAAAACGCGGAGCATATCGAGGCAGCTGGTGACCCCGTCATTCTTCTTTTGGAACCGTTCCACTGTCCCTTTTTGGAACTTTTGGACCAGATAGCTTCTGAAAGCTCACTGTTTCTGCGAAGCATCTTGTTCATTAGGAGGGACTGAGCACCTTGGAGTGTTTTTGGCCTTTGTGAGCCATATACAGGACTTACGTTTAGCCATTTATGCCCTGATTACGAATTGTATAGTGTATGAATAATTTTGCCTAGGATTTGAAAACTGTATAATTATGAACTTAGGCAGATCAGGAGAGGGAGGGCAGGAAGGGCTGCCTCAGTGCTTAGTTCTCGTGGCCCTTTCTTACATGCCCAGGGAAATGCCGATCGCCAATTTCGGGTCAGGAAGCCATTTTTCTCCAGACCAGTTTTGGCCAGGGATCCTGGAGGGGTTTTTTTTGTCATCTTCTGGGAGTGGAACGGGGGCCACTGGGTGTATGTGTGGGGGGGAGGTATTTGTGGATTTCCTGCCTTGTGCAGGAGTTGAACTAGATGACCATGGAGGTCCCTTCCAACTCTATGATTCTATGGTTTGTCTATAAATGAATTTTTCTTTTCATTATTTACTGATTTTTGAAATTGGTATCGATGGCAGGCACGGCTAATTCTTTCGGTTATATACATACTGTGTGTCTCGCTATTATACGGGAACTGTGATCATTAGGCAGCCCTCCGTTGGCTTCTTTCCATTTAGAAGAAGAAGAAGAGAAGAGTTTGGATTTATACCCCGCCCTTCACTGCCCAAAGGCGTCTCAGAGCGGCTTACAAACTCCTTTCCCTTCCCCTCCCCACAACAGACACCCTGTGAGGTAAGTGGGGCTGAGAGAATTCTGACAGAAACTGTCCTTGAGAGAACAGCTGTGCCAGAGCTTGTGACTGACCCAAGGTCACATCAGCAGGTGCAAGTGGAGGAGTGGGGAATCAAACCCGGTTCTCCCAGATAAGAGTCCGTGCACTTAACCACTACACTCACTGGGCACAGACCAGAGGCCCAGGCCTTTCCCACTGTGGCAGTGGCTCTGTGGAATAGACCTTCAGGGGGGCGCTGCAGGGCCCGTCCTCTTTGCCACGGCTTCTGAGGGGGTTTGAATGGCAGCCATCTTTTAAGGTGGAGGAAGAGTTGTAGGGTTTGTCATGTTCGGTCTTAAGTGGAAAATGTTTTAAACTATTATCGTAAAGCCGCCTTGAGCCACGAGGAAAGGCGGGATACAAACGTTTTAATAGATAAATATAAGCACTATTGTTATTTCAGGCCGGAGGCCCACTTCCAGTCCCCTTTCTCTAAGCTAAAACAATTCCATTGGCCTGAGGCAGTGTTTCTCAAACTGTGGAACGTTGGGCGCCTGTGAGGGTACTCCGTGGGCCCTGTGAGTCCTTTGTAAGAACAGAGGGCGGTAATTTCTTATGCCCTAGCGACAGTGTGGCATTTTGGGGCCCCGCCCCCTTAATTAAAAGCCCCGCCCCACAAATAGCCTATGCCAGCAACCTCATTTTGGGGGATTATTTTTTGTGTATTTCTTAATATGTGTGTGTGTAGAAACCTTATTTTTGAGGAGAGAACCCCCATCCTGCAAGCAGCGGCACCGTGGCTTGCCCCCAAACTTCTCTCTCCCTCCCACTTCAGAATTCTTAGGGGGGCGTCATGGGACCCAGGAAAAGATAACCCAGAAAGCATTGAAATGCCTTTTGAGTTTTCTTCCACAGAACAAGAAAGCTTAGAAGGGCACTCGCTTTCAATATATCTCCCACAATCCCCCTTTCTGTATACCAGGACCTCAATGGTCTACAGCAGGACTGGGCCAGCAGAAAGGGGGATTGTTGTAGATGTGTGGAAGCTGCCACTCTTAAGTGCTCTTCTAAGCCTTCTTCCCCTGTGGAAGGGAACTCAAAAGGCAATTAAATGCCCTCTGAGCTGTTTTCTCCCCCTAGGAACTGACGCGCTCGCTGCCCTGTCCCTTGAAAGGAAGGGCTAGAAACAGGCTCGGAGCCTCCCCCTCTAAAGACAGGTGCCCAGATTAATTTAGGTAAAGGTTTCCCTTGCTTGAAAGCCAGTCAAATCCAACTCTAGGGGGCGGTGCTCATCTCCGACTCTAGGGAGCGGTGCTCATCTCTGAAGAGCCAGCACTGTCTGAAGACGTCCCCGTGGTCATGTGGCTGGCATGACTAGATGCCAAGGCACACGGAACGCTGTTACCTACCCACCGAAGCGCTACCTATTTATCTACTTGCAATTTCTTGCTTCCGATTTGCTAGGTTGGCAGGAGCTGGAACTAGAGATGGGAGCTCACTCCGTCATGCAGCACACTCAGGTCTCGAACTGCTGAACTACTGACCTTCCACAGCCTGCAGTTCAGTGTCTTAACCACTTGAGCCACCACAGCTCTGTTATTTAGCATAGGAGTGGCCAAAACTGAGGTGCCATCAGGAGATGGCCCGGCTGATGGACCTCCTGATGGCACCTGGGTTTTGGTCTCTGAAGAGTGACATGGACTGGATGGGCCATTGGCCTGATCCAACATGGCTTCTCTTATGTTCTTCTGTAAGGGGGCTCCACCAGGGGATCCCCCTGCTGGTGGTCTGAAGTGCTGCAGTTCATTCTCCCACTTCACATCTCTGTCACCTCATTCTCCTCATGTGTGAACCAGGCTTGAGAGTAAACAGAGATGTGAGGTGTTTGAGAGCTACCAGTCCATACTGCACTCCATTTCCTAGACAAGGCACAATGGCATGCTGTTCATACTAGGGTGGGGCCATCTTGGAATCTACGAAAGTGAAATTATTTATGCACAAGTTTGGCAGGTCCTGACCAATGCTCTCTCTAAGCTGTGCCAACTTGTGAGCAAGAATTCTATTTTGTGAGCGACTGGCATGAAAGTTGTGAGTGAGTGATTTGGCGACCGCATAAATTAGTTTGCTCTGGAGCCATCCTTCCTGAGCTAAGACAAAAGTCTGTGAGCTGAAGACTAAAAAACTGTGAGCTAGCTCACACTCACTCAGCTTAGAGGGAACATTGGTCCTGACTCTGAGGGACTCCTAAATTTTTAAGAGTTGTGCAGTAGAGAAAAATCCCACACAGTGGCGGATCTACATTTTTGGGACCCTGAAGCTTGAACTATTCTGGGGGCCTCTTCTCAACCAGCAACAATGGGGCAACATCCAACAAGGTCCAAAGGTAGAAGGTCAAAGGTCATCGGGGGCGGGGCTCGTTAGGATGAAGCGGTGAAAAGCTAATTCCTGGTGTTAAAATGCACAAGTGAGACCAGTGCAGCCTGAACTGAGAATTCAGATGTCTTTTTATGGTTCTGATCGGCTAAGGGCTGAGCTGTAGAACTATTCAGCCGTGCACCAATGAAGGATTTGAGGATCCAGCTGCCCAAATGCTGGCTATGAACAGATTCTGGCGACCTCAGCGAGCCCATACGGCTGGGGGGTTTGGGTGCTGCAAGCCCCCGAGAAAATTCTGAAATCTGACCAATTACAGAAACATTTTGAGGCTATACGAAACAGGTATTAGAGTATATTCTAAGGACAATATTAACTACTTCAACCCATTGGCTTATGATTCTGTCACTAAAATAGCCTTATTTTAATAACAAATACTTTTAAAAAACTCCATCAATTTTGTTGAAAAATTCGCTCATTGCTTCAGGGCCCTGCCAAGATTAGGGCCCGGAAGCTTAAGCTTCGTTAGTTTCACAGTTGATCCGCCCCTGTTCCCACAGGGCCACTGTGAGAGGAGAAGCCACACCTGGTGAAATTCCCATATAAATCTTAAAGGCACAGAAACCCTCCAAGTGGCCTGAAATTTGCGACAGCGCATCCAAGTGCTGATGCTACTCCTGACCGAACACGTCTTATTACTATAAGAACAGAAAACCTTACCTGTCCTCCTTTGGGTTGATATTTGATGTTTTCTGTCGACCCGATTTTGGATCTGACATTCTTGAGATCAGGCAGAGGCTGGTTGATGAGCCGGAGTTGCTTGGGGGTGCCTGGAGATTTTGGTGGTGTGCGTATGATAGCCACTTTCTTCTCGGTAGGCACCAGAATAGCAGATTTTGGTGTGCCTGGTGTGTGAGGGGTCCTGGAGTAGCTGGGGGTCCCAGGAGTGCCCGGAGTACGAGAAGAATAGCTAGGTGGGGTCCCCGGAGTGATGGCGGTGGAACCTGGAGTAGTCGGGGTTGATGTGCCGCTCTTCCCTGTTCGGCTGCGAATAGGCTCTGATCCTGTATTGGAAACAAAATAATTATTACAGTTGTTGTAGATTTACCGGGCTGTATGGCCGTGGTCTTGGCATGATAGGACCTGATGTTTTGCCAGCTGCTGTGACTGGCATCCTCAGAGGTGTAACACCGAAAGATGGAGTACTTTCTGTGTCAAGGTGAGAAGAAAAATGGTAGGCAGGTGATTTATATCTAGTCAGGAAGGTGGGGTAGGGCTGAGTCATTATCCTGTAGGCGTTCCCCAGGCTATGAACATGCCAATAGAGGAGCTTTCCTGAGGAGGTTCTTTTGCATATGGATTGGCTGTTGAAATTCTAATCTTACCTGTAGTGCTGTATGAACTCTGGCCGTGGAAGCCTTCGACAATATAATTATTATAGTACTGACATTTAAACTGTAACACACTGGTATTTAATAGTGTCTATGTACACCTTATAGCAGGGGTTCCCAACGTGGTGCCCACAATCACAATACTTGTTGACACTATTCCTGGCACCTGCCAAGTGTTTTTTGAAAGTGGGCAGGGCCAGGTGGGACTTTTGCCCAGAAAGGGGTTCCGATTGTCTGTGAAGATTTTTAAGAAGTTGCTTCAGCAACAACTTCCACCACAGCACAAAGATATTCACTGAGTTACTGTGCGTATTAAAAGACATCCTCTTAAACAGAGATTCTGCCTGAAATGTTGAAGAGTCACTATTAGAGTTATACATAACTTCCCCTCCTTGATCCAAGAACATAAGAAGAGCCCTGCTGGATCAGACCAGTGGTCCATCTAGTCCAGCTTCTTGTTTCACACTGTGGCCAACCAGTTCCTCTGGAGGGCCAACAACAGGGCATAGAGGCTGAGGCCTTCAAAGAACATCATAAGAGCCCTGCTGGATCATACCAGTGGTCCATCTAGTCCAGCTTCTTGTTTCACACAGTGGCCAACCAGTTCCTCTGGAGGGCCAACAACAGGGCATAGAGGCTGAGGCCTTCCTAAGAACATCAGTAGAGCCCTGGATCAGACCAGTGGTCCATCTAGGTCAGCATCCTGTCTCACACAGGGGCCAACCAGTTCCTCTGAAGGGCCAACAACAGGACAGAGTGTCCAAGGACTTCCTAAGAACATGAGAAGAGCCCTGCTAGGTCAGACTAATAGTCCATCTAGTTCAGCCTCCTGTCTCACACAATGGCCAACCGGTTCCCCTGGAGGGCCAACAACAGGGCAGTGAGGCCAAGGCCTTCCCCTGATGTTGCCTCCTGGCTCTGGGATTCAGAGGATTTGTGCCTCTGAATGTGAAGGTTCCCCTCAGTCACCATGGCCAGTAGCCATCAATAGACTTCTCCTCCATGAATCTATCTAATCCCCCGTTAAAGCTGTTTATTCCTGTGGCCATCTGTTTTATTGAAACACAGACTACTTTTAAGATCCAGAGTTTTACATAAAGACCAACCCCAAAGCTGAAGAAAATGTGGAAGAGCAATGTTACAGGAGAGAGCAGGTGCAAAGAAACATACTTGTGGTCCGTCGTACTGACGAGGAGACAGTGCTGTTTAGGGAGAAGGAGTTCTCATCTCGTTCCCTATCCCCCGAGATGCCTCTCCGGGTAGGTAGAATAGAAGAAGGCCTTGGCAAAGAGGAACGCTTTTCTGGACTCTTGGTTACTCCATCCTAGCAGGAACAAAAGGCAGTATTTCTCTTAAATACAAGAGGCCGCAAAATAAAGGATCCAAGATCATATGCAGCTCGACTCCCATCTCCCCCCTTCCCCTCCAACAGCAGCTTCAAAACTACCCCACAGCAGAGAAGATCTGATCAAGCCTGGATAGTTTAATTTCCAATAATCCACCATTGAGAGATGTTTCTTTTCTCCCCGAACAAATTCAACATTGACTTAAGTTTTCTCGTAGTTGAGGGCCAGCCGAACGTGACGGCGTCCTCATATCATGTTAAAGACAATTGAAAATGCCATCGGGGTCCTGCAGCTATTTTGGCACTTGAAAAAGGCACGGTGGCGGTGGCGAGGGGGACACACGAGAGTGCCAGGCTGCAGGCCCGATCAGGATCAAACCCTCGGGGCATTTTAAAATGGCGGCGTCCTTGTGGCGGCCACGAGGATGTTGTCAGGTTTAGTTTGGCCCTAAGACATTAATGGACATCAACAGCTTTATACTGAAACATTGAAGGTGAAAGAAATCGCTTTGTGGGGACGGGCAGGCCGAGTTTTGACTCCAGTTTGCCTGTGACTGAGTCAGTGTCGTCCCCAGGGGTTTTTTTGCACCCAAAGCAAAGAAGTCCAAATAGCATTTCCACACCGAAGCTTCTTTTTCTTCTTTTTGAATCTGACACACTTTAGAAGAAGGGGAATTCTCGTGGCACTGAAGTCAGGAAGGCGGCACGGCATAGCCCGATCTTGTCAGATCTCCAAAGCGAAGTGGAGTCGGTACTTGGAAGGGAGACCACCAAGGAAGGCTCTGCAGAGGCAGGGAGTGACAAACCACCTCTGCTTCTCACTTGCCTTGAAAGCCCCTGGCCGGGGTCACCAAAAATCTACTGCGACTTTACACACACACTTAAACAACAGACCCCAAATCAGCTGATCTGTCTGATTGCAATCAAAGGGACTGGGGTGAGGAGATTGCTTTACTTTAGTGGTGAACCCAAGGGCTCCTTGTGTTCAAGGGGATCTGAGGAACCAACCTTGCTGTCCACCCACCAAGTCCACAACATACATGGTGTCGGGCACATAGCTACGGTGGGGCATTTTGGGGCCATCCCCCCCTCATTAGTAAGCTCCGCCACATCGAGCAGATCCCCTGCCCGCACGACTCGGTTCTCGGTTCCCCCATTTAAACGCCACTCAAGCTGTGAGCCCAACTGCAGCCAGTAGGTGAGGAAGCACCTCTTCCTCGTCTACTGGCTACGGGCTCGCCATTCGTGGCTTGAACGGTGTTTAAAAGGCTCTTTATACTGAAACATTGAAGGCAAAAGGAATCGCTTTGTGGGGACGGGCAGGCCGAGTTTTGACTTCAGCCACGAATGGCTCTTTTAAACACCACTCAGGCCGTGAGCCTGCCCGCAGCAGTAGACAAGGAAAAGGCTCTTCCTTATCTACTGGCTGCAGGTGGGCCGGGTCGCTGCTTGAGCGGCGTTTAAAAGGGGGACCGTCGTAAGTGATGCCATGCCACCTCGGTGCCCCCCTACAAATTCCTGGCTACGCCCCTGTGTGGTACCTTTAAGCTAACATCTGCTGGCCAGCAGTTGGGCAGCAACTGGCCCTTTAACAGCATGCTGCCTGACAATCAGCTGGGAGGCAGCCTGGAACCAGGGGTGGGGAAACCAGCTGAGAAAGGGCTGAGGTGAAAGGTGGTGGCAGCTCCCCGTGAGAACGGCTCAGATCTCATGGGAGTGCCAGAGGGGTGGAGCCTCCAAAGGGACTGTCCCTAGCATGGGCTAGGCCCTTCATAAGGGTGAAAGAAACCCGCTTCCTTCTCAGTCTGAGGCTTGTGGGAGGGTGTACACAGTGCCCCCTCTGGGCAAGGATCCTCCAGAACCGGACAGGTCTTTGATTTTGATAGAGACATTGTTGTTCTTGATGAACATGCATCCTTGTTCCCTACAAAGCCCTGCAAAACCTGTTTACTCTAGTTGACTGAACACACCTCTAGCCTCCTTCGTACTGCACTGAGCCCTCTGGAAAAATTATCATTCGTTTCCAGCCCAAACTGTGTGTTTGTGTGAGACAGAAGTACCTCTAGGAACTGAATGAAATCCCACGAAAGTAAAGCTGCAAGGGGGTACATTACAGGTCGGGGATAAGGGTCACTATTTTAATAAGCAAGATCCAATGTCTCGTTCCCTCTTAAATCCAACTTCTAGAGGAACTGCAGGGTTTGGTACATTATGCTTCATATGGTAAATTCCGTGATGCTCGAATGGCTGGTTATTCAGGCGTTAAAGTTGTACAGTAATTTTAAACACTGCTAAAGGGCTAGAATGAAAGGTTCTAACAGTCTCTCGGCTGATGATTTTAATAGTTTCCATCTGTTTTCTAGTCTATCATTTCACTGACTGCAGTAATTAAGCCCAACGATGGCTTTAAGTGGATCAATTGCTGCGGGCTCCCAGTAAATAAATGGGGGGACAAGGGTGCTGGTTTATGTAGCAAGCCCTAATTATTCTAGGGCCTCTCTTTTCATTGTCGCTTCTCACCAGTTTCCATCAATGGTCCATTAATATAAAATCGCTTCCTTGAACAGGGGTGGCAAAACTCATTAGTTTTCAAGCCCCATCGTAACCTGGGCGTGTAGGATAAGCCAGACAGCTATAAATTAGCAGTCCAATCAGAAATAACTACATCCTATTAGTTACCAGCTTGCCTTGAAAACCCCTCGCCGGGGTTGCCGTAAATTGGTCGCGACTTGATGGCACATATGTACGTATTCATCACCAGCGTGGGATTCTCAACAGGCAGTAAGCTCTTGATTTCAGAAGGTTCATCACTGGACGATGACCTTGACCCACTGATTTCTGCCCTGGCTACTTTTCTGACCCTCCGCAATAAATGCTACCTTGCTAGATTCCACAAGGAATCTCATCTCTTTGTCCATCACATTCTGCCTGGGGCTCTGTCTCTGCCTCCCGAAATTGCCCTAGAGTTCAAAACCTTTGAAATAGACACTTGATAGCCCCAGAGGGCCTTGAACCAGATGGCCCAGGTTAGCCCGATACTGTCAGATCTGGGAAGCTAAGCAGGCTTGGCCCTGAACAATACTTGGATGGGAGACCCCTGAGGATGTCTGGGGTTGTTATGCAGAGCCAGGCAATGGCAAGCCAACTAACTTCATCTCTTGCCTTGGGGTGGACATAAGTTGGCTGGGACTTGACGGCACTTCCCACCACCAATGGTGGGGAGACCACCAAGGAAGTCCAGAGTTGCTATGCAGAGACAGGCAACAGCGAATCACCTCTGTTCATCTCTCGCCTTGGAGATCCCATTAGGAGTCACCGTAAGTTGGCATTTTTACTGCTGACTTCAAAAAACAATATTGGAAGATGGGGGTACACTAATGGTGGTGCAGGGAACTCATGGCCTTTCAACTTTCAACTAGGGCTCCTCTTACAGGCGTTATAGAACATAAGAGAAGCCAATGTTGGATCAGGCCAACGGCCCATCCAGTCCAACACTCCGTGTCACACCGTGGCCAAAAATACCAGGTGCCATCAGGAGGTCCAGCAGTGGGGTGGTATGGATCCAGATTCTTGCGGAAATGTCTTCTAGGCTCTAATCGTTACCCCGGGCCACGATCCTCTACTATCTTAATCCCTTTTCTGACTAGTGCTCCACAATTTTTATTTATTTATTTCGCTTCTGGAGTATAGAATCTTCTAACTGTGCCAGTGTGAAATGTTAATACCCAGCAGAGACATCAAACCACTGAAATTTATCTCTCTCTCTCCCTCCGAGCATCCGCTCCGATAGCTCTCCTGCCTTACCTGAACGTCTGAGTTTGAATATGGCAAGCAGTCTCTCGGGCCCGCTGAAGAGGGCCGTGCAAAATAACTGTCTGAATCGAGCAAAGTAACTCTTAGCGAGCAAGCTGAACTGGGTCTTGGAGGAAGCAATGACTCTGATCTAACCTTTGAGGCAGGGATCTTTGACAAAGAAGACGTCTAGTCATGAGAAAACAAACAAAAGAGACACAAACGTGAAGGAGAACGATGAAGCAAACAGGAAAAAAAAATACACGCAGTATGGAAAATGAGACCTCAACACAAAGCAACGTATGCGCAAGCAAACTCTTTAAGGCACACATGGATGCGAGGGGATTGTCTTACTTACACAAGCCATGCGAATAATCTAGTGGAAGGGCTGCCAACTCAGGGTGGGGAAACTCCTAGAGATTTGGGGGTGGAGCCTGGGGAGGGTGGGGTTTGGGGCAGGGCGGGATCTCAGCAGGGTATAACGCCATAGTGTCCACGCCCCAACGCTGCCATTTTTCTCCAGGAGTCTATCAAACACTAATTCCTGTACATGAATTGTATGACAACGAATCATAAATATTAATAAACACTACAAATTAAACGCATATACTGTATTAACATAGATAATACCTTAAGGTATTTCAAAGAATAATGCTAAGAATAAAGATAACTACAATTCATAGTTAATACATGATGCACACGCCATGCGAAGGATTAAAAGGTCCCCGATGAAGCAGTTTACAATAACTAATAACATCTCCACTAAATATAGTCCATTGTGGTATGCGGTTGAAGACTTGCTAGGTGGACGCAACTCTCGCTGCCATCAAGTTGCGTGAAGACCGTGGTCTGTCTTTATGATGAGTATCCCCGGCAGGTTTCTCGTTTCGATTCTTCCTCAGAGTATCAGCACAATCACGCAAGAAAACTTAAACGGGAGCCAAGATCACATTAAAGACTAAATTATTGCTGCTCCTTAACCAGACGAGGAGCCGACGATTCAAACTCGCCCAGGACGGAAAACGGGAGAGCTTTTTTCCATCCCAGGCGAGTATATGAGTTTATTTAATTTACAATATATGAGCTTATCTATAATTTATAGCATATGAGTTTATTCATTAATTTACAATATATGAGTTTATTTAATTCATAGTGTTTATTAATATTTATAATTAGTTTTCATACAATTCATGCACAGTAATTAGGGTTTGATTTACCGATCCACACTGTGTTCCCCTGTTAGTAGATTGTCTCCAGGAGTAGCAAAGGGTAAGAGTCCAGGAGCCCTTTAAAGACTAACACAAATTGTGGCAGGGGATGAGCCAGTTTGGTGTAGTGGTTAAGTGTGCGGACTCTAATCTGGGTTTGATTCCCCACTCCTCCACTTGCACCTGGCTGGATGACCTTGGGCAAGACATAGTTCTCTCAGAGCTGTCCTTGAAAGGGCAGTTCTTGAAAGAGCTCTCTCAGCCCCACCTACCTCACAGGGTGTCTGTGGGGAGGGGAAGGGAAAGGAGTTTGTAACCTGCTCTGAGACACCTTAGGGTAGTGAAGGGCAGGATATAAATCCAATCTCCTCCTCCTTCTCTTCTTCTTCTTCTTCGTGAGTCACCGCTCACTTCTTCAGATAGTGAGCAGTGGCTTACGAAAACTCCTCTCCTGCCACAAATTTTGTTAGTCTTTAAGGTGCGACTGGACTCTTGGCTCTTTTCTGCTGCTACAGCCAGACTCACGTGGCTACCCATCTTGAGTTCCTCCAGGGGAACCAATTTCTGAAGCCTGGAGATCATTTTTATTTTTTCTGACACTGACTGGCTCCAGGATTCCAGTTTGTAGGCGGTTGCCCTTCT
The DNA here is from genome assembly GCA_029375565.1 of Gekko gecko. Lineage (NCBI taxonomy): Eukaryota > Metazoa > Chordata > Lepidosauria > Squamata > Gekkonidae > Gekko > Gekko gecko. Next base: position 13,436,867 of record JAPDNY010000003.1, on the reverse strand, counting down.
GGCTTCTGCTCCTTAAGAGGTAAAAGCTAAAGGTTTCCCTTGCTCGAAAACCAGTCAAATCCGATTCTAGGGGGTGGTGCTCATCTCCATTTCAAAGCCAGCGCTGTCTGAAGATGTCTCCTTGATCATGTGAGTGGCATGACTAAACGCCGAGGCGCACAGAACACTGTTACCTTCCCACCGAAGCGGTATTGATTTATCTACTTGTAATTTCTTGCTTTCGAACTGCTAGGTTGGCAGGAGCTGGGGCCAGAGACGGGAGCTCACTCCGTCACACGGCACTCAGGTCTCAAACTGCCGAACAACAGACCTTCTGGTCTGCAGCTCAGCATCTTAACCTCTGAACTACCGCAGCCCCTACTCCTTAGGAAGCTTTAAAGGAAGACACCAGGGACTGAAGCAGGGCTTTTCTGCATGCAAGTAAGCACGTAACCAGGCACTCTATCACAAAGCAATTGTCCCCCTTCCAGGCCCAAGATACTGAAAGGTGGGCTACCTGTACTTCTTCCTCATGTCTTCTCTACACTAACTAAAAGTTTGGAATGCTAAAGGATGCACCACTAACCAAGTCAAACATTTCAGAGTTACCTTACGAAGAATGACAACCTGATATACTAATTAGGTGAGAGCCAGTCTGGTGTACTGGTAGGGCGGCAGATTCTGATCTGGAGAACTGGGTTCAAATCCCCAACTGAGATAAGCTGGGTGACTTCAGGCCAGTCGCAGCACTATCAGCCTAAAAATAAGCATAGCTCGCCACCTACTGGTGCCAAAAAAGAGCTACAGCTTCGGCAGCCAAACAATCCCCCTGGGGGGTCTCTTGACTATTCCACACACAGCGCTGGACAATAATTTCATTTTTTCTTTTTACTAATTTGATTATGGAGAGGACAGGTTTTTCTTTATACGTGCACTTTTTTTTAAAAAACGAACTATTTTCAATTCTGACTTGATTCCAAAGATTTTGGCTTAGCTGCTTTGCAGTGTGGGGATAAGTCGGTATTTTAAAAATTAAAAAGAGGCAGGAATTTGAATGAAACTTCTGCAAAAAAAAGCATCTAATTTGAAAGAAGTGTCCTGATTTCTTTTTTCACGGACAAAACTGTGCTAAAGTGTTGTTTCTTTGGCACTGGAAATTAAGCATTTTTATTGACAGAAGTCTGGCGATATCTCATAAGAAAAAGCTATTTCCAGGAAATCTCTGGGCCCTGGAGATAAAGCTATTTGAGGTACACAGGTAGGAAAAACGCTAAGTTTCCACACACAAAACGAGGAGCACCGAAACCTGATTTTCTATTTTTACAATCTCAGCAAAACTGTTATCCACCACGGATAACCTGACGAGCTTTCTGTTTGATCTACACGGAGGTGGGCCGTTTCCTCTGACTTCTCATCTTTACTCTGCGGGAGACTTTCTATGGAGAGCCCCACCCCCAGTATTAAGCTTTCAGAGGCTGCTGAGAAAGGGGAAGGCAGGGAACAATCCACCTCCAAAATCAGAAGGTTTGTAGAGTCCCACTTCGAATAACTTACAGATCAGAATCTCATTAAAATCAACACTTTCAAAAATCTCTTTCAATCGCTTTAAACATACCTGTTCATTTCCTCCCTTCAATATATAAAATCTGGACCTGATTTACTCTCCTGAAAGTACAACCCATCCACATGTGGAGTGAATAGCTACGGGATCGACTGAGTTCTGTCTCCCCCTCCCCATTATATGTGTTGGAGTAAAGGTGACTCTGCATGCCTGGACATTAGGGGGCACTATAGCGTTCTTCATACTAGATACAGGTATGTTTATGTGGATTCTTAATGAATGGGATGCCTCTATTGGTCTAAACTGGAGCTTCTCTCTCCTACTCTTCCTGTGCCCTTTGTGTTCCCTCTCTCCTCATGAACCTGCAAAAAGTAGGACACATCTACAGTTCTCTCCTGTAGAGCCATGCCACCATACCTGCACACACATGCTGTCAGAGTGGCTGGCCATTTGTCACAGGGAGTAGTATCCTTTAGGTTAGGCCTCTCCCTCCTTTTCGCTGCAACTTGGATGCAAACTGAATCTACATAAATAAATCTAAATTTCCCCCCTTTTTTTGCTGTATGCTTTTTGGGATTGTATTGACTGTATATGCTACCACATTCTCCTGACCGTGCAGTTTTGTTGTACTAATACATCTGCCCAATAGCATGCACACTGAGAGAGAGGAAGGAGGAAAGGGTTTAATGGGGCATTGTGTGCCTGGGCTCTGAGCCCACAAGGCAGGGCTGCCCGGTCTCTCACTGTGGCGGTAGGCCTCCTGCTGGCAGACTTCATTGCCTGCTGCTGTGCCGCTGGTAGAAAAATTAAAACTAATGGTGTCACTATATTTATATGTATTATATAGCCAAATATATATTTTATACAGCCACTATGCAATGTCACGTCTGGATTTTCCCAGGAAGTAACACAGGGTAGCTCTAGGAATTGCCAGAAACTCTCTGATTTTACCACAGTTTCCACTGATTCCTACAATACCCTACAACACCTGGAGTGAGGTCCAAGTGCAGAAAGGGCCCACGACTATTAAATTGAAGGCTGAAGTGTCGATTGAGGTCAGCCCTTCTAATCAGTGAGTGTGAGGAATTGTTACGTGGCCTCACTGACTCCTCAACCGGTTCTTCAGTGGCGACTGAGGAGAGACTGAGGCCGGCTTGTATTACTCCACGTACAGCTCCACATCATCCTCATGTGTAAGAGCAATGGCCGATCCTCAGCCCAACAAGCTGGTTTTAATGTTCAACTGTGGATGAGTTCACAGCTGATTCTGTGGCGGGCAGGGATCATTTAAGAGGACTGTGGATTATACCATGCAGTCTACCAATGGCATCCATTACCGTATTACATGCAGACATGTGATATGTTAATGTTCAGTGCTTGAGGAAATAATGGCCCTCACTCCAAGGGAGCTGTCATGTAATTAAACATACAATACCCATCGTTCATCTAAAGGTGGTGCTAGTGCTCTGACCCGGACAGCCCAGGCAAGCCCGATCTCGTCCGATCTTAGAAGCTAAGAGGGGCCGACCCCGGCAAATACTTGGAAGGGAGACCTCCAAGGAATACCAGGGCTGGGATGCAGAGGCAGGCAATAATAAGCCACCTCTCTGAAACGTCCAAGCCCCACTAGGGGTCACCAGAAGCCAACCATGACTTCCAGGCACACACAAACATATACACAAAATATTCACACACACACACACACACACACACACACACACGTAATTTTAGTGCTTCTCACAGGTCCTGCAGAACTGTAAAAGGTCCTGCAGGGCCCTGATCTCATATGGGAGCTCATTTCACCAGGTAGGGGCCAGGACTGAAAAGGCCCTGGCCCCAGTCGAGGCAAGACGGACATAAGAACGTAAGAGAAGAAGCCAGTGTTGGATCAGGCCAGTGGCCCATCCAGTCCAACACTCTGTGTCACACAGTGGCCAAAAATACCAGGGGCCATCAGGAGGTCCAGCAGTGGGGCCAGGACACTAGAAGCCCTTCCACAGTTGCCACCCCCCAAAGCACCAAGAATACAGTGCATCACTTGCCCCAGACTGAGGGTTTCTCTCTATACCTTGTGGCTAATAGCCACTGATGGACCTCTACTCCATATGTTTATCCATAAGAACATAAGAGAAGCCAGTGTTGGATCAGGCCAACGGCCCATCCAGTCCAACACTCTGTGTCACACAGTGGCCAAAAATACCAGGTGCCATCAGGAGGTCCAGCAGTGGAGCCAGGACACTAGAAGCCCTCCCACTGTTGCCCCCCAAGCACCAAGAATAGAGTGCATCACCTGCCCCAGACTGAGAGTTCCTCTCTATACCTTGTGGCCAATGACCACTGATGGACCTCTGCCGGGGACCACCAGGAGAAGCTGGTTTGCAGATCATAAGGCTCTTTGGGGCTCATAAGGGGAGAGGTCCTTACAGCACTTTAGAATGGCTTTAAAATGGTGACCAGGTGAGCCTGTGGCCAGGTGAGCCTGATTTCATCACCAGAGTGAAGCATCTGCTGGTAGCAGGGCAGGGAATGTTACCAACGCCCTGGCTGCCTGACGGTTGTGACTTCAGATGAAGGCGGGAATGGATGGAAATCTGAAGTCCGGGGGAAAGGCCAAGCGTAGCGTGTCCCTCTCCATTTGAATGCCTTTCTTTAATGCTGCCAAGAAAGCTGTGGTCTCTGAATAAGAAGTCAGGAGAAGTCTAATCCGGAAGGCGTCCAAGCTTTTATCACCATCAAACATGCACGGGGGGGAGGGGGCAAAGCAGACGCCAGAGGAGCAACTATGTTTGTAAGCTCACAGTTTTTCAGCCTCCGGCTCACAGATTTTTGTCTCCGCTCAGGAAGGAGGGCTCCAGAGCAAATTAATTGATGCGGCAGCCAAATTGCTCAATCACAACTTTAATGCCAGTAGCTCACAAAGTAGGATTTTTTTGCTCACAAGACTCCACAGCTTAGAAGAAGAAAGAAGAGATTGGATTTATATCCCACCCTTCACTGCCCAAAGGGGTCTCAGAGCGGCTTACAAACTCCTTTCCCTTCCCCCTCCCCACAACAGACACCCTGTGAGGTAGGCGGGGCTGAGAGAGCTCTTGACAGAAACTGCTCTTTTTCAAGAAGAAGAAGAAAAAGAAGAAGATATTGGATTTATACCCCACCCTTCACTACCCAAAGGTGTCTCAGAGCAGCTTACAAACTCCTTTCCCTTCCCCTCCCCACAACTGACACCCTGTGAGGTAGGTGGGGCTGAAAGAACTCTGACAGAAACTGCTCTTTTTCAAGAAGAAGAAGAAGAAGATGATGATATTGGATTTATACCCCGCCCTTCACTGCCCAAAGGCGTCTCAGAGCGCCTTACAAACTCCTTTCCCTTCCCCTCCCCACAACAGACACCCTGTGAGGTAGGCGGGGCTGAGAGAGCTCTGACAAAAACTGCTTTTTTGAAGAAGAAGAAGATATTGGATTTATACCCCCGCCCTTCACTGCCCAAAGGTGTCTCAGAGCGGCTTACAAACTCCTTTCCCTTCCCCTCCCCACAACAGACACCCTGTGAGGCAGGTGGGGCTGAGAGAGCTCTTGACAGAAACTCCTCTTTTTCAAGGACAGCTCTTGTCAGAACTACAGCTTGCCCAAGTTCATCCAGCAGGTGCAAGTGGAGGAGTGGGGGAATCAAACCTGGTTCTCCCAGATTATAGTCCGGGCACTTAACCACTACACTGAACTGGCTCATTGTATTTTGCCCCCTCCCTGCTTCCAGGGCTACCCCCACGGCCCACAAAAAGCCACTCTCAAGTGTCCGGGGAAACACAGGGAAGTGTGGGATGCAAGACAGGCAACTGAAGGAAGGTGCCAGCTGGCTGTATGTGCGCCTTGCCATTCACCAGCATAATTCAGCAGGCCTGCCTGTCCACCCCTCTCTGTGTATTGGCACAGCAGCAGCATTCAGTGGCACTTTCGGCACTTGAATCAACAGCATTCCGAGATTCTGAAACACAGAGAACTGTGTGTTCAATGGCCAACTCGGGCAAAGTGGTTTTGGGGTAAAGGTAAAGGTTCCCTTGCTCGAAAGCCAGTCGAATCCGACTCTAGGGTTGCGGTGCCCATCTCCGTTTCAAAGCCGAAGAGCCAGCGCTGTCCGAAGACGTTTCCGTGGTCATGTGGCCGGCATGACTAAAGACCAAGGCGCACGGAACGCTGCTACCTTCCCACCGAAGTGGTACCTATTTATCTACTTGCAATTTCTTGCTTTCGAACTGCTAGGTTGGCAGGAGCTGGAACTAGAGACGGGAGCTCACTCCGTCATGCGGCACTCTCGGATCTCGAACTGCTGAACTACTGACCTTCCACAGCCTGCAGTTCATCGTCTTAACCACTTGAGCCACCACAGCTTTTTTGGGGACACAGCTTTAAATCCAAGTACGTCCATTAATGATTGGATGCTTTGGAGGGAATTAGTTCACAGGCTCACTGTAAGTTGGAAATGACTTGATGGCACACACACACACATGCACGCACACAAATTTCCATTGAAGGGAAATGTGGAGTCAACTCTTCCACAAAGAGGGAACAAATTAACTGGTTCTGCAGCAGGGTAATGGGGGTTAGAACATAAGGGAAGCCCTGCTGGATCAGGCCAGTGGCCCACCCAGTTCAACACTCTGTGTCACACAATGGCCAAAACCTGGGTGTCATCAGGAGGTCCATCAGTGGGGCCAGAACTCCAGAAGCCCTCTCACTGTTGCCCCGCACGCACCAAGAATACAGAGCATCACTGCCCCAGACAGAGTCTTCCCTCTATACCCTGTGGCTAATAGCCACTGATGGACCTCTGCTCCATAGGTTTATCCAATCCCCTCTTGAAGCTGTCTATGCTTGTAGCCACCACCACTTCCTGCGGCAGTGAATTCCATGTGTTAATAAGGATGTAGAAGCCATGTTGGGTCAGGCCAATGGCCCATCCAGTCCAACACTCTGTATCACACAGCGGCCCAAACCCAGGTGCCATCAGGTCTACCAGAGGGGCCAGCCAATGCTCCCTCCAAGCTGTGGAGTCTTGTGAGCAAATTTTTTACTTTGTGAGCTCCTGGCACTAAAGTTGTGAGTGAGCAATTTGGCTACTGCATAAATTAGTTTGCTCTGGAGCCATCCTTCCTGAGCTAAGGGGAAAAAATCTGTGAGCCTTAGGCTAAAAAACTGTGAGCTAGCTCACACTAACTCCGCTTAGAGGAAACACTGGCAGAACTCCAGAAGCCCTCTCAGCGTTGCCTCCCCCCCAAGCACCAAGAATATAGAGCATCATAAGAGAACATAAGAACATAAGAGAAGCCAATGTTGAATCAGGCCAATGGCCCATCTAGTCCAACACTCTGTCACACAGTGGCCAAAAATACCAGGGGCCATCAGGAGGTCCAGCAGTGGGGGCATCACTGCCCCAGAAATAAGAACATAAGAGAAGCCAGGTTGGATCAGGTCAACGGCCCATCCAGTCCAACACTCTGTGTCACAAAGTGGCCAAAACCCCGGTGCCATCAGGAGGTCCACCAGTAGGGCCAGAACTCCAGAAGCCCTCCCACTGTCGCCCGCCCTCCAGCACCAAGCATACAGTGTCACTGCCCCAGACATAGTGTTCCATCCATACCCTGTGGCTAATAGTCACTGACGGACATCTGCTCCATATGTTTATCCAATCCCCTCTTGAATCCCCTATGAGTGTTAATTACTCTTTGGGTGAAGAAGTACTTCCTTTTATTATGAATGATCCAAATCAAACAATTTGAAAATTACAGCCATAATTTAGAAGTCTCTGAATAATTTTGCCCTTACATCAGATTTTGCATTGCATATCAGCTATGAAGTTTTAATCCTCGACAACAAAAGCAAAACAGGGAGAAAACGTTTTAAAAAACGGCAGATGGATTCTAAGAACGAAAAAAAAAAGACCATAAAGATATCTAAAGACACAAAAAGGGACTGGACCGGCATGAATAATGCAGAGAATAATTTTTTACTTACTGAAAGTTTTTCCTTCGCTTGCTTAAAGACTCCGGGGGTTTGATTTGTTTCGCCTCCAGCAGCTGTTGCGTAGACATTAAAACAAGGGGGAAAAAAAACAAAACAAAACCTTTACTGGTTGGAAATGGTCATTTCAGAGTCATCCTCTCAGTCCGAAGAACCATGCAACCCTAAGACACTCGTGATTAGCAAAAGCCGGTGTGAAATAAAAAAGAAAACAGGAAAGTGGGAAACCATTCTCTGATCTTTTCTCCCTCCCGCACTGGGCAGCCAGGTAAAAATAAAAAGATGGCGGCTTTTCAAAGTCACTCGTGATTTTGGAATGAAGTGGGACGTTTGAATACTGATTCAGGCAACCACAGCACCGGGCCTTTTTGGTGAGATGGGGGTGTACCACCTGCGCTGGGTAGGGGACCCAGAGATGATGCAGCGTTAAGACGTGCATTTTACACATTTCCAGGCACGGTTTTGGGAAGGGCAGGGCGGAAGCCGTTCAAATAAACCAGTACTAATGGCCACATCACTGAAAAGCGAGTTTTCGGTGGTGTGCGATCGGAGACACGCCGTTTGAATGGAAGTCATCCTCACACGCACAGAGAGAAAGCAGCACTTGGCGTCGGGATGCCAGCCTCCAGGTAGGGCCTGGGGACCCCCCCAGAATTACAGCTTATCCCCAAACTACAGAGATCAGTTTCCTTGGAGAAAATGGAAGCTGGGGAAGGTGGACTCTCTGGCATCGTACCCCACTGAGGTCCCTGTCCTCCCCAGGCTCCATCCCCAAATCTCCAGGAGTTTCCCAGCCTAGATCTGACAACTCTACCCCCCCCAGCTCCTGCCAGTGGTCAGGGGGGACCCGGCGACCCTAACTTGGAGACACGCATTAGCATCAAAGGCACAGCTTTTGGATCTGCTCTCTGTGAAGGACTGCAAAGGACACGATTCCCAGGATCTTATGACTCTGACTTGGTTTCGACTTGCTAAGAGTCTGACCCATGCTGAGTGGGATTCCCGTGTGTCTGTAAATTGAACGTACAGTCTTACTCTGATGTTCCGCTGATGCACCGTCTGGAAATCAAAGGAGTCCGATAATTTACAGTGGGCAGGACTAGAAATATGAGCTCGCGCCAGCGCAGATGGCAAGAGTCCTCGGAGTCTTCGGTCTACCACACTATCTCAGATCTGCGTCGAGAGCGGCTATGATAAGATTCCCCTTGGCCAGGGACAGTTTGGGAGGTCCCTGGGCCAAGAGTGCTAAATGGTTCCCTCTTCTCCTCTGACCCCTACCAAGACCCACCCCTGCTCATGCCTTCCTTCCAGCCCACCCACATCCATACTTGCCTGTATGTCCTTCCCTCCTGACACCCATTTGTGAGCCTTCACACTGACGATATGTCCTTCCCCTGATGGTGCTGGGTGGTATGTGCAGATGGGACCCCACCACCCACTGCTGGACCTCCTGATGGCACCTGGTATTTTTGGCCACTGTGTGACAGAGTGTTGGACTGGATGGGCCACTGGCCTGATCCAACATTGGCTTCTCTTATATTCTTATTGTCCACCCAGCGTGTGATTGGGGGCTCTGCAGCAATGGGCCCTGCCGGAAACTCTGGGCCCCGGCAGCTGCCCTACCTCAGGGTATGGTGACACTGACCCAGCCCTTGGCCCAGGCAAACGAAGCGCATCTGACTTGCCAGAAACTAATGTTCCATTGCTTTTCTATTGCCAACATGAACATAAGAAGAGCCCTGCTGGATCAGACCAATAGTCCATCTAGTCCAGCATCCTGTCTCTGGAGGGCCATAAGAACATGAGAACACAAGAGGCCAATGTTGGATCAGGCCAATGGCCCATCCAGTCCAACACTCTGTCACACAGTGGCCAGAAATACCAGGTGCCATCAGGAGGTCCACCAGTGGGGCCAGGACACTAGAAGCCCTCCCACTGTCCCAAGAATACAGAGCATCACTTGCCCCAGACTGAGAGTTCCTATCTACACCTTGTGGCTAATAGCCACTGATGGACCTCTGTTCCATATGTTTATCTGATTCCCTCTTGAAACTGTCCATGCTTGTAGCTGCCACCACCTCCTGTGGCAGTGAATGCCATGTGTTAATCACTCTTTGAGTGAAGGAGGACTTCCTTTTATCTGTTCTAACCCGAGGCCTTCAGAAGAATGTAAGAAGTGCCCTGCTGGATCAGTCCAGTGGTTCATCTAGTCCAGCATCCTGTCTCACACAGTGGCCAGACAGTTCCTCTGGATGGCCAACAACAGAGCAAAGAGGCCAAGGCCCTCCCCTGATGTCACTTCCTGGATCTGGGAGTCAGAGGAGGTTCTGAATGTGGAGGTTCCCCTTAGTCACCCTGGCTAGTAGCCACTGATAGATTTATCCTCCATGAATCTATCTAATCCCCCCTTTTTATGCTTGTGGCCATTACTAAATCCTCTGGCAGCAAAATCCACATTTTTAATCCCTCTCTGTGTAAAGCAGTATTTCCTTTTGTCCGTCCTGAGCCTACTGCCCATCAGCTTCATTGGATGCCCTCGAGTTCTAGTATATCTTCGTCAACTCCCTTCACCCCGTGCATAATTTCATAAACCTCTAACATGTCCCTGCTTGGTCATCTCTTTTCTAAACTGAGAAGTCCCGGTCTCTTCAGCCTTTCCTCATGGAACCCTAAGCGCTAATCATCTTGGCTGCCTGCCTTTGATGGGGTGCCCCCTGACATATACCCTTTTATTGTCTTCGACAACCTTCTGTGGCAGGGAGTACGAGAAGAGAGGAAAGAACGCTTGCAATTCCAGTTGTACATTTCTAGCGGGATCCATTTACCGTGAGCTCCCTGCCTGACGCTTTATTACTTCTGCCCTCCGCTGGTTCCTTCCCCACTACGTCCTTCCCATAGTATCACGCACAAAATACCCACTGCGGTGAGGAAACCGCTCTCGTTCCTAGCTTACCTGAAAGCCTTCCAATCACTCCATCTAGACAATAAGGCTGGATCATGGCTCCACCCTGTCCCTTGGAAGTCGGCTACCAGTTCACTCATGCAAGGAACATGTTTTAACGCTGGGGCAGTCACCCGGACATCGAAGAAGAGGAAGACAACCCTAATGCATGTTTGTCCCCCTTCAAAAGTCTCAGCTGAGGCTCCTGTTTGCCCTGTGAGATCGACGCTGTGATGTCACAAAGGAAGCAGGAGTCTCACACTTTTGACCAATCAAAGAGCACAGGCGGGTGAAGGCGACATTCAAATGAGAATGGCGATCTGAAATACTTCCTTCCAATGTTTGGCCTCCTCTGACCTTCTTTTCCTTTTTGTCTATTGTTGAGGGGTAGCAATCCAACATCTGGGATACTAGATATACTTGATTGTGTGAAGAAACTCCTCCAAGCTTGGGTTTCCCCCCCAAAAAAAACCCCTTATACTACAAGGTTACTGTTTTATGTAACTTATGCATGTTTACTTGGAATAAAGTCCCATTGATTTCCACAGGATTTTCTTCCAGGTAAATATGTTGAAGATTGCAGCTGTAGGATTGTAATAGAATACTTTTGGAAGTTCTTGGCCTGTGACTGATTAAGTAACTGGAAGAGTTGCTCTTACAGAAGTCACCAAAATTTGAATGGAAGTCATCCTCACATCTGGGATACTAGGTATACTTGATCGTGTGAAGAAACTCCCACAAGCTTGGGTTCCCTTCCCCCAAAAAACTTATACTACAGGGCTACTCTTTTACGTAACCTATGCATGTTTACTTGGAATAAAGTCCCATGGATTTCCACAGGATTTTCTTCCAGGTAAATATGTTGAAGACTGCAGCTGTAGGAATGTAATAGAATAGTTTTGGGAGTTCTTGGCCTGTGGACTGCGTATTAACTATAAGACCTGCTCTTACGGAAATAACCAAAATTTGAATGGAAGTCATCCTCACATCTGGAATACTAGGAATACTTGATTGTGTGAAGAATCTCCTACAAGTTTGGGTTCCCCTCCCCCCTAAAACTTATACTACAGGGTTACCCTTTTATATAACCTATGCAAGCTTACTTGGAATAAAGTCCCATGGATTTCCACAGGATTTTCTTCCAGGTAAATATGTTGACGATTGCAGCCGCAGGAATGCAATAGAATACTTTTGGGAGTTCTTGGCCTGTCGATGGCTTATTAACTAAAAGAACTGCTCTTACAGAAATCACCAAGATAAGGGATGCGTATTATGCAGATACGCCAACCTTTGGCCACACTCCCACTGAGCCTATGCCCTGATTTTGGAATATCGGTGAAGAAGGGACACACAGGTTCAGCTCCCAGGGGAGATTATGCTGAGGTAAAAATACCACTTTTTCCCCCTTAGCTCAGGGAGAATGGCTCCAGAGCAAACTGACATATGCAGTAGCCGAAATCGCTCGCTCACAACTTGAATGCCAGTAGCTTACAAAGTAGAATTTTGGCTCACAGGACTCCACAGCTTAGAGGGAGCATTGGACTTTACCTCAGCATGGACGCCGACTTCTCCTGCCAAGAAGGACGGTATTTCACACAGGTGGTTTGCCTCTGTGGCTCTCCCGGGCTAATTATGTTAACATCGAGCCACGGGGCAGAGAAAGCTAAGGGGAGGCGTCTGTAACGCCGAGGAGCATTCTTGTCAGCGTAGGTTTACTTTTGGCTTTACAGGCCAAAGTGAAGCAAGAGCTATTTTATGTCTCTTGTATCAAGACGTCCTTCCGTGTGGGAAAAACAACACGTTATAGGCAATTCCTTGATTCTTTCCCTCCCCCACAACAGTTTTTTTTTTTTAACGGTTTGGGATTTTAACTTGTTAAAACTATTAATTCGTTTTATTGTTTAAAACACCCATGGCCCTGTTGGCCACCCTGAGCCTGCCCTGGATATAAATCTAATAAATAAATATATATATTTTAAAATTTTCATCTGTTAACAGCCATGGGTGGCTTCAGACTGAAAACATGGGAGTGGGAAGGGAGGGCAGCTGTTTTGCTCTTTCTTTGGCTGGCCGTTTACCCTGTTTAAAGATTATGATGGCCCCCTCAGACAGAAGACTGAGTGGACAAAATGGTGGACAGGCGGAAGAAGGAAGAGCCCCACCCTCTCCCTGCCAGCCCTTTACCTAACCTGAAAGGACTCAGGGCTCGATAAGCTCCTGAAATGCCACACTGGACAGCAGCGTGAATGGGAAGAACCGGGTTCCAACCAGTGTTCCCTCTAAGCTGAATTAGTGTGAGCTAGCTCAGTTTTTTACCCTCCAGCTCATGCATATTTGTCTTCGCTCGGGAAGGATGGCTCCAGAGCAAACTAATTTATGCAGCAGCCAAATTGCTCACTCACAACTTTAATGCCAGGAACTCACAAAGTGGAATTTTTGCTCCCAAGACTCCACAGCTTAGAGGGAACACTGGTTCCAGCCATCTCCCTGGCCCTTAGTTCCTTGCTCATATGACTTTTGGAATCAGATAACCTGAAGCACCAGGAGTGGTCTCCCCCTGCCTATCTGAGCGCCCAGAGGTCTTTGTGATCAAAAGGGATGGGACTGAACCCACAATGCTGTGTAGGTTACAATCCCTTTTACAATACATAATTGACACCCGTCACTCAAGAGGGCGCTAGCAGAAGGGGTTGCAAACTGACTCTCTGGATATACACAAGACTCCCAAAGTATGTCTGTAAGCGTCCCATTCAAAGAATACGCTCAATGTGGAAGGCATCATTTCTGCAACCGGAAAGGCAGCAGAGGTCCTCCCCTGAGCTCAGAATAGCCACACTGCTCACAGTATATGTGGGTCAATCACAGTTGGGTCTGCTGTATCCACTAGCTATGGAGAACCACAGAAAGGTCCATAGCAATCGCTAACCCTAAAACACTTCTGAACATACGGACAAGCTGTGGTTTGCAGTTGCTTGTCGGCATTCGTTTTCCACCCTCCGTTTCAGGTTTCTCTAGGAGCGGTGGCCTTTGACCACCGGCTTTGGGCGTTCTTTGTGGAGCTGGATAGGAGGCAGAACGACAGGCAGCACAAACCATGATCAGCAAAGGTACTTCAGGCAGGTTGGCTCAAGGGCTTTCTGTGCCCCAGGCAAGCTGGCCGAGCGCCCCCCCCCTGGGGGGGAGTGTCTTCAGTCTATTAATGCAGTGGGAGAAAGGAGAAGATTGTAATGAAACCTGGAAGCGATGCCACTTCTGGATGATGCTCTAGGAATCCCCAAGATCTTTATGGTAAACCAGGGCTCTTTTTGTAGCAGGAGCTCCTTTGCATACTAGGCGACACCCCCTGATGTAGCCAATCCACCAAGAGCTTACAGAGCTCTTCTTACAGGGGCTACTGTAAGCTCTTGGAGGATTGGTTACATTAGGGGTGTGTCGCCTAATATGCAAAGGAGTTCCTGCTACAAAAAGAGCCCTGGTAAACACCATAGAGATTTCGGGGGTCCTAGACCACTGCATGGCAGTGGTGTCAATTCTGGGTTCTGACACAGTTCCCCTTCCCCCACTTTCTCCCACTACATCAAAGGACAATCGAGCCTGGAACCGGATGATCGGCCAGGTGGTCAGCTGACCAGGATGGTGGCACCAGGACCAAGGGCACCACTGCTGTCTGGTGCCCTAGACAATAGTCCGGGGTTGCCTAGGGGGTGTGCTGCTTCGAGCCGTGCTGTCCAGTTCTGGTTTGCTGACCCATCGGAAACCATGGCTTGACAGTTCAGATGTTACACTGAATGACAGTTAAGGAACCTTAAACATGGCTTGATAGGATGCCTGAAACGAGTTCCAGTTGCATCTGCGAAAACCACTGAGCTGGTGGAGATGAAGATAAACCCCACAAGACGACAGAACGGCAAAGGGATCTCACAGGGGGAAAGAAGCTATTCCCAGTCGCCAGGGACTTTGTCCTGACTCAGCAAAAATGATAAGATATCCTGCCTCCCATACGAAGGTGTGAAAGGTTGGCCTCTCTGCTCTTTTCAAAACCTGAATGGATACATCCCCCAGAACGGAGGGAGAATGCAAGCTCACTCCGCAAGAACAAAAGTGCAAAAAAACAAAAAAACTCTGTAAAGGATACAGAGTCCTCCCTCATCGTCAAAATAAAACCTAGATGCCATAAGCAGAGGACACTGGGAGAGCATCAAGAAAAGGAGGTCGCTACCGTTTTTGTTTTCGCTCTGAGATTGTAACTGCAGTGTTTTCACATTCATTTTAGAAACAAAGAATCTTAAAACCACAAAAGTGTTGGTTGCTGCGCCGCAACTCAAATAATAATTTATCTTAACACTCTGATTCCAATAGTCCGATGAAGTACACTACAGGTGTGCCAAGGTAGAAATGCAAGTGGGTATGCAAGGATCTCACGCCCCCTTATATTGTCATTGTAATCTCCCACCTCCCCAAATATGTAAAGTTGAGAAGGTCACTCAGGGGTTTGGAAAATTTGAAGGGAAACAATCAGCTTAGTGGACAGGTGACTAGGGGTCATCTAGAATTTCAGGCTGAATGGCTTCTTCACGTCTGGAAAACGTGTAGAGCTTCAGTGGATGCTTGCAGACACGCCTGGGCTTGTCTTGCAGGGGAGCAGAATTACCCCATTTCCAAAATGCAATGCAGTTCAATTTGAGTGTTGATAGAGCACAACAAAATCAGCTCACTGGACAGATGGCTAGGGGTCACCTAAAGTTCCAGGCTGAATGGCTCCTTCAAGTCTGGAAAATGTGAGGTTCAAAGTACGCCTGCAAACATGTCCTGGCTTGTCTTTCAGGGGGATGGAATGACCCCATTTCCAAAATTGCAAAACAGTTCAATTTGAGGTTTTCCATGGGGCTATAAACACACAGGAGGCTTTGACAGAGCACAAACATAGGACTTTTACCTGCTCCTACTATATAACACAACAATTCAGGTTGAAAACACTGGTTTCCTTGGGGGTCATTTCAACCCCCAATTCCAAAGGTGATGTAAAACCCTAAACCCAACAAATGACTACAGATATAAGTTACGTAAATTAATTTTAGTTTTTGTTGTTTGCTCTGCCTTCCTGTAAAATGGTGATAATAGGTGTTGGTCCATCTATTTATACATAGGAACAGTGCTAAAATCATTTTTAAATATTTATTGGGGTCATTAGAACCCCAATTACAATTATGCATAGTACTTTCATTTTCAAACCAAGTCTATTGGGGGCCAGAATGGACCATTGGCCCTTTTGATAAACCTCAAACTTAAAAAAGAAAGGCAGTGGGGAGGGAAGAGAGGGATTTCAGGGCACTGCAGTTCATTGGGGAGGAAGCATAACAGGAGTATGGTGTCTGTAGAAAGCTTTAGATGGGTAAGCCATTTTTTAAATAAATTCTGGGGTGCAAAATATCCCCAGTGTTCTTGGAAGGGTTAAATATGTCTGCTGTCCTGACTGCAGATTTCTTCTCTTCTGGTTTCATGACGGACCTGGGTTCACCTGCAGATATTGTTGTTTTCATACATAAAACTTTCAAAAAGTAAACCACAGTCATTAGATTTCAAGGAGCTAATGCGGACAATATCAACACAAGCTCAGACAATGCTTATTATTATGCATGAAGGCGATGGAGGAAAAAAACGCAAACCATGGTTTTAAAGCCAGTAGCACTTTCCCACCAGAACAGCAAAAAAGATAAAATTAAAAAACAAAACAAAAACCCAATGAAAAAGACCCAAACGAACTAAAGGGATATCTACCACACCACTGTCAAAAACACAATGCCGAGAAACAACCACGGAAACTCGATAGTCCGAGAATGAGAAGCAGGCACGAGCATGGCTTCTGTTAAATAAAATAAGGAGCATGGAAAAACACACACACACACACACACCAAATAAGCCATATCGTTCATGACAGCCGAAAAAAGTCTTGGAGGAAAGGAAAAGAAAAATTAAAACGCTGAGCAGCCAGTAGAGCGATGAAATTCCAAATAATAATAATAATAATAACAAGGATGTCTATGTTTGCCAGCCACGTTGCATAGATTCAAGACAGCACAGTCACCTGTCTGCTTCCGCTTAACAGAGGAGTGATGAGGTGGTCTAGTATGTTTGATAGCAGGTTTTAAAATGATTTTCCTGGAGGGAGAGTGGGCCTGAACGTCAGCTTTTTTAGCAAGTTCAGCTTTCTTATACACAGCTATAGACGAGAGAACAAGAGCATACAATCAGAAACGACAGAGAGATAGGTATATTAGAAACAGAAATATATTTCGACATGACAGTAAACTGGTTGTTGCTGCCCAGTAAGCCAATCAACGGGGCGGGGTTGTTTTCTGTTGCCCCGGAAGGCTGGACCAGAACCAACGAGTTGGAATTAAATCAAAAGAGTTTTCAGCTAAACATTAGGAAGAACTTCCTGACAGTTAAAGTGGTTCCTCAGGGGCACAGGCTTCCTCGGGAGGTGGTGGGCTCTCCTTCTTTGGTGGTTTTTAAGCAGAGGCTAGATGGCCATCTGACAGCAATGCTGATTCTGGTCCTTTCCACACTTGGATCTCATCCCTGGTTTTATCAGAGTTCAACTCGCGACACAATAGCTTGCATTTATCCCTGGTTATAATGGCATCCATCTATCCCGGGACAAGTGTGGGGCGAAACCGGGGTGACCTCAACGTGATGTGGAAACAAAAAATACCCCGAGATAATTACAGGGGTGAACTTGAGTGTAGTGTAGACTGTAAGTTTGGGGACAGGGTTGAACCAGGTTGAAGTCTAGTGCGGAAAGGACCCTTTCTTACGTGCCTTGGGAAATGCTGTTTGCCACTTTGAGGTCAGGAAGTTTTTCTCCAGGCCAGTTTGCCCAGGGATCCTGGAGGGTTTTTTTGGTCATCTTCTGGACATGGAACAGGAGTCACTGGGGGTGTGGGGGGGAGGCATTTGTGAATTTTCTGCATTATGCAGGGGGTTGGACTAAATGACCCTGGAAGTCCCTTCCAACTCTACGATTCTAATGAGAACTTGAACCGAGCAAGACCCAGAGTGTGTTGCAGGGAACAACTGGCCTTTCGTACTGCAGAAAGACAGAGAAAAATCCCGCCTACCCCCACTGCCCTTGAAAGAGAAGCATAAACTGTACTCTGAGGGAATGGGGTTGGACCCAAATAGGCGGGTGGTCAAATATCCCCATGCCTGTCACATTGCAATCTGAGCAGCCGTGCCTCTTTCAATGTGGGCACTTCCAGCAAAGCTCTCAATAGGGAACCCCTGAATGGTCACGGCACACAACTCAAAATGTTTACAGCTCAGGGACTGAGCTGCAGGGTCTTGGCTTACCTCTGGCCTCAGTAGCGTGGTCGGGTTCAGGGTACTGGGCACTAGCCAATCCCAACGAAACCACAGACTGGCTTGGCAAATCGCCCTCTCTCATTTTCAGTCCTCTCTCTTGTAAAAGGGAAGTGGTAGTGAGACGGCCCAGGTCTCATCAGATCTTGGAGGCTAAGCAGGGTTTGCCCTGGTTAGTATTGGGATGGGAGACCACCAAGAGATACCAGGGTCGCTACGAGAGGCAGGCGACGGCAAGCCACCCCTGAATGTCTCTTGCCTTGAAAACTCTACGGGGTCGCCATATGTGGGCTGTGACTTGACGGCACTTTCCATCCCCAGCTGCGAGATGGCTCATGTGACCGATTAATGCTTAATATTACCCTATGGATGGCCAGAGCCCCACAGATTTCAGTTCAGTTATGTCCGTCGTATTTCTTTGGGATTAAAGTATACGAGGAGGCAGAGATTAAGGGTCATATATGGTGCTGCCGAGCTGACCCACGGAAAAAGTTGGCGCTCCCTGTCCCAGGGACAATGGAGGCACTGCTTGGTTTGCTCCTCCCCACTGAAATGACAGCCAAGACTCTCTTGTATTTGGAAGGTGCGCTTTACATTCCTATCAGCCCTTTTATTATTTCTGTTGCCTTTATCTGCATTTTGCTGGGCTAACGTTTGCCTCAATTTTGTTTTTTACTGGACATGAAATCTGACTGCCCCTTTGAGATTGGCCTTTTCTCTCCCCCTTGGATTGTGACTCTGTGTGTGTACAGGTGCTTGACCTGTTCATCTGATGGAGGACTTTTTTGAATGTGAGGAAATTAAATTAAATGCAAGGGTCGTATAGGGTGCTGCCAAGTTGACCCATAACAAGGATACGGCAGATACAGAAGTCAAGCAGACGGCATTCCCTGCCACTAACCCAAATGAACCTCTTTCATTTAAAATGGGGGATGGTGCTTCTACAATGATCTCCTTGGAGAACAGATGAACAACTCATGGTACGGCATGAAAGGAAAAGAGAGTATTACATGAACCTTTTTTCCTTCTCACTTCGTCTCTGGAGATTGTGCTAGGTTCCTTTTTAGCTAGTTTCCTTTCTGGAGTTGAAATCCTGCCTTTCCCCGTTTTTAATGGTTTCTCTTTTTTATGCTTATCAAGAGACGGTCTCCGCAATTCTGTCTCTGCCTTCTCCTCTTTAGGAACAGCCTCTAACTGTTCCGTCATGATGCTCCTATCATCATCTGCAGGATCAGAGTAAATTATAACAACAATAAAAAAAAGAATTAGTGGAAAAAAGATGTTAATAATGTTCTGATGGGTTCTTGTATTTTTTTTTAAAAAATCAGGTTGCTTTATACTGGAATTATTTTTTTAAAAAACAATAATCCTGAATGTATTAAGGTTAATTATTATTATTTAATAGAAAAATATTTGGGCAGGGAAAAAAATGAAAAAGGATAAGGCACACCTTGAGTATCCACCCATATGCTGTCTGTATCCAGGATGGAGTCGTCAATGGTGGTTTCATCTTTATAATCATCATATGTCTCTGTCTTGTAATCAGTTACTGGGATTCCTTCCCTCTCAGGCGAACCAGGCACTTCCATAGAGCTTTCTTTTGTCTCAGTTTCAACGTCGGCCACCATCTCGATGTCTGCCTCCTCTTCAGGCTGGAACCCTTCTTCTCCTGTTTCGGACTGTTGCGTTTCAGCGAAGCGCACGCTATGGGAGCCCGTTTCTCCCTCGTCTACTGTCGTCTGCACTATTGTGATGAAGTCATCCTCAATCGTAACAACAGACTCTATTACTCCTTTCAGCTCAGATGGTTCCCCAGGGGCAACCTTCTCCTCTGCACCCGGTTTCTCCAAGTCTCTTTCTTTGCTTATTGGCTTAATCTCTTCTTCTTCTTCTTCTTCTTCTTGCTTGCTCTCTTCCTCTTGCAGTTCTACTTGCTTCTCCTCCTCTTCTACTTCCTGCTTCCTCTCTTCTTCTTGTTCTACTTCCTGCTTCCTCTCTTCTTCTTGTTCTACTTCCTGCTTCCTCTCTTCTTCTGGTTCTACTTCCTTCTTTTTCTCTCCTTCTGGTTCTTCTTGTTTGTCCTCTGCTTCTTGTTCTTTTGGCTGACTTTCCATCGCCTCTTCTTCTCGCTTGCACTCTTCCTCTTGTTTTACTTGTTCCATAATTCCTTCCACCAGCTCTACTTCTTCCTTACTCTCTTCTACTTGTTTGACGTCTTCTTCCCTCTCTTGCTTTTGCTCTTCCCCTTCTTCGTCTCCTGTGACTTCCCTGGATATTAAATCACATGGTAGAGACTCTTCTGTTTTCATGGAGCCAGCTGGTTCTGGAGGTGCCACGTTATTTTCTTTAGGCTGTGGTATACTCTCCATTTGAATCTCAGGTGTTTCTTCTTGTGTCGTTTTAGATGCTTCTGTTTCTGGGGGCGGCTGTTCCATTGCCACCTGTGATGCAATTTCTTCTTCTGAGAGAGATGGTTTTTCTGTTTCTATTTTGCCATCAGGTGGTTTTGAAGCTTCTCCAGGCAAAGTCTCTTGGGGTTGATCATTATCTCCACTTGACTCATATGATTCTTCTTTATCTACTGCTTCTTGATGCACCAGGTCAGGCTTTGGTCCTTTTTCCTTAACTTCGCTCTCTGTTAGCTTGACAGCATCTTTTGTTTGACTAGGCTCAGCTTTTGCACAGGTTGTGGGTTCTTGGGGCAATGGGGTGAGGGTCTGTTCTTGATGCTCTGTGCCCTGCTCTGAAACAGATTCAGTGACGTGAACTCCTAACTTACTTTGGTATTCCTGCTCAACTTTTCGAGCAGCAGAATCCATATCATGCTTTATGGCATCGTAGTTCGGTTTGCAGGAGATTTCCGTCTTGCCTATCTCTGCGGCAACATGAATGTCCTTTTCATCCCCCACAGTCAACACAGAAACTTTCTCTTCCTCTCCAACTAGACTTTCATCTGCACTTTCTGAAGTCAAAGCAAGCTTTGTTGTTTCGTGCTCAGTGTCCTCAGAAGAACAGACTTCTTTAGAATCAAGGTGTTCCTCACTTTTTTCTAGCACGGTGTCAAGTTTGTCTATTGCTTTTCTCTCCTGTTCAAACTCCTTGCCCAAAATGGCTAAGTCACCGGAGACATCTTGTTGTTCTTTGGCTCGCTCGGCTGCTGCCAACTTCACCTCTATCAACGACAAGTCGGCAACCATACCTCTCCTCATTTTTTCATCAAAGGGGCAGGCTTCTCCTCCTAAATTCTCACTGTCTTGGACGGGAGATGGCATTGGCACGGTGTACTTATTGAAAACACAGTAACCCAGATCTTCCAGTTGGCTGTCGGCCTTTAGAGTCATGTGGTTTTCGTCAGCTATAAGGTGCTGGGCTGCCCCACTGTCCTCTACAACGGCCTCTGAAGGAAGAGATTTCCTTTGAGCTACCTCAGCCTCGGCACTCACAGATGCTAGTCTGGACCTTGTGCCGGCTAAGTCTAACATTTCAGGCAAGTCAGGAGCCATCACAGACCCGTTTTTGTAATAATCTTTAGCTAAGAAGGGCGACTCACACAAGGGCTCAACCTGAATATCTCCTCCTCCTGTTTCTTTGGGCTCCTCAATATTCTCATCTTCTTCCCTGCTCTCGGCCGGGAAGGAGGGGATTTTTTCTACCGCTGGGGTGGTGGCTGGCAAGTAGTCATCGCCCTCGTCCCCACTGCCATTATCTAGAATATCTGAACCTAGTGGGGACAGGTCATGTGTGCGTCCAAAGTTAAATCCCAGGGCTATAGAGTCCAAGCAGGACATTGGCAAGTTAATGGACATACTCCTCTGCTCTATGGCGGATCTACCACCAAGTCCCAAACTCCTGCTTAGGGTCAAGTCATCTTTATTTTTACTATGGAGTTCTCTCTTATCCCCGTACACGTTTGGGTCAATGGTGTACAGCCGTTCTGTAGGAGAGCTAGGTTCCTCAGATTTCTCTTCTGGGAACCCCTGAGCAAGAGTACTATACCCTACTTCATGAGCAGACCCACCCGGGTGTTGTGCTGACTCTAGCTGAAATTCCTCAGGGTCTTTTTTAGATACTAGGAAGTCTTTGTGATAAGGGTCATAGGCCTGTTCTTTAGTATCGCTCAGTTCATAGTAATCAGTGCCTTGTTCCAGGGCGTCACCCTTAACAGCTTCATCTTTAAGGGTTGATGTCTCAAAATACTTAGACATTCCTGATTTATCTTCTTCTGTCTGCATTCTGTGAGTTGCTGGATCTGCAATGGAAAACGTCTCCCCCCTCCCATCCTTTCCAGCATCTCTTCCTTGCAGAGGCTCTTCACACGGTTCGACAGGCATTTTCTCTGTCACTGTGGAGGATACGACTTTATCTGAAGGCTCAGGAAATAATCCTTGGTTGAACCTGTCTCTGGCAGTCTCGTGTTTTCCTGTTTTTTTAATATCAAGTATTGCTGAATCTGAAATTGTCTCTAGCCCTCTTTCTCCTTGATGGACATCAGACGATTTTTTAAAGTCAGTTTCTCTCCCCATGATTTCTTCTTCCAAAGCTGCTGTGGGTTGGTCATGTGTTGCATAAATCTGATCGTCTAATGCTTTGAATTTCTCTCTGTGTGCGGCAGAATATCTTTCTTCGTCACTTTCATCCTCAGTCATATCTTTCTCTTCTTCCCAAAGAGGAACTGGAACTGGTTTTGAGGCACGGCTAGCTATCACCGAAAACTCTTCTTCCAGTTTTTTTGTTGCGTCTTTGTCTGTTTTTCTATCTCTCGGAAGTTCTTTGGCAATCACTGTAACCGTGGACATTGGCATTACTTTTTTACTATCTTCTGGAGGAAATATATGTAGACCAGCTGGTGAAGTTTCGGAAGAGAAGGCACTTTTGCCTGTGCCTATAATGTCCTTTGCAGATTCTGAAGGTGAGAAGGAACCTATGCTTTCAGCAGAGGTAAAGTCACTTTTTTTAACATCTGCAAGGTCATCTGTAGACTTGAAGGGCGTTGTCTCAATGACAGCTTTCTCAGCCTCCGCGGCCCTTTCCCTTGTTTTACTTTCCTTCTGCAATTCTGCTGACAAATCTTCTTCTCGATGTAGACGAAACTCTCCACTTAAATCGACATCTGGTTCTACAGAACTCCAGTCCTCTTTCCGAAGCGGACTTCCATCCAGAGTCTGTCCCAACACAGCTGGAAGCGTTTCCTCCTCTTCTCTGTCCTCTGTTTTTTCTAAAGTCTCTGTTTTTGCTGGCTGGGGAACTAAGGCATCGTGTATAGGTTGCTCACTAGTCTTACTTCCTTTTTCTGACTCCTTTGTGTCTAACGGCTCAGCTGCAAAAAGGGCTGCACCTTCTCGGTCACGGATTTCCATCTTCGAGGCTGCAAGTAAATCTGTAGTTGTTTGACTGGATTTCATAACATATCATTTAAAGCATTTATAAAGCAGAGGCATCATTCGGCATGGCAAAAGTGGTAAAAACAGGGCCACATGCAATCGAGGAAGCCTATTCAGAGAGCCATTTCAAACAGCTGGTTCTTAAGAACTATTTAAGGAGAACTTAGATTAATGCGTGCCATATACATAAACCCAAACAAAAACCAAGCTTATAATACTTGTTTGTCGCAGGCCAGTTTCTTCACAATCATTAGACTGGAGACAAACCTGACTTCACATTTGTTTGCTTCCCTGCCCAATGAAGTTGACATAAATTCTGGACTGTGGTCCTATAAAAGTCTAATTGTATGTTTCACAACAGGCAATAGAAGAATTGTAGCCTAACTGCATTAATGACACAATTCCTTCTGTTTGACCAGTAGCAAAGTAACAGTAACATAGCAACATATAGACCAGTTCCCACTTGTTATGGGGAAAATGTTTTTCTTTTGTCATATTTTATTCATCTCAAACCCTTATCGCCCTGCCCCAGATTACTGTGATGAAACTGTTCTTATACAAGAGGAGCTGAGCACAGAGTTCCTCATTCTTCGAGAAGCAGATTGGAAAGGGGAAAAAGCAAAATATGTACAAGCTGCAATGTCTAGCCCATTGCTGAGAAGATTCAGGTCTTTGGTTTTTCTGATTTTTAAAAGTGTGGAAATGGTATTTTTTTTTTTTAACGTAACTTTGAATGATGCGTTTCCTAAATATTTTGTAAGTACTTGATACCTCTGTTTAATTTTTTAGGCCAGCCACATTACAATCAACTACAACATGTTACAATATGTCTGAAGCAACCAGACAGGAAGAGGTACCTTTCATTTCTTTTGAAGGAACCCAAAATGATACATAGTTAATACCACTAATCTGTGCACACTTACTGGGGAGTAACCCCAGTGTAGTCAGTGAGGCTTACTTTTGAGTAAACACTCATAGTATTGGGCTGCAAAACATGTACATATTATTGTTAGTATCCTTCTAAACGGGGGGGGGGAATTCAACGGTGTCAAATGTTCTCGTATTTCTGGTGTAATAATATTCCATTTTGGCTTTCTTCCCCAAATCATGCAATATCATCACTGGTTTGAGAACTGCCTCATAAATTCAAAAATTGAAGCGGGATGAAGAAGCCCAGTTAACAAACTGCACTGTGTTAACATGGAAACACACACTGTGGACTGTGATCCAGAGGATTTGTTCCGTATGCAGCAGCGGGATCTCTTGTGCAGCAAAACCCTTTTCCTCGCACAAGTGCTAATATGGGAACCCAACATCAGAAAAAAAGCTGTTTCACTTTGCTATGCACTATGAGTTGCACAACGAACTATGTAAGAACTGTTTTGCTGAGTCAATCTGAAAGCCTTTCCCGTCCAGCATTCCAAGAGATTAGTGAGATGCCTCTGGAAGCTTACCAAGTAGGCCTTTTAAAAAAAACAAACCTGTAATTTAATTATCCCGGAAGCTAAGCAGGGTCAGGCCCATAGCCAGGATTTTGTAATTCAGGGGGCCTTTAAATAAGTCAGGGGGCACTAACATCACAAGATAGAAAATAAAATAAAACGTTAAAAACTCACTTTTGCAGCACTTGCACTCTGCTTGCCTACATGGGGAAGCCAGCCACACTTGGGGAAGGGAAAGTGGTGGGGAGTCCTCCAGGTGGCCCAGAGAGTTGGAAGTCCTCTGGGTGGTCCAGAGAGCTGGGGGCCTGGGGGCTGGATGTAAGTCGGGGGGCCTTGGCAGGAAGTCAGGGGGCCAGGCCCCGAAATGCCCCACTGTAGCTGCGGGCCTGAGCAGGGGTGACCCTACTTAGTACTTAGGTGGGAGTCCACCAAGGAAGTCCAGAGCTGCTATGCAGAGGAAGGCAATGGCAAACCACCCACGTTCGTTTCTTGCCTTGAAAGCCCCATGGGGTCACCATAAGTTGGCTGCGACTTGACGGCACTTCACAAACGCTCAACTGAGTTTATTTTCATGATGTTGCTTATAAGGTGCAGGCCAATAAGGAGAACCACATTCTGGGCACTGTGCAACACTACGGCTTACAATTTTGTGGCAGTGAGCACACATACACATGAATACATGTATCAGCCTTATACTGAATCAGACCATGGGACTATCGAGTTCAGTATGGTCTTCTCAGACTGGCAGTGGCTTTCCAAGGCCTCAGGCTGAGTTCTTTTACATCACCTACAACCTGATCCTTTCAGTTGGAGATAGTGGGGATTGAACCTGCGACCTTCTGAATGTCACTTTTGCACCTGATTCCCTCCAGATGGGTAGCCATGTTAGTCCATTGCAGCAGAACAAAAACAGGGACTCCAGCAGCAATTTAATGATTTAACAGAATTTATTCCAGCATAACCTTCTGTGAAGTCAGACTTCAACTCACTTCATTTCGATTCACTCCAGTATGTCTGAAGTAGACATAAATGAGTCTGATCAGCCTAATGGATGCGCATCAGGTGAAGTGAACTCTGACAAACGGATGAAGAGTCCATCAAAAAACTGGTTGCCTGACTGCAACCAGTCAACAGGATGTGAGCCAAACTGCTGAGTGTTGGAGCATCCCTAGTTATTACTAGCTAGAGCAAAGGTGAATAAACATATTCACTCATTTGGGCAGAATTTCTGAATGCCCAAAATAGCTTAAACCCTTATCCCCTAATAATGATAACTGATCACTGGTGAGTATAACCTAACCAACCAGCGACCTAACGTTTACAATCCATGATAAGTATTTTCCTCACCGTTCCTCTTTGTCTTTTATCTCTGCAAGGCTACCGTTCTCCAGTGTCAATTTCCCTAATAGCGTATGTGTTAAGTGCTGTCATGTCGCTTCCTGATCATGGTGACCCTATGAATTAACGGCCTCTATAATAACTTATCGTTAACAGCCTCACGCAGGTCTTGAACCGAGGGCCACGGCTTCCTTGATCGAGTCCATCCATCTCGTGCTGGAGCTTCCTCTTTTCCTGCTGCCTTCCACTTTTCCTAGCATTATCGTTGTTTCCAGTAAGTCTTGTCCTCTTATAATGCGACCCAAGTATGATAGCCTTGGTTTAGTCAATTTAGCTTCTAAAGAATCCTCCTGTATTACAGTGGACCAATTGAAAGAATGCTGCATCTCGACTCAGAGGCTCAGTTTTTGTCTATCATAGTTAACAATCACGATATCCTCCAGAAACTTGTTTTTTTGTTTTTTTAAAAAAAGCCATTTAATTTATTAGCTAATTTAGTAGCTATCATGACATCTTGCATAGTGAATTTCATAAGATAAATGATGTAGTCTAGGATAACATTGTGTTCATTTCTTTTGTAATTGAACATATTTGTAACTGAACATAAGACACCTTGAACCACAATGAAAGGCAGGATACAAATATTTTAACAAATATTTGCCAGTTAGCTTCAGAGAACGACTTTTTAGCACATCAAAAGGGTGAGGATCCCTTAATTCTGTCAGTCTCTGTCATATCCTCTTTTCATTTCTAGGGATTTTTTCCCAAATGAAAACCCCAATCTTTACCCCTCATACAGAATATAACCAAACTTCTGTTGTCCCTGGTTACACTTTTCATTGCCACAACAAGCTGAGTTGACATTTTGAGTGCACTTTCCACTGTGAAAACCCTTTTCACTGACTCACAAACTCTCTCATATGGAAGTTAAAGCCATTTTAGTTCCCCATCAATGAATATGGTAAGTTAGGATTTTCCCCCCTCCCAACACGAATGATTTCCTCATCTGCCATTTAATAAAACTTTTCATAAAAAATTCTTGTAACAGAATTTAAGATGAATTCTCATGCAATTAGTTGTGCAATGGCTAGTGCACCTGTTTGCAAAAAAACGAATCTTACATATATCAACCTCCAGATCACAGCCCATCTGGCTAAAGAGGGACTAAAATATCATGAAAAGGGTCAAATCAAGAACATTGTATGTAATCGTCACCCAAGCAGAAGTTTCAGTGTGATCTCCTTGAGTTAGCCACGCACGAATTTACTCTTCGTGCCCTAATTGTGCTCTTCGTTCTGATCTTCAGAAGACCAATGGGGATCCATGTGATTTTTTTCCTCCCCACTTTGTGATTTCCACTTGAGTCACCAACTTGTAAAGGAGGGTCAAGTAGATCTAAACTCGATATTTGGGCCACGGCTAAAGAGGGTCATGACGGGCTGCAACGAATGGCAAGGATACGACATAAGCAGCAACAGCCTTGGGGAAACAGGAGCCAGAATGCATGGGAAGCATAAGCGAAAATTACACTGCACACTGCCAACAAGACGCATTCGAACAGTTTCAGCCTCTTTATGTCATAGTCAAGGTTAATCACTCGGTTTCTTGCAATGAAAAGCAGATGAACCTCTGCCCCAAGAAAAGAAAGAAAGAAACAAAAAATACACTGATCAGCAATGTGACTGGCAAACACGTCTACAATGGGAAGGGAAGGGAAGCTTTGCGGTACATCGGCTTGGCTGCACAGCATACTGTATCATGGGTAGAAAATAAAATAAATTTTTTTAAAAAGGAGTCAGGAATCAGCTGCGGTGGTGGGAAACCGCATCACCAGAAAGCATTTGCACAACCGGTTTGCCTCTTATGCACTCTTCAAGCATAACAACAAAAGCATCGATAATGAGGGTAATCAATGGGAAGCCAGGGCGCCGAAAGCTCGAGAACAGCTCGGATGCAGCTGACACATGCAGGTCCCTATAGAGGACACACCTTCCTCAACAGAGGGAGGCTTCAGGGCTTTCGAGGGTTCCTCCTCAGCTAGGAGTACATTCTCCCCGTTGCGTGCCACGGGTTCTTCAGGTGTGGGACCCTGCTGGGCCTCGCTACAGCCCTCAGCCCATTGCGCAGGCTCCTGGGGCCCGCCCGTTTTCTCACATTCCTCATCAAGGGGAACAAGCTCCTTAGGCTCAGCCTCCACTGGACCTTTAACCATTTCCTCCTCCTCCTCCTCTTCTTCTTCTTCTTGGGCAGAGCAGCAGGAATGGGGAAAAGGATGGAGAAATGAGGCAACATCAAGTCTAGCGGACAACAGGAGTCACACACACACACACACACACACACACACACACACACACACACACACACAGAGTAACCAGAATACCCACGCAGAACATTTTCAGCTCTACATGGAAACTGCACATTCTCCTCATCTTAATGGCCACCTCATTTCAAGCGCTATGCAGATTCAAGTGAGGTTGGGTCAATTTTTTTTTTAAAAAAGGATGCATGTTTTTCTGCGACTGACAATGCCGGTCATAACACCAAAATAATGTCTTTTTTTTCTGTCTGAAAGCCATGGCTTGATTTAGACTTCACATTATCCAGTTACTAAATCACAATGGTGTGCTAGGGAATACCCCATGGGCTCAGCTGTTCCTCCCTCTCCTTTCTGTGGTCCGCATTACATCCGAACCGGTGATGCTCTAGCCACTGCTTTCAAACTAGCAGCCAATCCTGGTTTCGGTCTCTGGTTTAGAAGCTAGTTATGACAAACAGTAACTATGGTCCTTTCTGCACTTGCATCTCATCCCTGGTTTTATCAGAGTTCAACTCGCGACACAATACCTTGTAGTTATCCCTGGTTATAACAGTATCCATTTATCTTGGGACAAGGGTGGGGTGAAACCGGAGTGACCTCAGTGTAATGTGGAAACAAAAAAAATACCCCGAGATAATTACAGGGGTGAACTCGAGTGTAGTGTAGAATGTAAAAATACCCTGAGATAATTACAGGGGTGAATCCACGAGTAGTGTAGATTGTAAGTGGATAGGACTGAACCAGGATTTAAGGTCTAGTGCAGAAAGGACCGATATTCACACCAGTTCAGAGGCATACCTTGGTTTTCACAGAGTAGGGCTCGGGAAGGGCTGCGGGAGCCTGAGTTGGACGGTGGGAGAGTGGGAGGAGAAACGGTAAGGGCAGCACAAGCCCACAAGGCAATCTCACTGGTCAAGTCACTATTGGGCGACTGGGCAATCACAGAACGAGATCCATGTTTCTGGCGCAAGAAAAAGGCCATTTTTATTTATTTATTTATTTTTTATTTGTAAAGGAGGGAGCTGAAAATGTTTTTATCATTCTCCAAACGAGAACGACAGTAGATAAAATTTAAGCTAAGTAACTGGTGGAAATGGATACGTGTGGTGGTGAAGGCGGTGGTAGATGGTATCTAAAAAGATGGGTCAACTGGCAGACCAAATACATTGCACTCGTCTTTTCATCAGGTCCTTGTGAAAACCAAGGAGCAATTACCAGTGAGGAAGCAAACCCGTCAACACATTCATTGGTATTCAGCATAATAAGGCAGCCATATGAACAGTCCTAGCTCTTCGTCTATTCAGAGGAACCATGCCTTCATAATCCACTTTGCACGCTCTGGGCTGCAGCTTGGCAAGCTTACCTTTCCCTTCTACTCAGCAACGCACAGTAAAGCTATAGCAAATTCCACATTTTTCCTATAAGGAGTTCAGTAATGTAAAAGAAGGATATGTTGTAACAGTCAGTGGGCAATGCTAAAGAGAAATCGAATGAGGTCTGTTCAGGCCTACAGAATTAAAACACATTTTATTTTACTCTTTGCATTATGATTAATAAAATGGGGTGGGTTTTTTTTTGCAATACTTTCCAAATGGGAGTATCCACCACATCACGAATCTTCCGAATTCTGCGAACCAGAATGTTACTTTGATAAAGGTGCAGCTCTGTACTGTGAAAAGGGATGAGGCTGCAGAACTGGTCCTCTCCAGTGGCGTGCATGGTGGTCACCCCTGCAGGGAGTGGAGTTCTCCATGTGCACAGATCCACCTGCGCAGCCAATCCCTGCATCAGGCACACATGCGCTGTGCCAAAAAAGGTACACGATACGAAAGTATTTAATCGAAAGCAGAAATGGCCAGATTGAAGATGACAGACACACACATCTTGGTGATCGCTAGCTCAGAAACACACCCAACGAACAAGACAAGAATTATCATCACATGTGCAAATAAATAAATAATCACTGCATCTTTTTCATGGAGGAGGAGAAATAAGAGGGTTAACACATAAATCTTAAAGGGCAATACAAATCTGTGGATATCATCGTGATGTATCTATATAACCAGAAGGGAAGGCAACATGGGATAGCCCAATCGCATCAGATCTCAGAAGCTATGCAGAGTCACTACTTGGATGGCAGACCACCAAGGAAGGCTCTGCAGAGGAAGACAATGGCCAGCCTTCACTGCTTCTCACTTGCCTTGAGAGCCCCTTGCTGGGGTCACCACAAGTTGGCTGTGTCTTGATGGTACTTTACACACAGACATGCCTTGCCCATAATAGCTTCATGGCTTACCAGGCTTGGGGAAAGTGGTACAGCAGGATCTGTGGCACAGGATCTGATCCATGACTGAGCAGACTGTCCCAAAGATGTTTCTGGGCATAGTTCTTCCTATCAACTCTAAGGAACATCTAGCTGATTGTATCTATGGGTGTATGCTGGAAGAAAATACATGATGATTTGAACATGTTCAGTCACTCATGTGCCTGTCTGGCGGAAGGGGAAAGAAGTCTGATAGGAAGTCTGATAGGTTCTCATGCAAGACATGGTGGCAGCTAAAGCAAAGGCAGCTTCAGGAGGGGATTGGATAAACATCTGGAGCAGAGGTCCATCAGTGGCTATTAGCCACAAGGTATAGATGGAACACTCCTTCTGAAGAAGGGATGTTCTGTAGTCTTGGTGTCTGGGGGTCAACAATGGGGGGCTTCTGGATTTCTGGCCCCACTGGTGGACGTCCTGATGACACCTGGTTTTTGGCCACTGTGTGACACAAAGTGTTTTGCCTGCATGGGCCACTGGCCTGATCCAACATGGCTTCTCTTATGTTCTGAAAACAAAGAGAACAGACTGCTGAAGACAGAGCAAATGATTGCATGCTCCATTTCCACAATTAATGATAAATATTCTCTGTGTAACATCTATTGACACACTGCGGTACACAAGGCAGAGTCAACGTATGTGAAGAAAGAATTCAGAAATACAAATCTGGACAATTCCCTATCTGCTCTGGCTTTGGCTTCCAGATACTCAGATGTACTGGCAGCGTACTGTGGTCTACTGTAACCACTGGATGCACTCATGGCTTATAACATCCAAGGCCAGAATGCCTGTGTGTAGACTGGGTGCAGTACTGCCACCATGGGCGCCTGCTAAGTATTGTTCTTCCACTCCCCTTCCCTGGCACTGAAGCCTCCGGGCTCTGGCACAGGCTAATTATGTACTGACCTATGTTCTGGTAGAAAGGTATGACGGAATCTTCTAGCTTGGATGGGACTTTTCCTGTTTCTGACAGGCCAAGCAACAAGTTCAGGGAAACAAGCCCGAGCCACCAGAAACTCATTTTTCTACAGATATCTGCAACGTCTCTGTTTCAAATCAGTTCCTCTCTTCCCACAACGAGACAGAACAAACAAACGGAGAAGTGAGGTCTCTTGAGGCTCAAGGTGTAGGGTTCAGCTGGAGAGCTAAAGAATGGCATGTGGCAGATCAGATGGTGAAACCCCGATTGGCGGCAGAGAAGGGCCAGTGGGAAAGCCTGCCTGCCTGTACCTTGTGCCAGGTGGGACTGCACAAATGACAAAACTTCTCAAGCCCAGCCAAAAACAGTCCGCCCCCTTGATTCTGGCCTGAGAGCTTCCTAAACTTAGGTAACACCCTGATAGATAGAAATGGCATAATAATTAATTAACAATCGCCACTTGGCATTGTGTGGAATAGTATAGCCAGGAGATCCTAAGATTGTCTGACAGCTAGAAATTCTAGCTCTTTGGCGTTATGCCCCACTAGGAGGCGAGCTAGACTTGTTCTTGAGGCAAGAGATGTTTCAGAGGCCATTGTCATTGGCTGGCCTTACCCCAGTGTTCCTTGGAGGTTGCCCTTCCAAATACTAGCCAGGGCCAATCCTGTTTGGCTTCCGAGATCTGATGCGATCGGGCTAGCCTGACCCATCCAGGTCAGGGTAGAGTAATGAGAAGATGAACGTGACATGCCAGGGTGGAGGAGAGGAGGAGGAGGGACTTTGTTCACCTTTGCCATGGCCTAACAAGGCTCCTGCACTCTGGGCTGTGGACCCAGGGGGGGTACCAGCATCAGTCCGCTCGGAGCTGAACCACAGGTGCTCAAAATATTCCTCGTCCGAATTGTACGGTTCATCATCGGGCACAGAGACTGAAATGGAGGGGGTAAGGAACTTATGCCTCATCCCCGTGGCAGCGGGCCCACGCCTTGCGCTGCTCTGGAGCGGTCCCAACTCATCCTCAGCTCCTTCATCTACAGATAGACACACAGGAAGAAACGGCAGGAAAAACTTGGACAGACAGACAGACAGACACAGATAAGACAAGACAGGATGGAAGCATGCATAGATACACAGAGACCCATGCATCGTCATGGGATGGACACCAGACATGCTGAGCTCAGTGCAAAGACACAAAGGGAATACAATTAATGCATTGTCATGTTAATGCATCAGTTATCTCTCCACGGGGTCCTATAAGAAGAATAAAGGAAGTCTGCTATTTGAGCGATGCAAATGAATTCAACGGCTTACAACGAGCACGTAGTGCAAAAAAGACGTAATTCAGTAAAGACGTAAAGGAAATTTTTTTATGTATACAAATCAAAGGCAAATCTGCCATAATAGGCTCCCACAACCATTCTGTGCAGGGAAATAAAAATTAATTAGAACAGGCGAGACATTTGGCAATGGCAGAAACGCAGAATAAAAGAGAGTTTTCCCCATTCCTTTAGAACAAAATTAATTGACTGCACTCCGTAAGAAGCTTTTTACAGTGGTTCTTTTTTTTTTTTTTTTTTTAAAACCCTCTGAAACTTCTAGGTATCTAAAAGCCCATAGTAAGTAACATTCAGTCAAATCCCCAAAGATTTATGAAAGTAATGGAAAAATCCCAAGACCTGACTGTTCGTAGTAATAAATAATAATAATAATAATAATAATAATAATAATAATAATAATAATAATAATAATAATAATAATAATAATAGATAATAATAATAATGATAATAATAATAATAATAATAATAATAATGAGATATTTGCAAATCATTTCACAGGGCAGCTGACCCTCTCTTGGCGCAAGTTACCAAATGCTATTACTCAAGACCCAACTAGATGTGACAGGATTTGGTTGTGATCTTTGTTCGCTTATGTGACTGTCCATTCAAGTTTACCGCGAGCGCATATGGGCAGTGTGTAGTTTTTTTAATGCAAAAATACTTCCCCCTGTCCCAATCTTGCCTCCCTTCACTCCATTGCTTCTGGAAGATCTTCTTCCCAGCCCAGCTCCTGCATACCCCTTTTAAAATAAAAATAGGGCCCTCGCTGAAACCCTGGACTCTGCCGTCCCAGCTCTGAACTCAGCCACTGGCCCCCGCACACATCCTGCTTAATCCCATTCACGGGAACTAGAAGCCCGCTACGGAATGCGAGGATCCTCTTGATTTCCCACATGGGTAAACAGCTTCCGTTCATACGAGCCAGAACTTTTGAAAATCGAGTTTCTGGTTAGCACGGATGGGAGCTGCACCCACAGAGAGAATCCATGCAATGCCCAATGTGTGGGAGACGGCAACCGCATGAGTGGGGTGCACGGCATTTATACCTGCAACCGGATAGTTCCAGGTTTACATAAACGGTAATGTCTGCAAAACTCCACTAGTGAAAAGCGAGCAATCTGTAATC
This sequence comes from Gekko gecko, assembly GCA_029375565.1. Taxonomy (NCBI): domain Eukaryota; kingdom Metazoa; phylum Chordata; class Lepidosauria; order Squamata; family Gekkonidae; genus Gekko; species Gekko gecko. The sequence continues at coordinate 13,402,829 of JAPDNY010000003.1, read as the reverse complement.
AGGAGGATAAGCCCATGCTGTTTGTAGAGACAAGCTTCTGTAAACAGGACAAATATGACAACCTCTCATTACTGCTTCACTTCCCTCCTCCCACTTTCCGTTACAGAACGGTCCTCGTCAATGCAAAAGCAATCTGGAATTGGATAACGGCTTTTTACAATACAAATACGGACCTGGATCCAAAGAGCCCTTGAGGTTTATTTTCCCAGCAGTAGTTACTCGTGCTGCCCAAGAGGACACTTTCGTTGTCTCCTGGATGTACGAGAGGTTGTTTCAGGAAAGGAGGAGATCAGAAGCCCCACTTCTGGTGAGGACTTCCCTTCACCACACAGCCTTGACTCGGACTTGGCCTGGTGGTGATCCTGACAGAACAGGTGGCTCCATGCTATCCAACCACTGTAGAAAATTACAACTCCACCAAAGCTTTAGTATGTATGAGGTCCCCAGTTCAAGTTTTGCACAGGACTGGCTACCCGATGGTCCTAGGAGTCCCAAGCAGAGCTGAGAGGTTGCATCATCAGAAACAATCACTAGAAAAGGACCACTCATGCTGCCACCTTCTGTTCTGCTGCTGACTGGCTTGTGGCTGGCCAAAAGTAAGCTTTGCCTTGTTCTCTTTAGAGAAGAAGAGATTGGATTTATACCCCACCCTTCACTACCCGAAGGAGTCTCAGAGCGGCTTACAATCCCTTCCCCGCCCCACAACAGACACCCTGTCAGGTAGGTGGGGCTGAGAGAGCTCTCTCAAGAACTGCCCTTCAGAGAACAGCTCTGAGAGAACTTATGACATAAGAATATAAGAGAAGCCAATATTGGATCAGGCCAATGGCCCATTCAGTCAAACAGTGGCCAAAAATACCAGGTGCCAAGGTCACACCAGCAGCTGCATGTGGAGATGAGGGGAATCAAACTCAGTTCTCCCAGATTAGAGTCCGTGCTCTTAACCACTACACCAATGGCCCTTTAGTGTTCCCCAAGACTCTAGTCATTTAGCTTAGCACCTCCCCTTGCGGCCATCTCTTCACTTATTATTGCTGCCTGCTGCTATTCATCCTAGCAGAGCTAGTTCTCCATCTTCTCTTCCCGTCACATAGCCTGCTTAGTTTATTTCACATCAACAGAGATTAGGAAAGTTGTGAGCCTGGAGGAGCCCACCCCACCTCTGATACAACAAATCTGAGCTCCTCCCAGTGTGAGTTCCACGATGAGCAGGGGTGTGAGCCAATGTTCCCTCTAAGCTCCACAGTGTTGCAAGCAAAAATTCTACCTTGTGAGCAAAAAAAAGCTAGTAGCATTAAAGTTGTGGGCAAGTCTACATTTGACTTAGTTTTTAGAAGATTATTTCCATAACCTTGCAAAAATCTCAGAATGAATGCCTTTAAACTATATTCAAACTATATTTTAAGGATAATTTAAACGTTATGAGAGAAAACAGAATCAAGTCAAATTTCATTACAGAAAGTGTTGTCCTCTAGGGGGGTAGACCAGGCCTCCGGAGAACAGCTCTACCCTCCCCTTTCCTGGAGGGGAAAATGCCTGTGAGCTGGAAGCTAAAATCCCTGAGCAGCCAGCTAAAATTCTGTGTGCCAGCACCCCCTAGTGCAGCTTAGAGGGAACACTGGTGTGAGCATAAATCCCTATGTACCAAACCCCAGTAAGACAGAGACACAGTTGCGGAACAATGCAAACATTTATTGAACATCGTCGGAATGGTGTTCTGAATGCAAGTCACATGGCCAGCTGTCTTCATTTAGCCTTTGACAAATGCCCTGCCAGACCGCAGAATCCCCAGAAGGGCTGTCCCTAACACAGCCTGCCTGTGATAGATATCACTGATCTGGTCAAACAGCTGTCTGCAAGGGTACAGGAGCCAGCCTAGAATACCAAGCTGGTGACTCCCACAGCAGAGCACCTCGATGCACACTGGCCACTGTGGCTGCTGGTCATGTCGTAGGCTCAGCAAACGGTTGGTGCTGCACTGCGAATGGGGTCTGTTCTGGTCTCCTGCTAGAGCGCTCCTGGAAAGAGCCAACAGAAAGGTAAGTAACGAGCAACAAGAAACACACGGTTCAAGGAGTTTGGACATGTTTTGAGCTACAGACTGACACAGCGGCCATAACTAGGTGCTCTTCCAAATCCTCCCCCCCACCAATGGTCTCCAAACTTTAGGATTCGCCTGTCGGGGAGCACAGCGTAGTCAACAGGCCGATACTTACCCATCGGTTGTAAGGAGTTGTGCCGGAAATCCGCCTGCAACTTTGACTGGGGTGTCTCGATGGGGATGTGACCTTGCAAGACAAAAGGCAGCATAAAAGTCTGGCCAGCGGTAGCGAAGGCTGGAGCCCCTGGTGTTCACCCAGTCATGTGGCTGTGCTCCGTTCTCCCCACTTGCATGCAGGGTTCCACTAGTGTGACATCAAAGCAATGTTGCCCATGTATCTCTCCAAGGAGACCCTTCCTTCTGCACTGTGCATACTTACCCTGTCCCCCTCTGCAGGAGACACGGCTGGTCACATGAGTTGTTCAGCCAATGCATAGTAGGTACCTTGCCAGGGGAAGGGAGGGTCCCTTGCAGGAATCAACAGTTTGAAACGCGGGATCCCCTTCCTTTGCTTACCTGCAGATCCGTGCAGTGTTCTTGCATTCCAGGTGAAAGGAGGGGAGGATCCCGGTCGGCGTCCTTAGGCAGAGCACCTGAAAGGATTCTGAGCACGGCGTTGTCAACGATAGGCTGTGAGATTTATCCTCACCCTTGGCTGTTTGAGCACAGGGCTCCTTTTGTGCAAAATCCCCTCTCTCTAAATTCCCTGCCGCGTATTCTGTGTGCACATGACACAGAGGTGTAGCCCAGGCCGTTGGAGTCATGTGGTCCTGGCCAGGGCAAGAGCTGGGATTAACGGCAGGCTCGCTGGGTAGCCAAGCTAGATTTGAGTCCAGTCGCACCTCAGAGACCAACCAGATGTTCAGGATATCAGCTTTCGAGAGTCAAAGCTCCCTTTGTCAGATACAAATAGAAATAGAGATCCTTAAGCCCATATATCCCAGTCTGAAGATGGGAGGGGCGTTGCAAAGAAAGGCATCGGGAAGCAAAGGTGCAAGGCAAAATGCAGTCAGCTGGATCAGCATTGGGGGAGAAATGCTTAGGAGAAGGAAATCAGTATATCTAGTGAGAGGAAGATCCTATGTCCTTATTCAGCCAGGGGGGGTGTCCATTGCTCTGACTCTGTGAATGGACTCGTTCGACTATCGTGTATTGTAATCTCCCCCTGAAGCTTTTCTGTTTGAGGACTGCCACTCTTATGGTAGCCTATGCCCTTATGTAGCCATGCGGGTGCCCTGACCTGAAGAAGCCCAGGTGAGCCCGGTCCTGTTAGATCTCAGAAGCTAAGCAGGGTCAGCCTTGGCTAGTCCTTGGAAGGGCGACCTCCAGGGAAGACCAGGGTCTCTGATGCAAAGGCAGGCAATGGCAGAGTATCTCTGAAACGTCTCTTGCTTTAAAAAAGAACGCCAAGTCTAGCTTGCCACTTGGTAGTGCGTTAACGCTAAAAGAACTAGAACTTCTGGCTGCTAGACAACTTTAGGAATACCTGGTTATACTACACACACTGCCATTATTACTATTAGCCATGCAGGCACGGAGGAGGAAACGCTGTTTGCTCCCACTGACGGACAGAACTCGGGCTGACGGGATGTAGGACGACTAAGCCCCGCCCCTGCCCCCAGATACCCTTGGCACTCCCCATTTCTGGGCTCTCACGGCTGTGCAATTGCACTGACGAAATGTCTATCCTGGTGCAGAGCTGGCTGGGAAGAAAGTTGGCCAGTCTCTGCATGGGGGGCTCAGGTGCTCTCCTAAGCTACCGAGGGAGCAATCCTAAACCGGGTGACTTTATTTATTTATGTATTTATTCACTTATTGTATTTATATCCTGCCCTGTCCCACGATGGGCTCAGGGTGGCTCACGACAAAGATAAAAACAATAAATTCATTATTAAAAACCAGTTAAATAAAACAACGATGGCAGAAGAGAAACATAGCATCAGTCCAGAGGAGCCCGATACGCTTCCCATGAAATGTTAGCAGGACGGTAGGCGTCCGGAGGCCTACTATGGGCAGGGGAGACCAAGAGAGTAAAAGTAAGTAAGTACATAAAACAACAGGGCTATTTTGGGGCAGGAACGCACAGGAATGGAGTTCCAGCTGGCTCCTGAGTTGGCCACGCCCAGCAGGAACTCATTATCATAACAGGCCACACCCAACAGCAGAAACTCACTAGGATTGGCTACATTAGGGGTGCGTGGCCTAACATGCAAAGGAGTTCCTGCTACAAAAAAAAGCCCTGGGTTTTAACAACAAACACGGTAAACAGAATGAGAAGCAAAAGGAGGGTGTGGCTAGATGACCATACTTCTGGTAACATGGGGTGTGTGGCCTAATATGCTAATTAACCGTGTGGTCAGGGGTGTGGCCTGATATGCTAATGAGTTTCTGCTGTTGGGTGTGGCCTATTATGCTAATGAGTTTCTGCTGTTGGGTGTGGCCTATTATGCTAATGAGTTCCTGCTGTATAAGAAATCACACAATAAAGGTAAATAACTAAGAGAAAACTGTGTGGAAAAAGGACACTATAGTAGCAAAGGCTAAATGGCAGAACCTACAAAAGCTCAACTTACTAGAATTTTACAAAAATGCAAGAAATTCAACAGGTGAACTCAAAAAACCAACAGGTAAGTATAATATATCAATACGACAGGTGAACTCAATATAATAATTCAAGGTAAGTTCAGTAGGTATATTCAGTAATGCAATAAGTAAGTATAAGTACAAAACATTAATTCAACAGGTACATTCAGTAATCCGACAGGTAAGTATGATGCAGTAATCCAACAGGTGAGTATAATGCACGAAGGCTCCAGATATTCAAAACTTCATTTCGAAAGTCTTCCACCAGCAACTAAAGAAAATGGAGTTGTTCCCTCGCATATGCTGACTGTTCGGCCATCAATAGACGTATGCTGTTCCATTAAAACTTTTCGGAAAACTGTTTTGATGATATCTACCTCAGAACTTTTTGAATAATTCTCTCGTGGAATATTAGTATCAGTCTCTACTGAGGAAGACTTTCGAAACGAAGTTTTGAATATCCGGAGCCTTCGTCCATTATACTTACTTGTTGGATTACTGCATCGTACTTACCTGTTGGATTACTGAAGGTACCTGCTGAATTAATTTTTTGTACTTATACTTACCTATTGCATTACTGAATATACCTACTGAGTTTACCTTCAATTATTTATATTGAGTTCACCGGTTCTATTGATATATTAAAAGTAAGCAAATCCCACTTTATTCAATGGGATTTACTCCCAGGAAAGTGTTGTTAGGCCTTCATCCTCAAATCAGGTTTAGGATTGCACTGATTTTAAGACACCCCATCAGATGCACCTTATTTGAACAACTAAATCGCTGTTAATAGCTTAAGAAAGGTAACTTTTTAAACATTTGGAACAAAAGAAATCTTTACAGCTCTTTGGTGAACTGTAGTAGCTGCTCTTGAATAGACATGTAATATTTAAAATGAAAGCATATGCTAACAAACGCAAGGTGCCTTTTTGGGATTGTTTTGTGAACTGTGATTTAGGAAGACCCTTTGGCCTGAACTGGTTCTGATCTGACAGCCATTCTGAGAACAGCAGCCCAGCGGATAAAAATATTTCTGACACAAAGGATGATTTCATCCCAGCTATTGGGTATCTGCTGAAGAACAATATGGATTGCAAAATGTCCCCTAATTCTTTCACAACGTTTCGCTCTTGCCGATTCCTAAAACAGCCCCTGGTTCAAAGAGCCTTCCTCAAACGCATAATTTATCTGCGAAGCCCCCTTCTTCCCTTCAGCATTTTTTAGTCTTTGAATTTCTACAGAAAGCAGGTTACTCGGTGAGCCTTGCCTCGTGGAGTATCTCATAGACAAAAGCGTGAGGTGAGTTGTCGATCCAAAGCATGGCACCCACCCCGATTAAAGAGAGCTGGTACATCGGTCCCTCAACAACAAAATCCGGCCACAGTTTTTTCCTCCAATATCTCACACAGCTCTAGTAAAATCAAATTAGGTCTCTTACCTCCCAGAGTAGTGAAAACAGGGCCACTCATTTCAATTTTTGTGTGTGTGCGTGTAGGGGAAGCCAGGGATCGAGATAGAACAACGCACCCACCGGCACCGGAACCTTCTCTCTACTGAAAAGAGGTCTGTGAGTCAAACCTCTCTCTCTCCCTCTCTTTCTCGCTCTAATTTGTGTTTGCCGCATGGCTGCCCACATCTACCTTCGTCACGTCTACTGCGCCGTGATTTCCGCCACAGGATGACTGAAGGAAATCACCCTCTTGTTTGGGGAGACACAACCTGCTGACGAGGTTAAGACTGTCAAACTGCTATGGGAGAAGGAACGGAATCGAAGAGGCAGATGGGAGTCCCTTTGCAGTCCGCCAAATTCCATCCACATTCCAAGCCAAAGGGAACGTTCCGCATTAGTCAGAAAGGATCCTTCAATTCTCCTCACAAATGACGTAAATCTACTTCTGTCTTGTTTTGTATAAATTCCGACAATATACTCATGGTCACGTGAAACCTTCTACTAAGTGAGAACTTGGGTCCGTTATAAGAACATAAGAAGAGCCCTGCTGGGTCCATCCAGTCCAGCATCTTGTCTCACACAGGGGCCAGCCAGTTCCTCTGGAGGGTCAACAACAGGGCATAGAGGCCGAGGCCTTCCTAAGAACATAAGAAGAGCCCTGCTGGATCAGACCTATAGTCCATCTGGTCCAGCATCCTGTCTCACAGAGTGGCCAACCAGTTCCTCTGGAGGGCCAACAACAGGGCGCAGAGGCTGAGGCCTTCCTAAGAACACAAGAAGAGCCCTATTGGAGCAGACCAACAATCCATCTAGTCCAGCATCCTATCTCACGCAGTGGCCAATCAGTTCCTCTGGACAACCAACAACAGGGCATTGAGGCCGAGGCCTTCATAAGAACATAAGAGGAGCCCTGTTGGATCAGACCAATAGTCCACCTGGTCCAGCATCCTGTCTCACAAAGTGGCCAACCAGTTCCTCTGGAGGGCCAACAGGGCGTAGAAGCTGAGGCCTTCCCCTGATGTTGCCTCCTGGCTCTGGGATTCAGAGGATTAGTGCCTCTGAATGTGGAGGCTTCCCTCAGTCACCATGGCTAGTAGCCACTGATAAGACTTCTCCTCCATGAATCTCTCCAATCCCCGTGGCCATCACTACACCCTCTGGCAGCAAATTCCACATTTTAACCATTCTCTGTGTAAAGTAGTGTTTCATCTGTCCTGAACCTACTGCCCATCAGCGTCATCGGACGCCCTTGAGTCCTAGTATTTTGGGAGAGGGAGAAAATGTTCTCTTGGTCAACTCTCTCATCAAAATCAGGACCGTCTACCCTGATCAGCAGAGACTTTCCAGGTCTCCAGAAGTCTTTCACGATGCCTACTACTGATCCCATTCAGGGGGAGATGGTGGGGAATGAACTGAGGATCTTCTCTATAGAAAGCAGATGCTCAACCACTGAGCCGCAGCCCCCGCTGGTAAATTCTCCCTCGTTGCCCCCTCCCAATCAGCAACGAACTTGTGTCCGCACACCTCCAAGGTAAGAATCATGCACTGAGACTAAGGGTGGTTCTGCGACTGGCGTTTGCTCCACATCTTGTCAACACTGAGGGAAAAGTGCAGCTCAAAACCACATTCAAATACCCCAGGGCAACGCTGTACTGACAGCGGTCACCCCTGAACGACCATAAATCAATGCAGAAGGTAACATAAGACCCGATGATCAAAGGAAGTGAAAGCAGCATGTGATGCAGAGGGGAATTTCTCTTCCAAGGTGGGTTTGGTAAAACAACAGAGGGACAAGGCAATGCGGAATCGCCCTAATAAGCCTGTTTTTGCTCAATGGATATCTAATTCATAAGATAAACAAACCCGCTATTTCAAGGGCAAGAAATAAAATAAATCTGGTTCTTTCATACTCATTTCTCCTTTACATCTAAGTTTAGAATTACACACGCATCTTGTAACACATTTGAAACCCACTATGAGTGGCAGGCAGTGAACCGCATAGCAGCATCTCTGACAATTCATATAATGTAGCCCGAATTCAGCTCTGCTGGTTTCAGTGGAAGATAATGTGTTTAACTGTCTTATGGAAATCAACAGAACTAAAGCTGCTCAGCTCCGGTTGACTTGCATGAAGGTTTTTCTTTTAATCTCCTGGGGGGTACAGAAGTGTTTTAAATAAAGACTTTTTTTTTTTTTTAGAAAAAACAGGCTAAGTCTGCCTTTCTGCTGCAAAAGAGAACAAGCGTTAATAATTTTTTTTTTTTTGCGAAGATGGAAACAGAGAGCGCTGTCCTAAAATACAGTATGGAACATACACTTGTACGTAATGGCTTCAGTTCTAAACAGGCACAGATCCTTTGGTCAGTTTCGATAAGCATCATCCGTTCTCTGTCTTTATACACTCAGAGAGAGAAAGACCGAAATACAGTTGAATTACCAACCGTAGTACTGTGAACAACTCGATCTATTGAGTCAGAATGACCTGGAGATGTTTCATCTCTTTGAAATGCTAATACGCCGAACAATTAGCTGGCAGTTAAATGGATCTGGCGTTTGAAAGCCGGGAAGTTCTTGGAAATCGATCAATTGTCGTTTTATGCAAAAAACCCAAAGGCGAACGGGTAAACAATACCCCTGATATTAATGACAGGTATCTGAAAGCCAATTTTAAAGTAAAAAAGGAAAGCTGTTATGAATTCAGCTCAGTTACTTTGGGGTATTGACCCCAAAAATGTTAAAAGTGAACCTGAGATCGGAGTGTAGCCAGAAAAGTGCTTATACTTGGTTTGTTAGAAATGAACACATTTGACAAATACTGCGAGTCACAAATGGGTCGGTTAACCCAGGAAAGCCCAAATCGTAAAACGAAAGTTCTGTTTGCGGAAGACTGTTCGGTTGAGCCATTATTCCCCAAATATATGCCTGATGTTAGGGGACTTTATTTATTTTTATTTTATTTATTTAATTTGTATCCCATCCTTCCCGCCAAGCAGGCTCAGGATGGCTTACAGGTTACACACACACACACACACACACACGTATAAAAAGGTAAAGGTTCCCTTGTTCGAAAGCCAATCGAATCCGACTCTAGGGTTGCGGTGCTCATCTCCGTTTCAAAGCCAAAGAGCCAGCGCTGTCCGAACACGTTTCCGTGGTCATGTGGCCGGCATGACTAAACACCAAGGCGCACAGAACGCTGTTACCTTCCCACCGAAGTGGTACCTATTTATCTACTTGCAATTTCTTGCTTTCGAACTGCTAGGTTGGCAGGAGCTGGAACTAGAGACGGGAGCTCACTCCGTCTTGTGGCACTGGGTCTTGAACTGCTGAACTACTGATCAGCGTCTTAACCACTTGAGCCATCGCAGCTCCTACACACATATATACACATACACAAACACACACACAACAAATGAGTTAAAACACAGTATTTAAATAAGTAAAAAATTATAAAATCAGACGTGCCAGTAACACAGATGTCAGTAAGTACTAAGAAGTGATGGCGGTATGCTCTCAACTTCCGGGCGGTCAGCCACCACCACTGGGCTCCTGCCAGGCTGTTGGATATTAAATGAGATCAGCGCTGATGTTGGGGCCAGGGTCATAACATTAGGAGGCGGCACCCTAATCGAAAGTCTGGTGGAAGAGCTCCGTTTTACAGGCCCTGTAGAACTGTTAAAGGTCCCGCAGGGCCCTGATGTTGTCCGGGAGCTCATTCCACCAGTACGGGGCCGCCGCAGAGAAGGCCCTGGCCCTCACCCACTGTTAGCCTGGCTTCTTTAGGGACCGGAAGGGCCAAACGGTTTTGGAACCCTGATCGTAGTGCTCTCTGGGGAACATGTGGGGAAAGGTGGTCCCTTAGGTAAGTACCCTAACCCTAACCCTGACCATATAGGGCTTTAAAGGTAAGCCTTTAATGTAAAGCAAGACTGGGCCTTGTTCTCTGTCAGCTATTTCTGAATCAGCCCCGGCCTCTGTTCTATCAGGTCTCTGGCTTAGCATCCCATAAGGCTCAGCAGTCTGACTAAGTGCTGTATTTTTCCAAACAAGAGTGGATTCGCTGATGCACTTTGCCCTAGAATTGAACAGTTTATATTTTCCAAGTCTGTGGTACTAGTTCCAAAGCCGAAACAGAGATTACCAGGCTCCTTAGGAACCTCTGACGTAGTATATGTCTAAGAGCCTCCTGAACTATTGATAGCGTACAGACTGCTGCTTGAAGAGGTGCCGGAACAGTCTGGGGCTTTACGCCCTCACAAATAGTAACAGGTGAAGTTCATACCTGTTGTATAAGAGGGGCTGGAATTTGTCAAGCATGTCAGATGTTCGTCACAGGTCTGATTGACAGCCCTATGGGATTTTGCAGGTATGTGATGTCAGTGTTTGCTTTTGTTCATTGTTGTTCTGGGCAGTCACCCTCCTTACGGGTCTTGACAGAACAACCCAGATATATCCTCTGTAGAATTACAGTGCACTCTATTTAGGTATTTCATTCATTCTAGTCAATCCACCAATCAATCAATCAAACAAACAAACCTTTATTGGCATATCGTATTAAAACTGAAATTTGGTTAATTCTATATGCTGCATACTAAGAATGTTATATGGTTAAAAGTTGCTGAATTATGGCATTAAAGGTTCAATAAATAGTTTCTAAGGTAAAGTCACTGTCTTGGTCTTCTCTCTCTGGGAAATCTCTCTTGCCAGTTTCAATCCAGCCCACAGATCGTTAGTGGGGGTCCCAGGCAGAGTTTCCTCTAAGCTGAGTTAGTGTGAGCTAGCTCACAGTTTTTTAGCCTCCAGCTCACATGTTTTTGTCTTAGCTCAGGAAGGGATGGCTCCAGAGCAGACGACTTTAGTCAGAAGCCAAATCGCTCGCTCACAACTTTTATGCCAGTGGCTCACAAAGTAGAATTTTTGCTCACAAGACTCCACAGCTTAGAGGGAACGTTGGACCCCCAGGCAATTTCCTGAACCTTGAAATCCCACAACACCTCATAAAGCAAACTGAATCAATCAATCAGTCACCACATTATTTCCATCTCGTGCTGATGTAATTTATTTACTCATTTACTTTATTTAGGGTCTCAATGTGCATTTGCACACCGGGAAACTGTCTGACTTCCACTGTCAGGCCAACTCTAGGTACAGGAATAATGGCTTTTGGATGCCTCAGAGTAAGTTTAGCTGAGATCCACCCAATGGCTTGCACCCAGCCAGCTTCTCTAGTAGTGATAAAACAAGGAGGAGATCCCCTTTGACTATCAAAAAGTCTCTGCTGGGGACAAAACCTGGGGGGGGGGGGCCTGTAATGTGGAGTGGAACATTTTGAAGCAGAGGTGCTGAACTCATATGTGGGCTGGATCTGACATAAATGTCATTTTGTCGGGCTGGGCCAGGTATGCCGTAAAATGTAATGTTAGGGAGATACAAACTTTATAAAGGACACGGGCCAACCCAATTAATGATATTATTTTTACTCTAAATACAAACAAAAGCAATTGATTCCTAGCAGTGGAAGCAATTGATTTACTGGGCAACCAACAGGAGCCCCAATAAATGTATTTAATCATGTGCAAGACTAGTTTTTTTCCCCCAAGGGATACCATAAAAGGGCGAGTATCTTATATTTCCAAATATAGCAGTTGCTCCTGGGCCGAGTAAGAGTCCTGGATGGGCCAATTCCGCACCCCAGGCCTTATGCTCGTCACCCCCGCTTTAGAGTAATTGGGTCCACCTGTAGTAGATTGAGCGGAAGTTGACATTTGAAGAGCTCGGGGTCCTCACAGAACCCCCCCTCCCATGAAGCTTGAAAATCAGGTAGGTGCAGTGGCTGAGAAAGCCTTCTGCCGGCGGCATCTGGTTTGCCAGCTCTCACCCTTCTTAGATCCAGCTGATCTGGCCTTGTTGATCCATGCTTTTTTCACCTTGTGACTGGACTACTGTAACGCACTCTGCATTGGGCTGCCCTGGAAGACCACCCAGAAACTGGTTCAGAATGCAGCTGCCCAATTATTGTCAGGTCAGTGGGAATGTGTCTTTGGCTGTCTTAAAACACATTTTTGGCATTGCCTGGATGTTTCTGAGTCCAATTCAAGGTGCCAAATATGACCTTTAATGCTGTTCATGGCCTGGGGACCCCATATCTGTCTCCTCCCATGTGTCCCTGCATGCCAGTGATGGTCCATAGGTTGCTACCCGCTGGCCATTCTCCCACTTAAGATAGCCCACTCAGCATCAACCAGAACTTGAGCCCTCTCTATTGCAGCTTCTACCTGGTAGAACTGGGGAGGTGAGAGGGGTGCTGTTGCTAGGTATTTTTAGGAAGTACTGCAAAGCCAGGGCTTTTAATAGGATATACATTGCAGGTATTGTCCTAAGTTAGACTGTGCTGAGTGATGGCTCAAGTAGCTCAGAGGAAGGGCTACCTGCTGCAGCTGGCTCTGAGCCAGAAGGAGAACAAGGAGAGATCAGGTTACCAGCTGATCAGGAGTCACAGCCTACAGCTAAAACCGAGTCAACACCTTGTAGCTCTAAAGCAGTGAACAAGTCTTCTGCAGCCACTCCGAGCCCACCTAGCTCACCCACACCCTTGCAGCGCCGACAGTGTCAGAGACGCTTGGAGTTGCAAGAAAGGAGAAGAAGTGTGAGATTCATGGCCCATCATCAGCTGTCAATTGAAGAGACGAATGAGTAATTTCAGGATAACTGCCAAGAAATTGGCTGGGAGTTTAGCTTGTTAAAACTTGGCTATAAATTTAGCTGGGAGAAGCAGCAGTTTGTGGATGCAATATTAACAACAACCTTTAACGGCATATCACGGCTTCATTTGTGGATGCAATAAGTACACTTTGCTACTGAGCCACCAACCTTGCTGTTACTGGATCTCTGCAACCTTGGACTGGACCTGACAATTGGCTTTTCTGGAACCCCTGACCTCGGACTGGGCTTGGACTTGTTGCCTGAAACTCCTTGACCCTACACTGGACTTTGGTAAACCTGCTCTCTGGAACCCCCAACTCTTAGACTGGACTTTGGTTACTCTCTGCAACCTTGCCTGTGACCTGCCCTGATGGACCCCGACCCGTGTCTCCTGGGGAAGCTTCAGTACAGGTATCTTGGAGGGGGGAAGGGGTCATTTGGGGATTTATTCCATTGGTTTTAAAACTGCAAGGCTTTTAATTATTATTTGTAAGTTAACTTAAGCCATGAGGGAAGGCGGGGCATAAGTATTTAAATAAATATTTAAATAAATACATAATGGTACGAGACAATGAAAATGCTGGCAGGCCCACTGGAAGTGCTAGCCCTGTGAGCGCAAACATTCATCAGACATGGGTTTCTGATTTATCATTAGCTCCCCTGCTTCCCAAAGCTCATCTGATTGATGATGTTGTTTACTGCAATTACTTACATCGTGCTGCGTCAAGAAAGTAAGTCAAGAAATAAATAACAGGAACATTGTATCAATGTAAATTAAGAAATGCAAGCACTTATCTTCTCCCATACATTCCTCCCCGGGAACTAAGAACACAGGGAGAGGCCCTCTTGACTGTCCTGTCAACCGAAGAAGCTCGTTTGGGCGGTACATGAGAGAGAGAGAGGATCTTTTCAGTGGCAGCCTCACGGTTACGGAACTACCTCTCCGGGGAGGTGTCCCTGATCCTCTCGATCCTTAAGAGGCAGCTGAAGACAGTTTTATTCATGACAGCGTTTCTTTCGCCTACCTGCAGTTTTCAATTATTGCTTTTAACTAGCGGCTTTTTACGTATTTTGTTATTATTTATAATGCAAGCTGCCTCGAGTTCCTGTAATAACCAGAACAATTCATATCATTAGATGGTGTAACAGGTGAGTATAGTTATATGAGTTGTTGACGAAAATCTCTGGAGTCCAAGTTCCGTTTCAAAGAGACTTCTTCTGAACGTCATCAAACTTTATGAGTGGCAACAAACAACAGGATGTTCTCTTTGGTTTTTCGATAATAGTACTCATTCCAATCAGATGGTATCCTGATCCATGATCTACAAACATTTGCTTAGACCGGCATATTCCCTAGTAACACCATCTATTCCCAACCCGTCTAAGCAAATTTTTGGAGTAGATCATGTAGTATAAACTGTTATAGTTACCTGTTACACCGTCTAATGATATGAATCGTTATGATTATTTCAAAATATTGTAAACTTTTTCACTTGGCTTTGGAAGAATATATCGAGTTCCTGTAAGGCAGAAAGGCAGCTAATAAATGTTTGAAATAAAACTATACCTCACAGGTTCTATCCTTTCAGAAGACAAATGAGAGGATCACATGACTGAATGTTCCAAATCTACCTGCCTACAGCCTGTCAGGGAGCCAAGTTCGAACTCCCTAGTTAGCTAAACCTTCCAGTATAGGGAACTGTGGGCTATCGGAACGCTCAGTCATGTAAAACCACAGAATCCTTAGTTCTGAAGGGAATTCATGTAGAAACCCCTCGAATATTCGGAAATGTGCAGAATACTTTTCTTCTTTGTCGTGTTTGTCACTTCCGAGGATTGCAGTGGGCTTAAACTTTGTGTTTGACAATGGACATAGACATTAAACATGGAAGGTGAGCATGAAGAGATCATAGAGGCAGAAAATGCATGGGATTTTTCTTGGATGGTTTTCAGCCAGCTGACTCATATTGAAGAGCCACTTTCAAGCACCTTTGGGATGGTCACTCTGTGAGTGACATTTTTTAACTAGCAGGACTTCTCCCAATGCCTTAGTGCAGTGAACACACACATGAATACAGATGAAACTGCCTCGTACGGAATCAGATTACTGGTCCACCAAGGTCAGTGTTGTCTACTCAGACTGAAGGCGGCTCTCCAGTGTCTCAAGTGGACATCTTTCATATCACTTATGGCCAGATCTGTAAACGGGAGATGCCGGGGATTGAACCTGGGATCTTCTGCATACCAAGTGGGTGCTCTGCCACTGAGCCGTGGCCCAGTGATGGGGCCTCAGTGATGGGGGAATAAATGAAATCCACTCAGCAGCTGAACACAGCTGAGGCGTGTGTAAAGGACCGAAGTCCTGTCCCTGCCTGGTGTAAGGAAGTTCTTCCATTACCCAAGCTCCATGTTAGTGGAGGTATGACTGGAATATCAATGTAAAATGACAATAATAACCAAGAAGAAATCCCCACCCTCTGAGCTCCTGCTGGTATTCCATCCCTTAGCTTTAGACATGCAAATAAATCCCATTGGTCGGAGCGGGATTTTGGTGAACGTGCGATTGGAGACTTTCATAAACAGCTCTTGATTTGCGCTCATATTCCAATCGCTTGGTGATTTGAAGCTTTGCAGCGTGCTACGGATGGGGGCTACTGGAGCCACTATGTTCTGCGACTAGAACTGATCACGGTTCTTTGTAAGGGCCGAGTTCCCCGAAACGAAAACAGAACTCACAAATTTGGACACAGAAACACAGAGGGTTGTGTGAAGTCACGGCACGGGTTCATTATGGTTCGTATGTGTGTGCTTTGTGCTGCGAAACAGTAACCAACCGCCAATCCAGAAGACTGTTGCTTTCTGAAGAGATCTCAATACAAAGCTGTTAGAATATCGACATTTATTGTTAGGTAGATCTGCCAGCCCTTTTTCCTGGAAGGGTTTTGTGCTTTTACAGTTGTGTGTCAAGCAGAAATTAATTTGCATGTGAAACAGGACAGACACAGGTATTGACTTTACCTCTGACCGCGGCTGAAAAGAGAATTACTTTAAATGCTTACTTATTAATGTCTTTTCCGTGTTCTGCTCTCGCTTTGTATGAGGTTGTACATTTTGTCTAGTTATATTCTATGTGTACTGTTTTTTGTGCTTAATTCATTGAGTCAGAAAACCGGTTCCTTTGCCGGTCAGGTGTTAGGGGCTGCCGGAGCCTAGGTCGGTATTCCTGTTTTTAAATTCAACATTTATGGCTGTTTATTAATACATAACATATCACACTTATGATCAAACAACCCTTTTCTTCCCATAGACCAACCCTGTTCCCTAGTCCTAACAGAAAAGGGGAGATAGGGTTGCCAGTCTCCAGGTGGGGCCTGGAAACCTCCCACTATTACAACTGATCTCCAGACCACAGAAATCAGTTCCCCTGGAGAAAATGGCTGCTTTGGAGGGTGGCCTCTATGGCATTGTACCCCGTTGAGGATGCTCCCCCCCAAACCCTGCTCTCCCCAGGCTTCACCCCCAAAATCTCCAGGAAGTTCCCAACCCAGAGTTGGCAACCCTTGGGGGCAGGGAGGGGTAACAAATGAAAAAAAAAATCAAGGAACGAGACATACAAGTCGTAGAGGGGATTTTTGGAATCCTCTCCAGCCATGTGATATCAGGCAGTAAGTATGACTGTTACATATTGATGGCACATTGTCCCTGACAAAGCAATTTTATTTTTACTCTTAGGACCTAAACTGGAAGGTACACATTATCTCCAGTATATACAACTACTTCTGACACAAGGCCAGATATACTTGTGGCCCCAGATAGAAACTATTTGGTGTGTCATTCAGTTCCATATTGGAAGATTCCAATTTTGGTCCTATTTTATTTATTGTTAATCGCCTTACCTGTGTTACAGGGACTCTGTTGCTTGTTGTATTTTGCACTATTTGACCTCTGAAGAAGGCTCTTGTGAGCCGAAACGCGTCAGGTCATACATTGTCCTTCTGTGTGTGCATCTGTAACTTTGAACATTTTATGAGGCTTTATTTGGGCCCCTACAAGGTTTTTATATGTCTTTGCAATAAACATGCCTTTGTACGCTTATTTATGTTTTTTAATTTTTGTCCCTCAATAAGTTTTCTAGACTTCTTTGGAGGTTAGTAATTAGGCGTGCCTGGCTTCAATCCTGAGAAGGTCTTACATCTTATAAGAGGCACAGAAGAGAGATTTCTCCCCCCACACTGGGTGCCCCATTTCCACATCGCAGATCTTCAATGAGAAACGGTCGCATCTGGCGGGATTTCCCTTTCACAACAACCTTCGAAAAGCACAGAGGCCCTGCAACTATAACTTTGGTCATGCTAATGTACGCTGTCAAATGTCACCACGCACCCTTATGTGTGCATGCACATGTTAACTTACAGGGAGGCAGAAGGCTCGGTCCTTGAAAACGTGGCTGACAGCAACACCCACCTGCCTCTCTTTTACAAGGGCGTGTGGCTTTCTCTCCTGAAAGACCCATCCTCCCAAAGCCCAAGGGTCCGCTTACCTTCTTCCAGGGCTCCAGTCTTCTCTGAGGCGGGCGACGGGGGCGGGGAAGGAGGGAGGTTGGCCGTCTCTTCAACTGCTAAAGAAGGAACAGTGGAAACGAGACACAAATGTTCAGTTATTTTAACTCGAGGGTGTGTCAACCGGACTGGACAATCTCTCCTTCACAGCGGCCTAGCAGCATCTGATAACATTTTGGCAGGGAACCAGGCATCGGGAGACTGTTAACTTCACTAAGGTCTAAGATCAACAATAGCCGCCGTTCATTTCAGATGCGGCAGCGTGATGCCTGGGAGTCTCCTCCAACGTTTTACAATTCTTCTTTCATGACTTACAAATGATGTGGAGTCTTTGTTTTTGTCGTAGAGGCCGGCTATTGGCATGGCTGACCTCATTATTCTTACATGCTTTGAAGAAAAGCTCACTTATAAGCAGAAGCAGCGGGGGGGAATATTCAAACAATTCTTAAAACAACAACAACAACAAAAAACGCCGGGAACAGACAGACAAGCCAACGACATCAAAGACAGGTGCCCAACCACATGTTCAGTCCACTTACAGATATCCAAAGGGGGTCCCATTTTATTATTTCACAAACAATTCAAAATGGAGGTTTCATTTTCTGGAATCAGTTTTCTCCCACAGACAGACACTTCTTGTCAAACCGTGAAATGGGACAAGGTGAGACTCAGACCAAATTGATGAACACAAAAGAGGTAAATGGTGCAGGGACAAAAAGAGGAGCGTCAACAGGAGCAGCGCTTTTAAGCCCCGTTGATTTCAGCTGGAGACACCGCTGAGCTCAGTGGGCCCTTAAAGTACTTCATTTTCTTTTTAGTTCCTGCTTCTGACGGCAGAAAAAAAGTTTCCGCAATAGCAAAAATATTTCTACCGAGTTCAGCAATCTACGTGTGTATCTATGGCTATCTGTGCAAGTGTACAATATAATATTACTTTCCCCATAAAGAACGAATATAGATATGCTATAGATACACACAATCTTATATGTAATAGAGAAACATGGGCCCATCTGTAGATCGGGCCTATTTACATGGAAGGAAGGTTTTTCTACAAACTCGGAGGACACCCCCCCTCCCGGATTTGCAGAAAAAGGTAAAAACTGGGGTGGGTGGGATGGAGGGGAGCATCAGTCCCCTGAAACAGAGAAGTATGGTCTGCGCATGTGCAGGTACTTCTGAGTTGGAGCCTCAGCTGGGGTTGGGCAGGCTGGGGGGAACTGCCACCACTGTTGAAGCAGTGGGGCTGGGGTCAGGCGTGACAGGGGAGCCACCTGCATTGCTGCCTCAATTGGGGTTGGGTGGACTGGAGAGCCACGGTAGCAAAGCTGAGCTCCAGTGGATTGGGGGGTGGGGGATCCCACTCCACAATTCTAGTGGGTCCCTGCTTGTATATACATATTTTGCGGCATATTGATTCTTGGTATTCATGAAATGTAGGCTCAGTTATTTCCGGATACGATTCAGCTTATTTCAGCGAGCACTTAGGTTCCATTTGCTCTTCTCAACCAGGGTCATGGTCTCCCTTGTCCCACTCCACTCAGCCAAGTGGGAAGCCCTTTCTCCCATCTAAATAGCCTCTCTCTAACCCAGAGCCACTGGACTCACATCTTGTTCCTTTGCTTCAGACCGGAACAGCCACCCTCCTGAAACTCTCTCCAGCTTAGGCAGCCATTTCTGCTGGGACCGGGAAAAAAAGACTTCTAACTTTGTTGAGTGGAGCGGCAAGACCACGGGGCAACGCTTGCACGACTGGACAGCCCTGCAAGACACAGGACTGATAACCTCGATCAATCGTTTATTTCGATACAAAATCAGCTCTGAAGAATCAGCGGTAATAATAAGAGAATAGAAATAAAATAAGGGGATAAAATAAAGGGATAACGGGGTAAGGGGAACATGCAGTGCAACAGGGACTTAATGGCCCTAGTTTCTAATCTAAGGGGGGCATTTGGGATGCATCACGGGACCTTAGGGATCGATTGCAAGAACTTGGATTGTACCACTTCCTGTGAGCGCCTTTCTTTATAGATACAGAGCTGGGGACCATATAGGAGCTGGGAGACAACCTTTCCTTGGAAGACCTCGATTGCTGCAGGGATAAAGGGAGCTCCTTTTGTAAAGTAGAATCTTTGAATGGCGGAGGAATGCTCTGTGGGCATTCTCAACAGCATTTGTATCGAAATAAACAACTGACTGATTGAACTGATAACATCGCGGATGACGAATGAAAATAAATAAATTAAGCACAGCTATCTACCCTTTCATTCTGCTCAACAAAGAACTGTCTGCATCCCGAAAGCTTGGTGGTCGTTTACCAGCATTCGCCCTGCATGTCTTAAGACAAACGCTTCGGGGCTGAACCCTGATCTGCCCTATAGATTCTTAGTTTAGCATGCAAAGCTAAAATTAATGTATTGTTTCGAACTGCTGGAGAAGAGTAAAGTTGTTCAAAAGTCAGGAATGAGATTCGGAAAAGAAAGGTCTGAGCGTATCTCTAGCATGCACAAGCCAGGGATACTGGCAAGGGTCCAGCTTTCCTCGGAGGCGACAATATATGCATCGCTGGCGGTCCTTCTGACTTGCCCGCGAGAAGCACAGTGGCAGTAAGTGATCATGTGGCTAGGACTC
This sequence comes from Gekko gecko, assembly GCA_029375565.1. Lineage (NCBI taxonomy): Eukaryota > Metazoa > Chordata > Lepidosauria > Squamata > Gekkonidae > Gekko > Gekko gecko. The sequence continues at coordinate 13,382,806 of JAPDNY010000003.1, read as the reverse complement.
CTGCTCTTGGACAACGGGACGATGGCAGCATCTCAGCTCTCCGTTCTTAAAATAAATAGCTGAATGAATTGATTAAAAGAAAAAAATCTGGGTCGCAGATGCAGCGCGAAGCTGGACATTTCTAGCACAACATACAGCTGAGGTGGTGGGCTTTACCTAAAGGCAACGGTGCCGGCTGATCTTTGTGCTGGGCTTCTTGTTCCTGCTCCCCTTTCAGGACTGCCACAGCCTCAGCTGTCACTACTTGGACTATCCTTGCGGATACTTCTTCTAGGCCAGTCGCGGGATTAACAACAAGACAACAAAGACAAGTTAACGAAAGAGAGCGAGGGACGAATATTCGACAGAGTCTCGTGCGGATGAGGATGTGTGCAAACAAGGACTTCACCCTAAGGCTGCCGTTTGGGAACCGCTTCCTCAGGACCTGGCCTAGTGTACTCCAGGTAGCTTGCTCTACAAGGGTAGGGTTGCAGACTCCGGGTTGGGAAAATCCTGGAGATCTGGAGGGTGGAGCCGGAGGAGGGGAGGGTTTGTGGAGGGGAGGGACCTCAGTGGGGTATAATGCCATAGAGGCCACCCTCCACAGCGGCCAGGGAACGGATCTCTTTTTCTGCAGATCAGCTGTAATCTCGGGAGATCTGAAGGGCACAACTGGAGGTTGGCAGAACTACACCAGGATCGCTAGGTTCTTCTAAAGTATTTTGTTTCCATAGATCAAAAAACAGCCAGGGAAGGATTCTCACACTATCAGAGCGGCCAGCAAGGATGAACTCCAAAGCCGGTTTTAACCACTGTTCTGAGTACTGCTAAAGAGCGGCAATGCAATCCTAAGCAGAGTTATACCCTTCAAAGGCCATTGAAGTCAACAGGCTTAGAAGAGCATACTGCTGTTTAGGATTGCCCGGTAAGTACCCAGCTAACCAAGGGCCAAGGGCCTCGTAGAGAACTTCCTCTATGCAGAACAGAGAATTATCCCTGCTCCCCAACGTCTAGACTTGCCAATGCTTGAAATAAAAATATTATGGGTCGGAACTCATAGTGGGTCCGGGGAGAGAGTCATGGTGGGGTCCAGAGGTTTTTTGTGTGTCAAGGAATAGGTTTGTCAATGGCCCAGGGGGAAAAAATTGGCTTGGAATTCTGGGTTTTTCCTCACTTGCCTTCAGGACAACTGCCAGACCAGCAAAGGGCCAAGCCTGTGCACCATCCCAACCTGTCATTTTTTAAAAAATGTTATACACTGTAGGGTATTCATTTGTTCCCCAATCTTTGACTAAAAAAGTGAGGTGGCTTATATGTTAAGACGCTGAGCTGCAGATCAGACGGTCAGTAGCTCAGCAGTTCGGGACCTGAGAGCCACATGATGGAGTGAGCTCCCGTCTCTGGCCCCAGCTCCTGCTAACCTAGCAGTTTGAAAGCCAGAAACTGCAAGTAGATAAATAGGTACCGCTTCGGGGGGAAGGTAACGGCATTCTGTGCACCTTAGCGTTTAGTCATGCCGAACACATGACCATAGAAACGTCTTTGGACAGCACTGGCTCTTCAGCTTGGAAATGGAGATGAGCAGTACCCCCTAGAGTCGGATTCGACTGGCTTTCGAGCAAGGGAAACTTTAACCTTTACCTTTACCTTAAGACAATATAAATATATAATAGGCAGCTTTTATTCCTAAATTTGCCATCAGACCAGCTCAGACTTGCTGGGTTCTGCCCCTCGTTCTACCCTTTCACTCAAAGACCGTGCCTCCCCCCCCCAAAAAAAAAAAAAAAAAATTTGGCCAGCCACAGAACCAGAATTTTGGGGTTCAAGAGTCGGCAGCCCCATCCAGTGGAGGAGCTCCACACAAAAACTATGATTCTACCAGTGCCATAGAGTTATAATTTCTTTTTCAACTGATTACTGAAAGCAAGAAAGACGGACAAAGCCTCTTCCTCCTCCATCACCACTACTACCACCCGAGGCATCCTGTGACCCCCCTTTTCACTCACTCAAGAGTCCCTCCTGCTTTCCATGCCTTCCGTCACACAGGATCAGGTTTACAGGTGGGACCCTGCTTGGCTCTTTTAAAATATATATACAGAGAGAGCCATGACCATTTCACATCCCCGGTCCTCCTCTCTCACTCAGGGACATCAGAAGAAGAAGAAGAAAAAGAAGAAGAAGAAGAAGAAGAAGAAGAAGAGGAGAATGGATTTATACCCTGCCCTTCACTTGGCGTCTCAGAGCAGCTTACAAACTCCCTTCCCTTCCCCTCTCCACAACAAACAACCTGTGAGGTAGGTGAGGCTGAGAGAGCTCTTTCAAGAACTGCCCTTGAGAGAACAACTCTGACAGAACTATCGCTTGTCCAAGGTCATCCAGCAGGTGCATGTGGAGGAGTGTGGAATCAAACCCGGTTCTCCCAGGATAGAGTCCGTGCACTTAACCACTACACCAAACAGGTAGACCTGTTTCTTTCAATAGTCACCCCTCACTCAGACACTGCACAGAGCTATTCGGGCTCGGAACACAAAGACTGTTTCATTCCAACCTGCCATCATTGAATCATAACTTTATATATATTATATATATCTTAGATCTTAGCTTGTGGGCTCAGGGATGTGTTTCTTTCCCTGAGACCATACACATCCAGCTCACAGGGTTAAACAAATAAGGAGTGAACTTTTTAATTTATGGTTTGAGCATAACACTGGAGAACACCAGGTTGAGATTTTGTTGTTGTTGTTGTTCAGTCGCACAGCTGAGTCTGACTTTTCGTGACCCTGTGGACCACAACATGCCAGGCCCTCCTGTCTTCCACCGTCCTCCGGAGTTTCTTTTCAGTTGAACTTTGGAACTATTTCCCTGTTCATGTGTTTGGGTTTCTTTGTTACAAGCTGACCTACAGGAGCGCATCAATCTGGCTTATACTGAACCACACCCTTGGTCCATCGAGTTCAGTATCATCTACTCAGACTGGCAGTGGCTCTCCAAGGACTCAGAGAGGGAGACTTTTCACATCACTGACCACACGATCCTTTTATCTGGAGATGCTGGGGATTGAACCTGGGACCTTCTGCATGACAAGCAGTTGTTCTACCCTTCCCATCCTTTCCCCAGTCAGCGTTAAGCTGTTCTTCGGCCACAGCTTCACTCAGGCAGCCACCCTCCCAACTGACCTAACGGATGTTTTCAACTGTCTCTCCCACCAATGTTCTGTCAGCTCCCATTGGATGCTCTTAGGGAGAGGCAGAACCTAACCAGTCCAACACATCTCCCTTCCATGACCTTTGTTGGCTTGTACCGCTCATCCGAGTTTTCTAGGCCTGGGAAAAAGGCCCCCACAATTTCTGATGTCTGGGTTGTGTTTGGAATCTACTGGACCAGAGCTTCCTGAGCGATCTCTCATCCAACAGACCCTGAGGAACACGCTTCCCAATCTCAAGGGGCCTTTCCCTGGCATTTGGTTAAGGAGAAGGGCCTCCCTCAAATGACAGAGACCTGTGGAGAAGGAAGGCCCACAGGTCCCTGCCTCATCTATTCTGTACAAACACACCCAAAATGGAGGATGTGGAGACTGGTCCCCCCTCTTCCATCGCCTCAACCATCCAGGCCCTGCTTTGTTTAAGAACATAAGAACATAAGAACATACAGAAGCCAATGTTGAATCAGGCCAATGGCCCATCTAGTCCAACACTCTGTCACACAGCGGCAAAATATACCAGGTGCCATCAGGGTCAGCAGTGGGGCCAGGGCACCGAAGCCCTCCCACTGCTGCCCCTCCAGCACCAAGAATAAGTCATCACCTGCCCCAGACTGAGAGTTCCCATCTATACCCTGTTTCTTCATCAAGATCTTGGCCTCCATCTTCCAACCACGCACAGACAGGGTTGCCAGACTCCAGGTGAGGCCTGGAGTTCTCCTGGAATTACAACTGATCTCCGAACTATAAGAAATCAGTTCCCCTGGAGAAAATGGCTGCTTGGAGTGGACTCTATGGTATTATACCCTGCTGAGCCCCCTCCTCTCCTCAGATTCTGCCCTCCACAGGCTATACCTCTAAATCTCTATGGATTTCCAACCTGGAATTGGTAACCATATGCTGAGATTGAAGCAGAGATTTTCTACGGTCCAACTCATAAATGGACAAAAGTGAGCAAAGATAGTGAGAGAAGACGCTTTGCTGAGTAACAGGAGATTTAATTTGGTGTAGTGGTTAAGTGCGCGGACTCTAATCTGGGAGAACCGGGTTTGATTCCCCACTCCTCCACTTGCAGCTGCTGGATGACCTTGGGCCACTCACCATTCTCTCAGAGCTGTTCTCTCAAGGACAATTCTGGAAAGAGCTCTCTCAGCCCCACCTACCTCCACAGGGTGTCTGTTGTGGGGAGGAGAAAGGAAAGGAGTTTGCAAGCTGCTCTGAGACTCCGAGTGAAGGGCAGGGTATAAATCCAATCTCCTCCTCCTTGATTTAGATTCAGATGGGTAGCCGTGCTGATCTGAATCAGCAGAACAACGTTTGAGTCCAGTGGCACCTTTAAGACCAACCAAGTTCTATGTCGGGAACACGAAACCTTATAAGCAGAATAAAACTTTGTTGGTCTTAAAAGGTGCCACTGTACTCAAGCTTTGTTCAGGAGATTTAACGTTAAGGAATCCAAGAAAGAAAGGGAAAAAACAAACAAACAAATTGCCTTTGGGGATTTTATCAAGTGAGGTTTAGTTCACAGCACTTTTGATGGATATTTTGGGCGGCATACGAGGAACCGCCAGTGCAGCAGAAACCGTCCTTCTATTGTTAATGACTGCTACGAAAACCACCCAGACGTTTTGGTCCTAATGGACCCTATAAATAGCAGAGCCAATAGCTCTATCAGCTCCTCCGAGGGCAGTTATGCCACCTCTTCACCGCTGCCTCACGGTTCAGTTAGAGTTCAAGAAATTGCAGCGGTTGGGTTCTTAAAAAAAAAAAAAAGAACAGAAAATTCGGCTAACTTAGATGCAATGCCATGTAAGTTCTGATAGTCTGACAGCAGTTTACTCTGGCCGTTGCCTGTTTTACCACTAGGATGACATGGAAAGATGCCAAACTCAAGCCTGTAAAGCGCTCGGATGGTAATCATTACGGACACTGGTTTTTATGATTTTTATGGACGCTGGTTTTTGGAGCTGACCTTTCAGATTTGCGCTCGACGGGATCCAGGAGTACGCAGCTCCCTTCCCCCCCGTCTGGTTATCCAGCTCTGTCCCTTTGGTGATTCAGAATGTTCATTTGCTAAATGTGAGTGTGGATCACAGAGCAACGTACAGTACGAGACAGCGACAGAAGAATATTATCATAGGGTCCAAGCTATTGGGTTAAATTTAAAAATAATAATAATCATTTGCCTTAGAAGCACAGAAGCTTTTCACAGTATCCCCAATCCGCCACGTTTCCTGAAATCAGGAAATAAACACAATTTTGGAATGCTCTTTATCAAGCTTCCCGGCAGGGTGCAGAGCAGTTTCCCGGGCAACCGACATTAATAGCTGGCAAGGTAGAATCGAGGCAACCGTAAAAGGAATATGTAGTCCCCAGCTCTTAGTTAAATGCAAACACTGAATTTATTTCTCAAGCAAATAGAACTTACTACCAACCACATCGAAGCCTCATGAAAAAGATACGATAGCCCTTTGCAAACTGCTGTTGTGCCGCAACAAGGGTTAGGACGAAGTAGGGTTGCCGATCTCTGGGTGGTGTCAGACTCCTGAACAACTTTACTCTCAACAACACTCTCTGGATAGTGACTTGTTTATTTAGAGATGTGCATGTATCAAGCTATGACCATTTGTGTCAGAACTGACTTCTTTGGCACCAGTTCTGGAATTATACATGATTCAAACAAGCCACCCCCCCGGTAACCCATCCAGTCAATCCATCCATTCGGCCCACCTAAAGCTAGAGTGCACCGTTAGCTGTCCTGCAGTTATATTATCAAAGACAGGCCAACTAGCAGAGACAGCATGTAGTGTAGAATGTAAGTTTGAGGACACGATTGAACCAGAATTTAAGGTCTAATATGGAAAGGACCTTAACCTGATAGATTGCTCCAGCACCACTGAGGCTGGGAGCCAGGCTGTGGCAGGGAGAAATGTGGTCAGAAGGTAAAGCTGAGCCTGGACTTAGAGAAGGCCAGGATGGGGGAGGCTAAGAGGCAGTCCTGAGCAGCAAGGAAAGGATCAGGGCAGGGAGAAGAGGCAGGAAAGGCTTCCCTTTCCTTTTATAGTCTCCCAAGTGGAGGAGGTGGAAGGGGACTGGATGCATGTCAGGTGAGGCAGAGCCAGGGAATCCGATAAATGGGAAGGCACCACACCTGGCCAGGGAGGAAGCCAGTGACGGAGCTCAGACCAGGAAGTGTGGGGGGGGACCCAGGTGCAGGAACACCTTCTCCTTCCCAATTCTCAGGTCAGTGGGCAGACACCCTGTTTGGTGGTGGGACAGCGGGAGGCAGGGAGACCACCTTAAGGGCGAGGGAGCTTCATTATTTGTCTTTCTAGGCTGTTTGTGCTGTCAGCAATCTTTGAACCAAGTAGGCAAATCAGCATTTGGTCAACTATGGTCTTCACAAATCCATACTCTGTGTCCCTGCTAACCAATCTCCTGCGGTAGGACATTCCCTCCCCCCACTCCTAGAGGCATATCTCTGGCATGAGACAGGATGTGAGTTCATGTTCCATAAACTGGGTCTCTTGTAAGGGATGGTCCCCTTCTTCTTTTTGTATTCCCTGCTCCAAGACCCTCATTCTTTATAGCAACTGAAGAGTTAGATCAAGATAGGCAGCCATGTTAGTATGTCTGTAGCAGTAGAAAAGAGCAAGACTCCAGGAGCACTTTAAAGATTAACAAAATCTGTGGCAGGAAAGGAGCTTTCATGAGGCGCTGCTCACTTCTTCAGAATGGAAGAGTTGATGGAGAAGAATTTAAACTTAGAAGCTATGCAGATGATGTTCTTCTATCAATTAGGGACCCGCACATTTCATTGCCACATGTAATACAACAGATTGAAAAGTATGGATCTTTCTCAGGATACAGAATTAATAGGAAACACCCCCCTCCCAATAATTACAAAATCTCTAAAATGGCAGGAAGAGGATATGGAGAAGGAGGAGGAGGAGGAGAAGAAGAAGAGAGAAGAAGGAAAAGAAGAGGAGGAGGAGAAGGAGGAGAAGGAGGAGAAGAAGGAGAAGGAGGAGGAGGAGAAGAAGAACAGGAGGAGGAGGAGAAGGAGGAGGAGGAGGAGGAGGAGGAGGAGGAGAAGAAGGAAAGCAGGAGGAGATTGGATTTATACCCCGTCCTTCACTACCCGAAGGAATTTCAGAGTGGCTTACAATCCCTTTCCCTCCCCACAACGGATACCATGTGAAGTAGGTGGGGCTGAGAGTGCTCTCTCCAGAACTGCCCTTGAGAGAACAGCTCTGAAAGAATTTATGACTGATCCAGGGGCACACCTGCAGCTGCATGTGGAGAAGTGGGGAATCAAACCCGGTTCTCCCAGATTAGGGTCTGTGCTCTTAACCACCACACCAAACTGGCTCTCCAGGGAATTACAGAATGCAAAATAATACTAAAATCTGTCTGGACAAAATGATAAACTGTTTAAAGATAACCACAAAACGACATGGACAAGGATACACGGAGAACTTGGCAAAATGGTCTAAACTAAACTTATCATGGTTGGGAAGAATCTCCACAATAAAAATGACTGCATTGCCAAAACTGAATTTTCTATTCCAGATGTTATCAATTTACATACAAGAAAAAATGTTGATGGACTGGCAGAAATAGATCAGCGCATTTATCTGGAATGGTAAAACACCAAGACTTCAATTCAGAGTGTTGCAGGACGATTAAAAAAAGAGGAGGACTGGCAGTTCCCAATATCAAGCGATACTACCAAGCAGCCAACCTAGTCCGGATCACGGAACGGATTAAAAACCCGGATGATAGACTAACGAAACTAGGGGCTGCAGGGTTACAGAATGGACTGCATCGCCTTCCGTGGACTGAAACAAACTTATTTCGAAAAATAATGGACAAGACAAAAACCACGTAATTAGAGACAGTTTGTGGCAGGGGGTGAGCTTTCACAAGTCACTGCTCACGTCTTCAGAACTGAAGAGTTATCGGCCTGGGAGCGGGACTGTTTGAGGCTGCTTTTCGCCGTCTTGTCCACAAACCTTCTGCTTCTCAGAGCTTCTCCAGTTCAGCCCCCTTAGTCCCGAGTGAACAAACTTAGGGCCCTTACAGCTCACAGCACTGAACACATGCACATATCTTTTGCCTTGGCATGCAGGTTGTCCCAAAGGGTGGAAGTCCCCTTTCACCACCCAAAAAAATGCTATGACCAGGACATAAGAACATAAGAGAAGCCAATGCTGAATCAGGCCAATGGCCCATCTAGTCCAACACTCTGTGTCACACAGTGGCCAAAATATACCAGGTGCCATCAGGAGGTCCAGCAGTGGGGCCAGGACACTAGAAGCCCTCCCACTGCTGCCCCCTTCAGCACCAAGAATAGAGTGCAGCACCTGCCCCAGACTGAGAGTTCCCATCTATACCCTGTGGCTAATAGCCACTGATGGACTTCTGCTCCATATGTTTATCTAATTCCCTCTTGAAACTGTCCATGCTTGTAGCTGCCACCACCTTCTGTGGCAGTGAATTCCATATGTTAATCACTCTTTGGGTGAAGAAGTCCTTCCTTTTATCTATTCTAACCCGACTGCTCAGCAATTTCATGGAGTGCCCATGAGTTCTTGCATTGTGAGAAAGGGAGAAAAGTACTTCTTTCTCAACCGGCTCAAGGACCCGCAAGCACAAAAGCCATATGGGGTGGGGCTTGCAGTCAGAAGGAGAACTGGGAGAGGTTGAATGAAAAAAAGATGGCGGAATCCAATCCTTCGAATCATGCAACACAGCCATTTTGTCCTTGTCTGAACAGAGTGGGCGGTTGCAAATGCACCCCAAGATAATTCCTGTCCTTCAAAGGTGCTGCAATAACAGCTATTACACGAAGGTGGGAAATTTCCGAAATACAATTGCTTTCCCCAACATACAAGTTTATTTAACAATAAATTATTCTCCACCGATCTCCTGCAAACAGACTAATTCTTTGTGCGCGTCTTCTGTATATTGCTCTGATTGCATTCTTAATTGGCTTGGAATGGGGGAAAGGAAGGATACAAGTGCGACACATAAATAATCAATATAATTGGTTAATGTTAGGTGCTTTGGCCTCCAATAGATGATGCTGATATTACATTAGGAAGCATGCTACCAAAGAACAGCATAAATTGGAAGCTGTGGATCTTCCAATTAGACGGACATTTGGGGACTGGAGCTGGCCAGCAGAAGAGGGGAAAATCTACTTCAGTTCAACAAGCTGCTTCAAGTATTAGAATGTGTTCTGTTTTAGTAATAATTATTTAAGGAGATTTAATACAGAAAAGATGCATTCATTGTCATCAGAACAGCAGCAAGCTTCTTGAGCCTCTGTTGCCCACTCTTAAGATGATTATCTGTCTCTTTGATCTCCATTAAACGGAACTAGTTAAGTAATAAAGGAAGGAAGGAGGGAAAGGGGAAAAGGGGAGGAACTAACGGTAAGTAAGACATGGGCTCAATTTGGACCCAAAACAAAACCACTGTTTAACTAAACTATGATTAGTGTTATCATCCAAACATGGGCCATGTCACTAAGTATGGTTTGGTGCCTGGGGGGGTAACAGTGGGAGGGCTTCTGGAGTTCTGGCCCTGCTGAAGGACCTCCTGATGGCCAATGTGTGTTTGGGCCACTGTGTGACACAGAGCGTTGGACCAGATGGGCCACTGGCCTGATCCAACCTGGCTTCTCTTATGTTCTTACATCTGGGGCAGTGATGCTCTGTATTCTTGGTGCCTGGGGGGCAACAGTGGGAGGGCTTCTGGAATTCTGGCCCCACTGGTGGACTTCCTGATGACACCCAAGTTTTGGCCACTGTGTGACACAGAGTGTCGGACTGGATGGGCCATTGGCCTGATACAACATGGCTTCCCTTATGTTCTTATGCGGCGGAAACTCTGACAACAGAACCGCCCCCAGCAACTGAGTTGTTATGGGGAGTTGCGGGGTGATAGGGAACACTCAAGAATGATGAGCAATTTCAGAGCTTTAGGGATAAAAGAAGCTTCTTTCAAGGAGTTGTTTAGTATTGCTTGGAAGTTGATGAGCCCTTTCTGATTTAAGCTCGGAGCTGGGGCACCCACCACCACTCATTAAGATTCCCTGTGCCCCAGCAGAATAGCAAATGAAATGCTAAACCAAAATTATTCTGCAGAGGCAAAGCAGACTGTTGTTATCCCAAAGGAAATGCTTTTCTATATGAGCTAAAGCAAGCCCGTCTTGCTGCTCGCTCACTCACAGAGAATAAATTAGTTGGTCAACGTTCCCATCAAGTTGACCAAAAAGAATGCTTCGTTGTGTTCACGGTGAACGGAAGGCAACTCTTCACTTAGTCCTCAACAAAGCCCTTGATCTGGGTTTGATCTGGTGGGGTCCTACAAAGGTTGGTGTTGTCGCCAGTGTACTGTGCTCAGCCACTAAGCTTTGGACTGTGGATCATAATCAGGTGGACCATACGCAGCTCTCTCGTTTCTCCAAATATATCTCCAGAAGCTGCTCCATCGTGGGCAGAGGCTGAGGCCCCAGTCCAGTGGTTGAAGGAGGACAAAGTAATGCAGATCAACATGGTTGCTGTGTTATGGTCATTTCCTAGAGAGGACGGCATTACCCTCCTTTGATGGAACAGGTAGATGGAAGTCCAGTGGCACCTTGTAGACCAACAAGATTTTCGGGGCATAAGCTTTTGAGAGTTAAAGCTCTTTTCGCCATAGCTAGGAATTTTTGGGCAGGCTAGGCCCCGTGGATGCTAATTCAATTAGATTAGCTCTGTTAATTGAATTAGGACAGGTGGAAGAATCGGCGAGGCAGGCAGGGCAGAATGGCCCACCCTGGCACCTCACGGCACTCGGCTCAAGCCTAGTGGAGGGGAGGGAGAGGATTAGTTGCTTACCCCGCTGGTGGGTAGTCACCACGCAGCCTCACCGTCTCTTCCTCCTGTGGCCAAGCAGGAATGGAGGGAAAAGGGCTTTTAGAAGATGGCTGCGGGAGAAGGAAGAGCTGACAAGGCTGCTGCTCTCCCTCCCCCCGCTTGGTCACAGTAGGAGGAAGCAAGAAGAGCCGGCAAGGCCACGGCAACTCCCTGCAGGAGTAAGGAGTGTGGCGCACTGGGGGTTGGCAGGTTTGGCATCCTTCTGAGGTGGGGGCACTGCAAATTCGGGAGGGGGCCCTGGCCGCAGGGGCCCCACCAAGCGACGGCCCTGTGCCAGACTCTCAAAAGCTTACCCCTTGAAAACCTTGGTGGTCTTTAACACACTACTGGCCTTAAATCTAGCTGTTCTACCACAGACCAACATGGCTACCCTCGGAAACTATCCTTTGATGGAGAGAGTCTTGCATTAGCTGACTCAGTCAAGCGCATGTAGTGGTACCTCTCAACACACCTCCGCTAATGGAAAGGCAGGTTAATATAGTAGCAAAGAGTGGCTCCTTGCAATTACATCAGGCATAGAAACGACCTCAGCTGCTCTGGCCACGTGGGTCCACGTTACTGTAACCCTGATGCCGGATTACCGCAATGGGCTCCCCTTGAAGACTACTCAGAAACTTCAGTTTATGCAAAATCCCACAGCCCAGCTTCTAATGGAAGGCAGCCTTTTCAAACAGAAAGCCTCTCCCTATTTGTTCAATTTAAGGCGTTTGTTCTTACTTTTAAAGCCTTGGCGTGACCTGGGGTGCAAATACTCCGTCCCTGAACCCATATGAACACGAATTCCCATGCCACAGCTTTTTCTGTATTGGTCTTTTCTGTATGGGCTTTTCCCTCTATTGGCCCCCAGAAGAAAAGGGCCTTCCAGAAGAGGTAAAAAAGATTAATTAATCTACTATGTTTCAGCAGTCTGACAAAGCCTTACTTTGAGTAACGCTTAATTATATTGGCAGTAGGATGTTGTAGGGCTGTGTTTCATTATATGTAAGCTTTTAAATTAATGTTCTTATGAGTCATCTTGAGTCATCTCATTGAGGAAAAGGCGTGATAATGAATTTTAATATCCAGACAAATGGGATCCGTTAAGGGAATAACTACAGTTAATCCACGAGCGATACAATCCTAAGGAGAGTTACACTTTTCCAAGTCCAACTCAATAAAGAAGAAGAAGAAGAAGAGATTGGATTATTACCCCACCCTTCACTACCCAAAGGAGTCTCAGAGCGGCCTACAAACTCCTTTCCTTTCCCCTCCCCACATCAGACACCCTGTGAGGTAGAAGAAGAAGAAGAAGAAGAAGAAGAAGAAGGATTGGATTTATACCCCACCCTTCACTACCCGAAGGAGTCTCAGAGTGGCTTACAAACTCCTTTCCCTTCCCCTCCCCACAACAGACACCCTGTGAGGTAGGCGGGGCTGAGAGAGCTCTGACAGAAACCATTCTTTTCAAGAACAGCGGTGCCAGAACTATGGCTTGCCCAAGGTCATCCAGTGGGTGCAAGTGGAGGAGTGGGGAATCAAACCCGGTTCTCCCAGATTAGAGTCCACGCACTTAACCACTACACCAAACTTAGGACTTTCACACACACTAAATAACACACTTTCAATCCAGTTCCAGCACACTTTGCAACTGGATTTTAAAGTGTGAAATGGCAAAACCCACTTGCAAACAGTCGCTGAAGTGGATGAAGCTGCGTTTTTCAGCATGTGTGGAAGCGCCTTTAGAAGCGACTTACTCTGGTGAGCAAATTCAGAGTCCAGCGGCACCTTTGAGACCAACCAAGGTTTATTCAAGGTATGAGCTTTCGGGTGCAGGCACACTTTGTCAAATACAATGGAAAGGAAGCTAGGTTTCAATGTATTTGACAAAGTGTGCCTGCACACGAAAGCTCATACCTTGAATAAACCTTGGTTGGTCTTAAAGGTGCCTGACTGGCACCTTTGTCCCGCTGCTTCAGACCAACACGGCCGACCACCTGGAACTGACTCTGGTTAGGACTGCTCAGTAAAGGTAAAGGTTTCCCTTGCTCGAAAGCCAGTCAAATCTGACTCTAGGATTGCGGTGCTCATATCCGTTTCAAAGCCGAAGAGCCGGCGCTGTCCGAAGACGTTTCCGTGGTCACGTGGCCAGCATGACTAAACACCAAGGCGCATGGAACGCTGTTACCTTCCCACCAAAGTGGTACCTATTTATCTACTTGCAATTTCTTGCTTTCGAACTGCTAGGCTGGCAGGAGAGGACTGCCCAGTAAGAGATGCTAATTGTGTGTGTAAAGCGCCCTCACATCACGGCCAACTTATGGTGACCCCCTCGTGGGGTTTTCAAGGCGAGGGAGAAGCAGAGGTGATTTGCATCGTCCAGAGCATGTAGTGATGCCTCTCAACACACCTCCGGTTAATGGAAAGGCAGGTTAATATAGTAGCAAAGAGTGGCTCCTTGCAATTACGTCAGGCATAGGAAAGGTCTCAGGTGCTCTGGCCACGTGGGCCCACGTTACTGTAACCTGCTCTGAGCACTAATTCCCATATCGAGAGCCAGTTTGGTGCAGTGGTTAAGTGCACGATCTCTAATCTGGGAGAACCGGGTTTGATTCCCCACTCCTCCATTTGCAGCTGCTGGGTGACCTTGGGCAAGCCATAGTTCTGTCAGAGCTGTTCTTGAAAGAGCAGTTCTTAGTCAGAGCTCTCTCAGCCCCACCTGCCTCACAGGGTGCCTGTTGTGGGGAAGGGAAGGGAAAGGAGCTTGTAAGCCACTCTGAGACTCTGAGTGAAGGGCAGGGTATAAAGCCAATCTCCTCCTCCTCCTCCTCCTCCTCCTCCTCTTCTTCTTCTTCTTCTTCTTCTTCTTCTTCTTCTTCTTCTTCTTCTTCTTCCTCTTCCTCTTCCTCCTCCTCTGCGGAGTCTTCCTTGGAGGTCCCCCTTCCAAGTACTGACCCTGCTCAGCTTCTGAGATCTGGCCCGATCGGGCTCCACCATGTCGCCTTCCCTCCCAAGAGACACTAATCACAACACAGCTAAGTGTATTATTATTTTTTTGGCAGGAGTTTCAATGCAAACAAAAAGGGGGGGGAGGCTATGTATCCTAAAATTAAAAGAGTATTTCTGAAGCTAAAGGATCTTTTAGCTGCACTGGATGCTGCTGGGGGGAAAAAATATCAAACCACCAGGGATGCTGGAGGATGCCAAGCGCAAACATAGGATGTTGTTATTCCTTTGGCTGAGAAACTGACAATCGTTTCCCCATTGATGCAGCACAGTTCTGACACATCCCATTAGGAAGACACTGACATGACGATGGAGTGGCACAGTGCCCTTTTCCCCTTAAGGCTCTTGGTGGCAGACGGACGCCGCAAAGCTCGCTGGTCCTGCAATGCAGCACCAGCCGCATAGCAAAGCTGCTCCCAGCGCTAATTCCCGTCCTGCTTTTCAGTTTAGAAAAGAGACGACTAAAAGGGGGGGGATATGATGGAGGTTTATAAAATCATGCACGGGGTGGAGGGAGTTGAAGAAGAGAACTTTTTTCTCCCTTTCCCAAAACACTAGGCCTCGAGGGCATCCAATGACGCCGACGGGCAGTAGGTTCAGGCCAGACGAAAGGAAATACTACTTGACAGAGAGAGTAATTAAAATGTGGACTCTGCTGCCAGAGGATGTAGTGATAGCCACAGGAATAAACAGCTTTCAAACGGGATTAGATATATTAACAAAGACTTTCAATGGCTAATAGCCATGGTGACAGAGGGGAACCTCCACTTTCAGAGGCACTAACTCTCTGAATCCCAGAGCCAGGAGGCAACATCCAGGAAAGTCCTTGGCCTCTATGCCCTGTTGTTGGCTGTCCAGAGGAAGTGGTTGGCCATTGTATGAGACAGGATGCTGGACTAGATGGACCACTGGTCCGATCCAGCAGGGCTCTTCTGATGTTCTTAGGAAGGCCTCGGCCTCTCTGCCCTGTTGTTGGCCCTTCAGAGGAACTGGTTGGCCGCTGTGTGAGACAGGATGCTGGACTAGATGGACTACTGGTCTGATCCAGCAGGGCTCTTCTTATGTTCTTAGGAAGGCCTCGGCCTCCATACCTGTTTGTTGTCCCTCCAGAGGAACTGGTTGGCCACTGTGTGAGACAGGATGCTGGACTAGATGGACTACTGGTCTGATCCAGCAGGGCTCTTCTTATGTTCTTAGGAAGGCCTCAGCCTCCATACCCTGTTTGTTGTCCCTCCAGAGGAACTGGTTGGCCACTGTGTGAGACGGGATGCTGGACTAGATGGGCCATTAGTCTGATCCATCAGAAGTCTTCTTATGAATGTTCTTATGCTATCTCAATGGTGTGTTGAGGCAGGTGGGCTCCTCTTGCACATGGCCATGAATGATGCTGCACAGTCATTTACCAAGACCAGATATAGATAAAAGTCTGGTACTCTCTGGGATGAAAAGCAAACTTCTGGGATAAAAAGCCATGCACGTAGCTTAGAGGGAATACTGGTGGCCATCACTACATCCTCTGGCGGTGAATTCCCCATTTTAATCACTAGAGTGGCATTAACCTTTGCCACTGTGCAATGAGTTGACTATTTCGGTAACCTACCCCTAAGACCCCAAGGACTTGCTCTTGGCCTTTCACTGCCAGCACAGAATCCATCAGCATTTTCCTGAGCTTAAGGTTTTGTGCATGCATCGCATTGCCCTTACCTACACAAAATTTCACCTGCCATTTCATCGCTCGTTCACCCGCATTTGGTTATATTGCTGGCAAGATGTCAGTGAGCTATGGTCTCATGTGTTAGATCATGCTGATCTGGACTGACAGCTAGTGAGGTCAGGTGTCTAGAACTGTGTCACATTTCTGGACAGTCACCATGACTCAGCTATTGTACATACTGTTCTGTGATTGGTTGATGTAAATATATATTGGAACCTGTACAACCTTCCACACTACTTTTTGGTGAGCAACTGTCTGCGTAGCACTTTGTCAGTCTGTATTCTGAAATTGCTACTGAAGCTGTGTATATATCTCCAGTGTCCAGTGTAAATAAATGTAAATACTCTGTATAAAGAAACAGAGGGGCTCTGCTCTTTTTTGCGGTGGCTAACAATACCGTCAGTTTGAAGAGACAAATAGAAGGGTTTCTAAACTTTTTTTTTAAAGTCTCAAGGCTACCTTCAGAGCCTCATATCTCCTGTAGATCTCCTTTTTTCTCCATAAATTTGGAGGATTAAATCCACCACATACAGGGGAAAAAAAGCACCCTCTTTCCATTAGGTGCTATTAGGTGTTTGGCTTTTGGAAACCAATTTCTTTTCGATGTATCGAAGTAATGGCAGCTTGTTTAGTAAAAGTAAGAGAAGTATTTTATGGAAAGGGAGCAGGGCCGAGAAGCAATCGGCTTCCGTGGAATTACATTCAGTTCTATTTCATTGATGCATAAGTGTTTCTTTCAATTTCTCCTTGCCTGATGCATTAGAATGACATTACCGACTAATTATCAGGACATCACAAATAGCAAAAGGTAGCATTGCTCATTAGGAGAATTTCTTAGGCCCGCCAGCATTAATTGGTTTAGTCATCAGACTGAAGGCTTTTATAACCCTGTTTGCGTGTTTACTCAGAAGTCCTATTAATGGAATTTATCCAAAGTCAATGCATCCAGGACTGCAAAACTCAGCTTGAGCTTTAATCTGCTTGGGCCATTTTTACTTAATAGGACTAGATGTTATGAACAAACTTATCTACTTTTGAGGCTACTTTATGAAATAATATAAAATGAAAAAAAGATAACAAAGACTGTATTTCTTTCTCACAAGGATGGTTTTTGTTTATTAAACATAAATCATGTCAGTTCTTCCTTCCCTGTCTCATAAAGACCACTAGAATGATATTTTAGATAGTCCAATTAATTTAGATTTGGCTGGTTAATCAATTGTCAGTTAAGTCTGTGCAATTAATCTACTAAAATTCCTTAACAGGTAGGCCAAGCTAGTATTTCTGCTCATGGTCAGCTGTTCAGCACCCTGGACAGCACCCGAAAAGATTAAGCATAGCTTTAATTAGGTAGCATGGAGCACGATGGAAGACAGGAGGGCCTGGAGTGATGTGGTCCATGGGGTCGCGAAGAGTCGGACTCGACTGTGCGTCTGAACAACAACAGCAACAACAAATAGGTAGGTAGCCCTGTTGGTTTGAAGCAATATGACAAAGTCTGAGTCCAACGGCACCTTTAAGACCAACAAAGTTTAATTCTGGGTATTAGCTTCTGTATGCATGCACACTTCTTCCGATACATTGAAAGAGACTTCCTCAAGCCATACATATATAGAGAGGGTGGGGGGTTAGTTGCTAGGAAGGGGTAGTTAGAGTCAAGATGCATAAGTAACTGAGCTATACTTGTCACTCAGTTACTTATGCATCTTGATTTTAACTAGCCCTTCCTGGCAACTACCTACCCCCTTATATGTAGAAGAAGAGGAGATTGGATTTGAGTCTCAGAGGGGCTTACAAACTCTTTTCCCTTTCCCTCCCCACAACAGACACCCTATGAGGTAGTTGGCTGAGAGAGCTCTTTCAGGAACTGCTCTTTCAATAACAACTCTGACAGAACTATGGCTTGCCTAAGGTCATCCAGCAGCTGCAAGTGGAGGAGTGGGAAATCAAACCCGGTTCTCCCAGATTCAAGTCCGCGCACTTAACCACTACACCAAACTGTAATGGTTGATGAAGTCTGTTTCAATGTATCTGAAGAAGTGTACATGCACACAAAAGCTTAAACCCAGAATTAAACTTTGTTGGTCTTAAAGATTAAACATAGGACTGAGTAGCCCTCCCTGATTTCTGCTTCATCACCATTCCTTGCTGTCCTTTGGCTTTCTGCTCCAGTTATCCTCGAACAAGAACAGAGAAGTTCAGAATGCTGTTAGTGGAACTTGTGCATGCGCCCTTCACACTTTGTTTACAACACTTTTTAAAAATTATTTATAATATTCCTTTATCTTCCAGAACAAGCAAATGAAAAATATACACTACAAACAAACAATAAGACAAAACATTAAACACAACTGGAACCCCACAGTTTCTCCAAAAATTTACGGTTAAGGAAGTTTTGCTCTTATATCTTTTCATCTTGTCACATGCTTAAGAGCTTTTCCCCAGCCAATCATAAACACGTGACCAAGTATTTTGAAAAAAATATTGCCCTCCTTTCCTTGCAGTTTCATTGTTAAATTATCTAACTCTGCTACCTCCGTCAGTTTGCGGATCAAGTCCTACTTAGATGGTACTTCTTCTTTCTTCCACATCTTCACAAACATAATCCTAGCAGCTGTGACTATGTGTACGACAAGATATTTATCTGATCCCCGCAAATTATCCGGCATTATGTTTAATAAGAATATCTCTGGATCTAATGGAATCTGAACACCGGTTATTTGGTGTATAATGGTATGAACCTCCTTCCAATAATTCTTAGTTCTAACACATCTCCACCAAATGTGACAGAAGGAACCCCTCTTACAATTACACTTCCAGCACTTGTTAGACATATTGGGGTAAAAACGGGCTAATTTATCTGGTGGAAGATGCCACCTATGAAACATCTTAAATAGATTCTCTTTTAGGGAAACTGCTTTGAGATACCTCATATTGTACCAGATCCTTGCCCATTTATTAAGCTCAATGTTACGTCCTACATTTTTGGCCCAAAGAATCATTGATGCTTTTACTTCTTCATCAGCCATTTTGTAATCAATAAGAAAGGAATATAGTTTTTGAATAAGTTTGCTTTCTGTCCCTTTCTTCACCAGATTATATTTATTTATTTGTATCTTGACTTTCAATCTCAGTGCAATAGGCACTTTAAAAGAAATAAAACACAAAGCACTTTGTTGTTGTTCAGTTGTACAGTTGAGTCTGACTCTTCGCGACCCCATGGACCAGATCACGCCAGGCCCTCCTGTCTTCTGCTGTCCGCTGAAGTTTGCTCAATTTCATGTTCATTGCATCGGTGACACTGTCTAACCATCTCGTCCTTTGCCGTCCCCTTCTAGGGATGAGCCTATTCCTCCATCTCTGTTCTATCTCTAATCCACACGTCTCTTTCCAACAATCTTACATCAAATTTAGTGGAGATAGATCAAGGTAGGTAGCTGTGTTGGTCAGTCTGTGGAAGTAGAAAAGAGCAAGAGCCCAGGAAAATCACTCCACTCTCTGAGATAAAAGGACAGACGGACTCACGTTCTAGCTGTGTCTGAAGAAGTGAGCTCACGCCCTGCCACAAATGTTGTTAGTCTTTAAGGTGCTACTGGACTCTGGCTCTTTTCTACTTCTACAGGCAGACCAACATGGCTACCCATCTTGAGCTAACCCATATGCTGCAAGCCAAAATTACCAATAGTATGGAAGAAATCAATTCAAAGTGTGCCAAACTCTTTAAAAAACTAGAAACAGAAGGTTTTTTTCGGAAGAGGTCCCTGTTATATGAAGATCATAGTTGCATTCTTGGGCAACACGGCCAGCCCAAAACAAAACAACAAAAAACAGAACAACAGCAAAACCAAAACAGCAATAACAACACAAACAAAAACTTATTCGAGTCTATCTCTCTGTGTGCTAAAAGATTTCAAAAAGTCAAAAACAAAATGAAACAAACCCCTTATGCATTTCAGGCCACAAAAGGGGTAGTTTTGAAAGGAGTGCTTTCTAATTTTGTTTGTTTGTTTCTCTTTTACAGCATAAAGGCATGCTTTTCCATATACTTTAGAGTCAAAGATATGTGCGCCTGGGGTAAGAACTTCCCCCACAGTCAAAACGTCTCAAAGTACAAACTCTTCTGGGATTGCTCACTAGATCTTCCATAAATCAGGTTTCATTCCACAGAGCAGTTCCAGTGGGAACGGCCAAGATCCAGTGGCAAAATCCGCCCTAATTGGATGTAATGACCATCCCTATAAAGTATTTCACAACAGAAAGTATGTGCTTATTTCTTTAGTCCATTTCCTGTATCAACACTCTACTGCAGGATGAAAAATGAAAAATAACAGAAGGATCTAATTCTACAGAAGAAGAAAAAGAATTCCATTGACTATGTTGTCAAAGGCTTTGCTGGCTGGAATTCATTAGCTGCTGTAGATTTTCCAGGTTGCGTGACCGTGGTCTTGGCATTGCAGGACCTGACATTTTGCCAGGAGCTGTGACTGGCATCTTCAGAGGTATAACACAGAAAGATGGAGTACTCTCTGTGTCAAGGTGAGCAGAAAAATGGTAGGCAGGTAATTTACCCTGGAAGGTGGGGTAGGGTTGACTCATTATCTTGTAGTAGTTCTCCAGGCTATGAACATGGTAAATGGAGGAGCTTTCCTGAAGAGGTTCTTTTGTCTATGGATTGTTTCCTGAGGAGGTTTCCTGTTTCCTGAGGAGGTTCTTTTGTGTGTGGAATGGCTGTTGAAACTCTAATCTTATCGGTAGTGATATTGCCAGCTGTAGAGCATTTTGTGTTTTTCAGGACAGGAACCATGCCCTATTTATTTTTAAACTCTCTTCTTTCCATTGACTTATTTCTTTTCTGCCCATTCCCAGGACTTCGCTTCACATGACTTCCTTCCTCCTTCTTTAAGTCCATTCATCTTCGCTTACACTGCAAATGCTAAGATGAAGATGAACTACATATTTCAACGATGCCATTGCCTTGGTTTAAAAGTGCTGTGAATCAAAATCTCCAAAACGCAGGGAGCAATTCAGTAAGAGAACATTTTGTACATATCCTTAATTCTAGATTGGTATCCTCAGTTCAGCTCATATAAGGAAGGCAGGCAAGCTTTTCACTTCTTTCTTTGCTGTTCTCCGTAAAAACACCGAGAACCGTGGGTTTTGCTCAGAGAATTGACTTTTATTCTGTGCCGAATGAAAACGATTCTCCTTGTTTGCCTAATAAACAAACAATTTATCATGCACCCTTTCCTACTGATTTTCCATAGAAGAAAACAAATTAACTTTCTGGCCAGACATAATTTCTGGCTAGAAAGCCAAATGGTGCTAGTGTCGAGTTGATCTACAAGTTCTGCAGGCTATGTGTCTGATCAGCAAAAAAAGTTTTTTCAAAATTTCTTTGTATTTCCTGGTCACCTCGATAAATCATCAAAACGTTGCTTTTCAAAAGACCAAGTAATCCACAGGGAAAGAAATCAGAATTCTTTATATACCTGTACCCACACTCCTACATATATAGACATGTACACCTCATCTCTAATGGCTTTCTAAGCATGACTGCAGTGCTGAAAATTACCTGGAACAGAAAATTGCCAGTTTCTCTTAAACATCCCTTTTTATGTGTATTTCACTGGAGAAGACATCCAATGTGGGCCTCTTAGTTTTAAAGTCTTTGCTTTCTGTTGATGGCAAAACACAGTGTTTTCTCTACCACAGAAAACAGGCAGGGTCAACAAAATGAACACCTTACTCCCCCTATGGAGAAGCTCTGCGGATCATACCCTCCAGTTACATATTGATGGCACATTGTCCCCGAGAAGGCAATTTTATTTGCACACTTAGGACCTAAACTGGAAGGTACATCTTATTTCCAGTATATACAACTACTTGTGACACAAGTCCACATATATCTGTGGCCCCAGATAGAAACTTTTTGGTGTGTCATTCAATTCCATATTGGAACATTCCGATTTTGGTCCTATCTTATTTATTGTTAATTGCCTTACCTGTGTTACAGGGACTCTGTCGCTTGTTGTATTTTGCACTATTTGACCTCTGAAGAAGGCTCTTGTGAGCCAAAACGCGTCGGGTCAGGTCATACACTGTCTTTTTTTGTGTATATATTTGTAACTTTGAACATTTTATGAGACTTTATTTGGGCCCCTACAAGGTTTTTACATGTCTTTGTGATAAACACTCTTTTGTACACTTACTGATGTTTTTAACTTTTGGCCCTCAATAAGTTTTCTAAACTTCCTTTGGAGGTTTGTGCTTCGTTGGTTTAGATCCCCCCCCCTTTTTTTGAATATCTTGTGGTAAACCAGGACTAGGCTCTGTATGCTGCCAAAATCATATTCTGAGGCTCAGGAGTAAGCTCTTGAGGCGGTGGTTCGCTATCATTCGTGACTGGGTGGTACCATTGAACAGGGTTGCCAGCAATGCTCCCACTAAGCTGTGGAGCAAAAATTCTACTTTCTGAGCTAACTGGCATTAAATTCTACTTTGTGAGCTACTGACATGAAAGTTTTGAGCGCGCAATTTGGCGACTGCACAAATTAGTTGGCTCTGGAGCCATCCCTTCCTGAGTTGAGACAAAAATATGTGAGCTGGAGGCTAAAAAGCTGTGAGCTAGCTCACACTAATTCAGCTTAGAGGGAACCCTGGTTGTCAGTCTCCAGGCAGTAGCTGGAGAGCTCCCGGAATTACAGCTGTTCTCCAGGTAAAAGAGATCTGTTCCCCTGGAGAAAATGGCTGCTTCAGAACGTGGACTCTGTGGCATTAATACCCCACTGAGATCTCTCTGCTACCCAAATCCTGCCCTTCCCAGCCTCTCCCCCCCAATCTACAAAAATTTCACACTCCAGAGGTAGCAACCCTACCATTAAACTAGAAAACAGGCTGGATAGGAAATCATGGCCCCGCAAACTGACCATTTAAAATATATTCAACTGGCTTTGATTCTAAGCCTCCCTGTATTAATTCCCACAGTCAGTCTGATATCATGACTAGCCTCTTCCTCTAATAAGTTCCATTTCTCTTGGGTAAGCCACCCAGTTGCTGTGGGTTTTTTTGCTGGGAGATTGATAGAGGTTACCTGGAAGTAACAAAGCCACAATGCGCACTGAAAAACAGGAGGAACATGTCCACGCGCGCAACGAGTGGACAGGAGTATTCTGTATTCCAAATCTCCCCTACATCCTCCTCACATCCCAATCATCCATATTTTTTAATGGCGAAACAAAATGGGTCGTTAATCTGGACGAAGACATTGTGGAGGGAAGCCCTTTATCCTATAGCATTGCGTGCAGAAAAGAATGACTCTCGTTTACAATAAATATGGCACCCAGCAGGCCAGTGCCAAAGGTGAGCTCATGCAGAGGGCAAAAAGACAGAAGGCCGGTATTTTAAATGCTCTCTTTCATATACAAGCTCAGCATGCAGGTTCTCCTGCACCAGGCGCCGCTCTGAAGATGTCTAATGACCAGCGTGATGCCAATTGTCATGGGCACCACTGCAGCCACCACCTCTCCCGGTGCCCGCCAAGTTTATTTGGAATGTGAGCAGCGAAAGGTGGGGCAGGTGCCCAGGAAAGCTTCTGATGGGCTGTGCAGATTAAAAGGCATCCTGTTAGACAAGAGCTTCTACCTTAAAAGGCTGAAGTGTTCCAGTGAGGGTGGTGCACGGCCTCACTCCCTGACATTTCGTGGCAGCCATTCTGTGTTGCGTCCACCTCCCTGTGTCAGAATTCCAAAAGCCTCCGCAAGCTTAAAAAGGCTGGTGCCCCCCGGCCTACCATAATGACTAGCGGGGCCGAAAAGAAGACTTGTACACTGCGCAACTGCTCGCTCCACAACCCAGGAGAGCACACTGCAAAAGTGGCAGAGTAGTGAGAGCTGCTGAAGAGGCAGCCATTGCTGAATCACAGGTGATGGCTGGAGAGGAGAGGAGGCCAACCTTGCATTCCCGTTTGATAGATGCTCCACTCCTCCTTAGAGGACAGAGTAGCCAAGGTATTAAGAACATAAGAAGAGCTCTGCTGGATCAGACCAGTGGTCCATCTAGTCCAGCACTGTCTCACACAGTGGCCAACCAGTTCCTCTGGAGGTCCAATAACAGGGCAGAGAGGCTGAGGCCTTCCTAAGACCATAAGAAGAGACCTGCTGGATCAGACCAGTGGTCCATCTAGTCCAGCACTGTCTCACACAGTGGCCAACCAGTTCCTCTGGAGGTCCAATAACAGGGCAGAGAGGCTGAGGCCTTCCTAAGAACAGAAGAAGAGCCCTGCTGGATCAGACCAGTGGTTCGTCTAGTCCAGCATCCTGTCTCATGCAGTGGCCAGCCAATTCCTCTGGAGGACTAACAAAAGGGCAGAGAGGTTGACGCCTTTCTAAGAAAATCAGAAGAGCCCTGCTGGATCAGACCAGCGGACTCTCTAGTGCAGCATCCTGTCTCATACAGAAGCCAACCAGTTCCTCTGGAGGGCCAACAACAGGGCAGAGAGGCTCAGGCCTTCCTAAGAACATAAGAAGAGCCCTGCTGAATCAGACCAGTGGTCCATCTAGGCTAGCATCCTGTCTCACACAGTGGCCAACCAGTTCCTCTGGAGGACCAACAACAGGGCAGAGAGGCTGAGGCCTTACCCTGGTGTTGCCTCCTTGGTCTGAGCTTCAGAGCCAATGTATGTGACGCCTCTGAACATTGAGGTTCCCCTCAGTCACCATGTCTCCTCCATTAATCAACCCTAACCCTTTGACACCTGTGTCTTCCTGTGGCCATCGTGGCATCCTCTGACAGTGAATTCCACATTTTAATACCTCGCTGTGTAAAGCAGTGTTTCCTTTTGTCCATCCTGAACCTACTGCCCATTAGCTTTGCTGCCTGGCAGGTGTAGCAACAAATGACACAGATGCCATGAAGGGTCGAATGTGGGTGTGCATGGGGGGTGCAGTTTGTAGGTTGCTAACTCTGGGTTGGGAGATTTTGGGGGTGGAGCCTGGGGAGGGTGGGGTTTGGGGAGGGGAGGGGACCTTACCAGGCTATAATGCCTTATAGTCCACAGTCCAAAGCAGCCACAGTCTGGAGATCAGTTGTAATAGCTTAGGGTTCCCTCTGGCCACCAGCAGGGGATGGGGAGTAGGCTTGCAGATCTAAGCTGGGAAACTCCTGGACGTTTGAGGGCGGAACCTGGGGAGAACAGGGACCTCAGCAGGGTACAATGCCACAGAATCCATCCTTCAAAGCAGCCATTTTCTCCAGAGGGACCGATCTCTGTCACCTGGAGATGAGCTGTAATTCCAGGCGATCCCCAGGTCAATGTTCCCTCTAAGCTGAGTTACTGTGAGCTAGCTCACAGGTTTTTAGCCTCCAGCTCACACATTTTTGTCTTAGCTCAGGAAGGATGGCTCCAGAGCAAACTAATTTATACAGTAGCCAAATCACTCGGTCACGACTTTAATGCCAGCAGCTCACAAAGTAAAATTTTTGCTCACAAGCCTCCACAGCTAAGAGGAAGCATTGCCCCAGGTCCCACCTGGAGGCCGACTTCTCTATAAAGCAGGAGATGAGCTGTAATTCTGGGGGGTCTCCAGGTATCACCTGGAGGCTGGCATCCCTATGAACAGGTGGGGAGTCTGTGACTGTGGGCCCCACCAGAAGCCCTGGAAGCCAGCAGCTGCCCCACCTCTGCGAATGCTGAAGCCAGCCCTGTCACTCAGTACAGTTTACAGCACATTTTCTTTTGTTTTAAATGCCTGCTTTCCTTTCAGGGGTATATATATGAGCAGTGTGAAATATTCGGGTTTGGTTAGGTTGAAATAGAGTTTCGCGCAAACTACAGCACGGGCCCGAAGAACCTCTCTGGAACCTAATGACTTATCTAGCGATCTTCTCATAGCCGCGTCCAGTCACCGAGAAGGAAACAGAATTGCCTGGGATCCTTTGTCTGACAGGCCGAATCTTCCTCAGACGAGTCATCGAGAGACTGTTCAGTTGGCTACGGGTCTGCTCCTGAATGCTAAACAGCCTCCCCACACTGCCTGCTTTCTCTCAGCGGGGCTTAAACAGAAAACTCAGACCCTGCGCTCCAGCGTTGGCATGGCAACAGCGAAAGAAAAGCAGCGACTGCTGGCATGCTGATGGGGAACAGTAACGGCTTGTTTACGTTGCTGGCCGTTTTGCGGGGTTCCAGGGGGTATCCGTCCGGCGCGTCTGAGACCGTATTTTGTGTGAATGAAGTCATATTCTATAGAGGGGATATGTTCAAGCTGTGTACCACAGGGAGATGTGGAGTCTCACTAGTGAGGTAATGTAGTGGGAAGGCACACAAGGATGGGCTTCTCTGACTGGGCTGGGAATTGTCAATGCCCTTCAAGGAATCTCATTCTTCACAGAAATGGTGGCAAAGTCTGGCTGAGAGAACATGCCGACAATCCTTGGGGAACGTGAACCACAAGACAGCCTGAGGCAGTTAGCAAAGGACAAAGTAACACTCCGGTGAGACGCGGAAAACACACACAAAAATCTCTCGAGTCAAATCCGTTCAAGGGGAGGCAGCGGGATTATACAGGGGACGAATTCATCCTCTTTAAACAAAGACATGAATGAAAGTCAGCAGCTCTTTCTCGGAGATCGAAATTCTCACGCCGTGTGCACTGAAAAGCAACATCCCTGTCTGTCGTGTGACCTTCATGGAGGACTAACAAAATAGTCTTCAGCAGAAAGACTATTATCTGAAATTATCTTTCCGGATCGACTTCCTGTAATGGTTTTATGACAAAAGCTGTAAAATCTGCTTGCATTTCTCTTTTGCCAAACAGGCATGCTACCTCTAAATACGAAAGACAAAAAACCTCACCGACAACCCCCCCCCCCCAAAAAAAAACCCCTGAGAAACACTGAGGCCGAAGAACTCTTTTTGCTGTTTGTGTGCTCCAGAAACTGAATGAACCCTGAATTCACTACGGCAGTTGAGAAGAAACATGATAGTAGAGCCAGTCTAGGCATTTCTCACTTTATACTTGATGAATAGAATGATAATATATATTTCAGAAAAGGAAAGGAAAAGCTGAATTAAAAAACAAAATACACATGACACTGCCTTATACTGAATCAGACCTTTGATCCACCCAGGTCAGTATTGTTTACTCAGACTGACAATGGCTCTCTCTCGAGCCTCACACAGAGGTCTCTCACATCACCTACTGCCTGGTCCTTTTTAGCTAGAGATGCTGGAGATTGAACCTGGGACCTTCTGCATGCCAAGCAGAGGCTCTACCACTGAGCCATGGCCCCTTTCCTGAGTGACAGACTTGAACACAGGAAGCTCCTTTGCACTGAATCAGACTCTTGGTCCATCAAACACAGACTGGCAGCAGCTCTCCAGGGTCTCAAGCTGAGGTCTTACATAACCCCCTACTGCCTGGCCCTTTTTTGACTTAGAGATGCCAAGGACTGTACCTGGGGACCTTCTGCATACCAAGCAGATGTACTATGGCCGAGCCCCAGCCCCTCCCCAAATTTAATTCAATTCAGCATGGATTTTATCTTCCCTTCAGTCTCTGCTTTTGTCCTGTATCAGCCTGTCGGTCCCATCAAAGTCAGTATGGTCTTCTCAGACTGGTAGCAGCTCTCCCAGGTCTCAGGCAAAGAAAGGTCTTTCACATCACCTACTGCCTAACCTGTTTAGCCGTGGCCAGGGCCAGGGCTTTTGTCTGTCCCGGCCCTGGCCTGGAGGAATCAGCTCCCACTGGAGGTCAGGGCCCTGCGAGACCTTGTATCATTCTGCAGGGCCTGCAAAACAGAGCCGTTCCGCCAGGCCTTTGGTTGAGGTGGCGGGCGTCCACCTCAGTTGGCCTCCCCACTTTAGTTCCCAACCTGCTGAAAGGGCCCATCTGATTCCACCTTGTGGCCCCAACAGATTTATATTGCTGCTAACAATTTTATTGTTTATTGTTTTTATGATTTTAATGTGATTTTATTGTAATTAGTCTTTGACTCGATTTGTTGTGATCCACCCTGAGCCCACATGGGAGAGGGTGGAATAAAAAATCCCCAAAACAACCAACCAACCAAACAACTAAGCAAACAACCAACCAACCAAGATGCTGGGGACTGAACCTGGGCCTTCTGCATACCAAACAGATGCTCTACCACTGAGCCACAGCCCCTATCCTAAACAAAAGACCTGAACACAGGAACCTGCCTTCTACTGAATCAGACCCTTGGTCCATCGAAGTCAGTATTGTCTACTCAGACTGGCAGCAGCTCTCTGGGGTCTCGGACAGAGGTCTCTCACATCACTTACCGCCAGATGTTTTAACTGGAGATGCTGGTGATTGAACCTAGGACCTTCTGCACGTCAAGCAGATGCTCGACCACCGAGCCACAGCCCTTCCTCAAATTTGCAAGATGCATGCAGAAATCTGTCTTTGAATGCACTAAACAAATAGTAATTCTCAAAGGAGGGTGATTTCGGGGAAATGGTGGGTGAGAAACTCTTCACGCGTGTAACCTAACATGTAACTTAACCTAACCTAAATGATAATCGGCAAGGATTCTTCATATCCCAAACAAAATGTTTGTTGTTCCTGATATGGGACCAAAATCTTATCCGACCCAGACATTGCAAGGTTTTGCCCTTAAGAACTACAGAATCATGAACTTTGTACCTATTATGCTAACAATATCAGACCTACAAGAGGAAAGCCTTCTATATAACAGGCCTTTCTAACATCCTAATAAAATATTACTTAAAAGAGGAATCCATAAAACCAAGAAAAAGTATGAATATGAACAATCAAGAAGAGAAAACCTATATAAAAAATCTTTATGTTCCCATTCATACTACACACAGAAGGCCGGCTTTGAAAAAGGGCATTCAGGAGCTTGAATCACACAGACATATCGTTACCCAGCAGGACATTTGAGTGAAGTGGCATCCATGTGCTTTGGGGTAGCAGGGAAGCAGGGTAGCACCTTGGCTCCCAGGGCTTTGAATAATCTCTCATTCTAGACGGAAGCTGCCAAAGAGGACACCATCAAGAGTTTGACATCTCTGTGTTTCGGCCTGTGAACTGATCTGGGATATGCTTGGATTGCATCGAGAAACTCGACCAGCTGCCAAACTTCAACTGGTCAGAAGCCAATTCACAGCTGATTGGGAGGATCAGCTCTAAGTCAGGCCCTCCTGATCTATTTTCCCTCCACAAAACTGCTAAACTGTGAAGGTGCAAAAAGGGAGAGGAGAAAGAGCTCAGGTCTTTTCCTTACTTTCCAAGCAGGGCAGGGGGAACAGAAGCAATCCTTCTGAAGTTCCCGTTATAAAAGGGAAAGGAGAAAGAGCTCAAGTCTCTCCTCTTCTCTGTAGCCCACATTGACAGCTTGGAGTAAAGAAGGGGAATCAGCTGGGATTCTGATCACCCCCTCCCCCCCAATTAGCTGCTTTTCAGCAAGTCTGGGAGGCAACAAAGTTTCCAGGATGGTAGATCAAAAGAACCTGATGTCCTGAAGATCAGCTGAGAGCCAATGACTGATTCCCCCTCCCATCTTTTCTGGGTAAGAACGTCAGAGAAGCCATGTTGGATCAGGCCAATGGCCCATCCAGTCCAACGCTCTGTGTCACACAGTGGAAAAAACCCAGGTGCCATCGGGGAGTCCACCAGCAGGGCCAGAACTCCAGAAGCCCTCCCACTTTAACCCCCCCAAGCACCAAGAATACCAGAGCATCCCTGCCCCAGACATAGTGTTCCATCTGTACCTTGTGGCTAATAGTCACTGATGGACCTCTGCTCCATATGTTTATCCAATCCCCTCTTGAAGCTGTCTATACTTGTAGCCACCACCACTTCCTGTAGCAGTGAATTCCATGTGTTAATTCCTCTTTGGCTGAAGAAGTGCTTCCTTTTATCTGTTCTAAGCCTACTGCTCATTAATTTCACTGAGTGCCCACAAGTTCTTGTATTGTGAGAAAGGGAGAAAAGTAAAATTTCCCTTGCAGAACATCAGGAGAGGAGGAGGAGGGGATTGGATTTATACCCCGCCCTTCACTACCCAAGGGAATCTCAGAGCGGTTTACACACTCCTTTCTCTTCCCCACCCCACAACAGACACCCTGTGAGGTAGGTGGGGCTGAGAGAGCTCTGACAGAAACTGTTCTTTCTCAAGAACAGCTGTGCCAGAACTATGGCTTGCCCAAGGTCATCCAGCAGGTGCAAGTGGAGGAGTGGGGAATCAAACCTAGTTCTCCCAGATTACACACTTAACCACTACACCACTACATCAGAAGCCCAAGTCCCAGATAAGCCAACTTCTGAAGGCTGCCAGTAGCCTGTTCCTGCAAATGAACACAAATGGGTTGTGAACGGACGAACAATCAACTGAATAATTCACCTCCTGATCACCACTGGTGAACCGAGGTGTTTGAGCCATTCCCAGTGGGCCAATATAACATTGCGGTTAGATTGCTGGACTCAAGCAGACCCAGATTCAAACACCTACTTTGCTACAGAAATTTGCTGGGTAACTTTGAGCTGGGTATTCTTAGCCTAACCTGCCTCACACATTCGCTAGGAAGATAAAATAGGGAGAGTGATGTTGCAAAATGTCAAGGACGGATTATTACCACGGAAGTATTCTCCACTGTGACACCCAAGATAATGGGAATTGGTAGAGGGATTTAAGAAAAAAAGCTCAAATTGTATTTTTAAACGTGGCATAAACTGCATTCAGGGTGTTAGGACAGAAAGTCCTCCACTCCATCCATTACATTAACCCTGGATAACACCCGTTTTATCGTTTACGTGATCACATCTTGAGGTGAACGTAATGTGGATCGAGAGCCTCTGACTGTTATTAAACCAATTCAGAGCCTAAAAGGAGTTAAAAGAATAGAAGAGGAAAAGGAGCCCTGCTCATGTGACTCTAGAGTAAAAAAAAACACAACACGTTCTCAACAGGTTTCCATAGCGACAGAACGAACTGTTTCCCAGTCATATTTCTGAATTTTTCTTATCACCTTCTTGTTCTTTTGTTCAATGTAAGGGGGGGGAAGAAAGGAAGAAATCCAATAAATTCACCGATTTGGAAATGGGGAGGATTAAGTAAGCACGACCTCGTGCATGCCCGTCGTCATCACTTGACGACTGCCGCATCAAGTGACGGCTTTGCTTTATGAATCTGCCACGCACCTGCTGACATTTCATATCTGAAATGCAGGACACTTGAATCCCACATGAAAGATCACTGTCTGAATGCCACCCACTCCACCACCACCACACTTCTTCACTGGTATTAAAATAAAAACCCAAAATAGAACTATTAATCTCACAATGGATGTCACTGAAGTTGTTCTAGAATAGCTGCAAGTCACATTCATTTCCACTTACGTTCTCTGAAGCCCAAACTGGGTAAGCATTTCTCTCCCATTCTCACCCCACTGTAAAACCTCATCAAGAACACCAATTCAAACACTTGTCCATGTATGGGGACAATTTTTTAAAAAGAGGCATTCTGCAAAAGTTCTCCTAAAGGCTAAATTAGGACAAAGTCAGAACAGCGATCTATTCAGGAGAGGAAACAGAGACCACACATGGTCAACAAGGATGGAAAATTGGCCACTCTCATACATGGCCCTCAAATTTCCCTTTCTCTACACATCGCCACCTCTCCATTAAGTTTAATCCTATATTGTTATTGATAAAATTCCAATAAACCGGTCAGATCACTTAACATTACCCTACACTACAGGTTTCAATGGGGGAACTCGACTGCCGATTAGATTTTCAAGTGAGTGAGCAATCGACAGCTATCGGCAGGCAAATGTGTGTGAATCGGCCCGAGATGCAGGGTCTGTGATGCATACTGAGATTTCAGACCTCCCTCTGATGAGGCTGAAATATTCCTGGAAAAGCACAAAAGATTTCTGAGGGATTTCACTGCTACTAATCAGAAGTATGTGATGGTCTGAGGGCTGCCGCCCAAACATGTTCCGACGTCTCTCGTCTCATCTTCTCACGCTCTCAGCAGGAGCAGCTGAGTGGTGAGGGAAACTCAACTGAGGGGGCCTAATGAAGAACAGAAACCTCTGAGGGCAAAATATGTTTTTACTGTCACCCTCTGTGGAAATGGTCATGTGTTTTGAGACTGCGGCTCACTCGTAGGTTCTGAAGAAAACCTGAATAATGTTATCAATGTACTGGTGTAATGATAACTGGGAATTGTGCAAATCTTGTGTCGAGGGATTGTCAGATTATCCAACAAATGATAAAAACAGAGGCAGATCAAATTCATGCAAGGCCTGCATACGCCGAACACTCCTCTTTGTTGCCACGGCAACTCCTAAGGCTTCCCCCTACAAATACACTCAGTACTATGGGACGAGACGTTGCCTAAGGAAAAGGCAATACTGGCTGTAGACATAGTGAATTTGTTCTTGACAGCCTGCCATGGGCATAGGGTTGCCAGCTCTGGGTTGGGAAATTCTTGGAGATTTGGGGGTGGGGCCCGAGGAGGTTGGGTTTTGGGGAGGGACCTCAGCAATGTATAATGCCATTGAGTCCACCTTCCAAAGCAGCCACTTTTCTCCAGGGGAACCAATCTCTGTAGTCTGGAGATCAGTTGTAATTCCGGGAGATTCCCCAGGCTCCACATGGAGGTTGGCAATCCTACATGGGTGGGGCTTCCTCGGTCCTTGGTCCAGGGAATTGTGCCTCCCACTCTGTGCTCTGCTTTCCTGGTTGTTGTTGTGTTTTGTATGTGTGTATTTTGTGTGTGTGTGTGTATGCCTGGAAGTCATGGTTGACTTCTGGCGACCCCTAGTGGGGCTTTGACATTTCAGAGAGGTGGCTTACCACTGCCTGCCTCTGTGTCTCAGCCCTGGTATTTCTTGGAGGTCTCCCTTCCAAATACTTGCCATGGTTGGCCCTGCTTAGTGTTCAAGATCTGACGAGATTGGGCTTGCCTGGGCTATCCAGGTGAGGGCGTGCTCTGCTTTCCTCTCGAAGATGACTAAGGCCCAGCATCCAAAAGAAAGACCTGTGCAGATCGTCCCTTCTATCTGCCTGCAAAATTCATAACCCAGTTACCTAAAGTAACATCATGGGGAAGAGCTTCTTATATTGCATGTGGGTTACTCTTCCCTATGTGGTGTGCGTGTGTGGGAGGGGGAACATGGAACAGACAAGCTCACATAGTTGTCATGACAATTTCACCTCGAGTAAAATTGTAGAGTTCCTTCCCAGGCAAAACATCTCAGGAACTTGGGAGGAAGCCAAACTGTTTGCATGCGGGTGGAAATGCTGAGAAGGGTTTTGCACATCTCCAGGTTAACACGCGGGAAGAATGTTCCGAACGCAACGAAAGGGCAAGAAGGAGGCTGAATGCTGATTTCCCCAAGTGTGACCTTCATAGACGGCTATTTGGTGGGACTTGCAAGGGAGCAAAAGGGAGAGAAGCATTCCAGGAATTCCATCCAGTCACATCTCTCAGGATTCACAACACGTAAAGTTAATGTG
This sequence comes from Gekko gecko, assembly GCA_029375565.1. Taxonomy (NCBI): domain Eukaryota; kingdom Metazoa; phylum Chordata; class Lepidosauria; order Squamata; family Gekkonidae; genus Gekko; species Gekko gecko. Next base: position 13,349,500 of record JAPDNY010000003.1, on the reverse strand, counting down.
CTCGGAAGGATTTAAATACTTGCAGGTTTTACAAGAATTTTTAATTTTTTAAAAAATATGCATGTTATGATCGAACAAAATTTGAGTCCAGTGGCATTTTTAAGACCAACAAAGTTTAATTCAAGGTACAAGCTTTCGTGTTGAAGCACACTTCCTCCGATACAGAAGTTTGCATGCACACGGAAGCTTACACCCAGAATTAAACTGTGTTGGTCTTAAAGGTGCCTCTGGACTCCAACTTTGTTCTGTTGCTTCAGACCAACGTTGCTGACTAACTGGACCTATATTATGATTGAGAGGTTTCCCTACTTTACTGAGAAATCACACCTTGATATCTCTGAAGGTATATACGTCCACCTGTTGTGTGGTGAGGATCTTGGGTGATTACTTAGGGTTGCCAACTCTGGGTTGAGAAATTCCTGGAGACTTTTGAGGTGGAGCCTGTGGAGGGCGGGGTTTGAGGAGGGCAGCGACCTCAGCGGGGTGCAACGCCATAGAGTCCACCCTCCAAAGCAGCCCCTTTCTCCTGGAGAACTGATCTCTGTTGTTTGGAGATCAGTTGTAAGTCTGGGACTGGCCACTGAAAATTTGAATGGCTATGCAGAATTTTTTCTAAAGTTGCTATGTAAACAAGATGCTGTGGAAGCTCCTTCCCTGGATGTTTTCAAGCGGAGGCTGGACGACCATCTTTTGGGTATGTCGTAGGTCTGTAGGGCTATCTTTTGGCTATGCTCCTGCAGAGTGCAGGGGGTTGGACTAGATGACCTGCAAGGTCCCTTCCAACTCTAACATTCTATGACTCTAAGGAAAAAAAATACACGTGCCCAAATTTTAACACCAAAAACCAATGATTTAATACATTATATAACAAATTTTCCTACGTCTCTGCCTGCTGACACAATAATAAATTCAAAAAAATCCTTGAACTTGTAAGGATGCAGTAGTGTCCCTGCTGACATCCTTACAGTTCAAGGACTTTTTCTGAGTTTATTATTACAAATTGTTTTTGGAAAAAAACCCACCTGTGAATTTCTACCGGTGATTAACTTCACCTGTGAATTTCTACCTGTATATTTATTGTGTTATATGAAGATTTGTTCTGAGTACTATAAAATGTCATCTCTATATAATTTATTAAATCATTGATTTTGGGTGTTAAAATCTGGGCACGTGGATTTTTCCCCCGTGCTTGCATCTACTGCTGTGCCACTGCCTTTCATCTTGAAGATGAGCTGTGGCAGTCATTTTGTGGCTGGGTCCGCCTCCTGAAGCAGCCATTTAGCAGCTGAGCCCACCATACTGTGTTAGAATTCCAAAGGCACCTATAGACTCAAAAGAGTTGGGGACCCATGTTCTTTGTGTGTGTGTGTAGGAAGGGGGGGGGAGCCTCATAAGCACAGGTCAAACGTGTTACAATCCACTGCAAAAAATATGCTATTTTATGTTATTCTCGACACACGAGGCATGAATCCGACACATACGATCTTCTTGCCAGCGTCTAAATCAGGAAGGCACATCATGTGCAGCATATAGTGTAATTATTATCAGCATCTCCTGGTGGTGGTGGTGGTGGGGCGATGACAAAAACGGAGTTGTAATTAACAGCTTCTTCCCCAAAGGGCTAATCAGTGACAGGATACGGATAATAATTTGGGCTGAGATGGAATAATTACCGAGCAGAAATAAACACCGGGGCCATACAGACGATTTTCATCTGATAACCCCGGTTATATGTTCCGCTCGCGCTACGTCTTACGTTTGACAGTAACAAAGGTAGGTTCAGTTCTCTGGTTACCTTCCCAGCAGGAAGGGAAGTGTTCAGGAAAGGAGGAGGAGGAGGAGGAACGCTGCAGTGAGAACAGGACGGAGCACTGCCAAGATCAGCAGCTCTTATTCCATGTGAACAAATGTGGAAATGGACTGAAATGCTTTTTTAAAAGAAATCAGCATTGCTAATGCATTCAAAGAAGTTCTCCGGAAGTCGATGTTGGAGTGAGTGACTCAGCATGCTCGGACACTGGGGGGCGCTACATCACTCTGAGGGTATATAAGGGTTCTCTCCTTGAATGGGATGCGTCTCTTTGTCGTAACCTGGGAGCTGCCTTCTGAGCCCTGTTCTCCCTTTGTCCTCTCACTCTCTGCATCTGCACATGGCCTTCCACATGGAGACAAATGTTTCTGTAGGTCTCTCCTGTTGAGACAATGCCCACACCCTCCCACACACAGGATGCCGGACAAGCTGGCCATTTGTGAGAGGGGAAGCACTCCTTAGATTAGGCTTTTTTCTCTTCCTTTGACTGCAACCTGAATGTGAAGTGGATCTACTCAGTTTCAGTTTAGTTTACTGTAATTAGCCATTGGCCGTCACAAAATTACAAAACACAAATTGTGAACAAGCTATAGGTTAAAAGTCAGAATATACAAAAATACCAGAGATCGGTAACAAAATATGACTAATTTAATACAGTCGCCGAAATAATGCCCCTTCCCAATGCCACCTTGGAACGTATATTCTTTGCAGCAAGGGCAAATGATGAAACTTTATAAGAGACATATGCATCAATGTCAGATAGCAAAAATGATTTTTTCCCCTTCAACTGGGTAAGCACTAAGACCAGATAAAATACCTACTAAAAATTTAATCCTTAGACTAGAATACAATGGGCAAAAGAGAATGTAGTGAGGTAAATCCTCAAGTTCGTGGGAACCACAAATACATAGACGATGGGCCAATGGAGTTTGATTGAATCGGCCCTAACTGGATCTACTCAGATACATGTCAGGTCCTGTCCGCACTAGACCTTAAATCCTGGTTCAACCCTGTCCCTGAACTTACATTCTACACTACACTCGAGTTCACCCCTGTAATTATCTCGGGGTATTTTTACATTCTACACTGCACGCAAGTTCACCCTTGCAATTATCTTGGGGTATTTTTTTGTTTCCACATTACACTGAGGTCACCCCGGTTTCGCCCCACGATTGTCCCGGGATAAACGGGTGTTGATAAAGGTAAAGGTAAAGGTTCCCTTGCTCAAAAGCCAGTTGAATCCGACTCTAGGGTTGCGGTGCTCATCTCCGTTTCAAAGCCAAAGAGCCAGCGCTGTCCAAAGACGTTTCCGTGGTCATGTGGCCGGCATGACTAAACACCAAGGCACACGGAACGCTTCCCACCGAAGTGGTACCTATTAATCTACTTGCAATTTCTTGCTTTCGAACTGCTAGGTTGGCAGGAGCTGGAACTAGAGACGGGAGCTCACTCCGTCATGCGGCACTTGGGTCTCGAACTGCTGAATTACTGACCTTCCACAGCCTGCAGTTCAGCGTCTTAACCACTTGAGCCACCACAGCTGATAAAATCAAGGATAAATGCAAGGCATTGTGTTGCGAGTTGAATTCTATAAAACCAGGGATGAGGTCTAAGTGCGGAAACGACCTAAGTTTACCTCTATTTTGCAATATACGGCTTGGGAGTTTTATATACTAGATTCAGTATCACGCTTCTGTGACTGGGCAAACTCTGCTACATTGACCAAATATCCCAATAGTAGATGCATGCAGAGCCAGTTCCAGATTTTGGGGGGCCCCGGGCAGAGAGTTCCCAGGGGCCTCCCTTCCCACCCACTCACCACCCATGGGCCTTGCTATCTGCCTGTACATCTTCCCCCTGCCGTGCTCACGAGTCCTCCCACTGTCCATGCCTCCATCCATCTGCACTGCCAGCAGCCCTTTCCCTGATGGCACCAGGTGGTGTATGGAGCTAGGAGTGCGGGTGAGAGAAAAGGCATGTTGGCGGAGTCAGCAGCAATGGGCTGGACCAGAAACTCTGGGCCCCAGAAGCTGCCTCACCTGAGGGTACACTGATGCCGGCCGTGGACCCGTGCTTCTGAACTCATAGCAGAGTAGCTGCTTCTCAGCCCTCTCTGCAAATAAAGCTTGGCCGTGGATTCCTCACATTTTCAGAGATCAAAAGCCAAAGAACGCAGGTGAGTGTCTCAAAGACCAGCTTTGCCTTTTCAGCCCAGGCCCATAGCTAGTGGGGCATCTCGGGGCGTGGCCCCCTGACTTCCTGTCAAGGCCCCCTGACTTCCATCCAGCCCCCAGGCCCCTCAGCTCTCTGGGCTGCCCGGAGGACTACCGACTCTCTAGGCCACCCAGAGGACTCCCCAACACCACCCCTCCCCCAATCATGGCTTGCTTCTCCGCACAGGCAGGCAGAGTGAGAACACTGCAAAAGTGAGTTTTCAAGATTTGTATCTTATTTTGTGACGTCAGTGCCCCCCGACTTATTTAAAGCCCCCCCCAAATTACAAAATCCTGGCTACGGGCCTGTTTCAGCCTCGTTGCGAACCACCGGAAAGCTCCTCTCTGCTCGGCAACAGAACTCGGTACGGCCCTTGCCGGAAACCAGGAGCCGCCGAAACGGATGCAAGCGTCTCTGACTCAGCCACATGATGCAGAGTCAGCATTATGTGCTCATAGCAATCGCTCCGCCAGGCTGAGGGACATGTTTGCCCGTGCAGTGGCGCCATCTCAGAACACGGCCTTAAGGGAGATCAAACGGTCTGCAAGGAAGGATTTCTTAAATCCACACGTACGTTCCTTGTATCTGAAGAAGTGAACAGTGACTCACAAAAGCTCACACCTTGCCACAAATTTTGTAAACCTTTAAGGAGCTACTGGACTCTGGCTCTTTTCGACAGGCTTTCACGGACTTTGCGTAGCTCCTCTCCAGACAAAAAGGAAAACAAGTGGCATTAAGTGAAAGAGCCTTTACGGGAGATTTATAAAGAGGAAAACAAAACCAGGCTGCTTTTTTCTCTAAGTGCTGTGCATGGGTTATCGTGTAGATCCAGCGCCAACAGCGCTGCGTCCTTTCTGCCTACAATAAAAGGCACTGCTTTAATATAATATAATATTGCTATAATGCCTATAATAAAGAGTGGAGTAGATTTTTTAAAAAAAATACAGTAAGAGGAAGAATAAAGCAGGACAAACATCAACGAAACAGCATAGAAACGAGAATAATCATTAACGGCCAAAAACTTCTATAAAACCCACACTTAAAACCTGCCACCCAAGATTAAAAAATGTGTCAATCAGCTGGAAATTGCTCTCCCGAATAGAAAGGCCCCATTTTTTTAAAAAAAGAAGCAATCAGAGTATTTGCTGTCGACGACACGGAGGAAATGTATTTATCCCCCTACCTTATTTAAATGTGGCACGGTCACGTGGAGCTAAACCGTAATGAGGATTTTTAACTGCTCTCGAAAGAGGGTCTGGGGTTTTTGAAATGATGTTCAGGGAAATCATTGTTGTTATTTCTCGAGTGCTGTAAATGCTGCTCTCCAGTGTGGTACTAGAAACAGATTCCCTGCCTGAAATGGGCTTCAGATCTCTGTCAGATGGGGAGGAAGGTAGACAAAGAGAAGGGAGCTCATTAGAAGCCCTCCAGAGGGGCAGGATGACACTATGGGAAACCCTGAATGGAAACAAGAAGTCCAAAGCGAGTTCTAAGAGGAAAGAGAGAGCCAGAGAAGATGAGCAGTCATGGCTTAGGATGGGCAAGGAACAAGGGTAGGGCTGCCAACCTCCAGGTGGCAGAAGCCAAAAATGAGAGCTCACGGGAGGAAGTGGAAATCCAAAAACAACATCCATGATGAAAACAACGAAGGGTCAATAAAGATATGTTTGCAAAATCATTTACTGTAGTAACTCTGTAGAAAATTCTCTTCTACTATCGCTCACATGCAACGAATGCTGCGCAATGTAAACCATTCGTTTCACAATAATTGCTTTATCTGAGCATGTAGCAATCACGATTCTTATCACTAGAAGGAAGAAGATACACATTCAATTATAAATATAGCTTAAAAAAACCATAATAAACCATCACACTCTGAACTGCCACTTACAGGTGGTGCCTGGAGATCTCCCAGAACTACACCTTATGTCCAGACAACAAAGATCGGTTCCCCTGGAGAAAATGGCTGCTTGGGAGGATGGATGCTGAAGCATTGCATCCCACCAAGGTCCCTTCCCTCCCTAAACCCCGCCCTCCACAGGCTCCACCCCAAAAAATCTCTGGGAATTTCCAAACCCAGAGCTGACAACTCTGTTGCCACCTCTGGGGTTGGTCGCTCACTCTAAAGGACCCCGTCCAAATGCTGTACAAAGTATAAGTTTAAATCCACATTGCCTAAAGAAAGGCACAGCCGTAGAATTGACGTTCTGTTCTGACAGGGTGTGCCGACCTTCTTTTTCCTGTTTCCCAAAAGAGCTTTGTCTGTGACCAGTCTGTGGTGACTCCCTTTTTCCTCAGTCTTGAAATTAGTAGCCTGAAGCCCAAGGCTATTTTTGGGCAGGAACGCACAGGAACAGAGTTCTGGCTGGCTCCCGAGTTGGCCACGCCCAGCAGGAACTCATTAGCATAATAGGCCACACCCAGCAGCAGAAACTCATCAGGATTGGCTACATTAGGGGTGTGTGGCCTAACATGCAAAGGAGTTCATGCTACAACAAAGGCCCTGGGTTTTGACAACAAACAAAGTAAACAGAATAAGAAGCAAAAGGTGGATATGGCTGGATGACCACACTTCTGGTAACGTGGGGTGTGGCCTAATAGGCTAATGAGCTGTGCTGTCAGGGCTGTGGCCTATTATGCTAATAAGTTCCTACTGGGCTTTTTCTACAAAAGAAAAGCCCTGCTGAAGCCTATAATTTTCTTTCCAAGTTCTATGGGACTTAAACAGTTGGGACTTTATTTTGGAATTGTGTGCCTAGGCACAAGATATTGGGCTGTATATGTAGTGCCTTTAAACCTACTTTGCTTTGGTGTTCCATTTCCTGAGACTGTGTCTCCCTTGTAAGGTTTTTGTATGAAGAAAATTATGTAGATAGATGGTTTTTGAATAATAACTTACGTTTTGTACAGCACTTGGACTGGGTCCTTTATAGTGAGCTATTATGGGTGCAGGTCTATTTGTGGTTGTAAACCTCTGGGATTGGTACACTCCTGGGAATTTGGGATTAGAGCCCGCAGAAGGTGGGGTTTAGGGTTAGGGTATAATACCACAGAGTCCATCTTCCAAAGCAGCCATTTTCTCCCAGGGAACTGATCTCTGTAGTCTGGAGAACAGTGGTAATTCCAGGAGATCTCCAGGACCTACCTGGAGGTTGGCACCCTAAGTAGGGGTCTGAGTATAGGGGAAAGAAGACAAGGCTGAAGAAAAGGACATAACAGGAAATGAAGAGGGGGGGAGTGAGCAGGATGAAGACCATGGAGGACTTTGTAAGCGAGACAAAAATGGAGGCAAACTGGATGGACAGATCTGAGTGGCCAGTTCTTGTCTGTAGCAACTGTGTGTTTTGTAAATAAAGACGGAAATGACAAGTGTTGTTCTAGTAGTCTTCCTCTGGATAGGCTCCGTCTTCCTCTGTGTTTGTTGCCTGGTACCCATAACGGCATGCATAGGAGGCTTCTGTCTTCACTCACTGTCTTTCACAGGGAAAGCCACCAGATTCTAAGCTCCAAAGACATCCAGTTTTTCTCTTTTCATGTTCTTTACTCAAAACCTGTTATGTATTGGCATACATAATTGTAAGAGCTTGATTCCATCTCCTATTCAAGCCTGGTATCCAAAACCATGATAGCTGATTGGACACTCTGCGCAGCAGTCCAATCAGGATACAAGAAAAGTACTGGAGGGAGATAACTTGATTGGTCCTTACGTACGTAGTCTGACTGGTTCTTAAGGTAAATAGGGGCGTGTCTTAGCCTGCCCAGACTGTTTAAAAGAGGGCCTGTTGCCTTCCAGTTTTTGTCTCATTCATACCTTGTTAATTAAAGCTGAATCACTGTTTTAAGAGCTGCTGCATTAAGTGTCATACTTAACAAAACCTTTACCTTCACTGCCTTCAAAGCGGCTTATGGTAATAAGACAGCTTTTAAATTATGATGGTGATGATGATTGGATATATACCCCGCCCTTTACTTGGGAGTCTCAGAGTGGCTTCCAATCTCCTTTTCCTTCCTCTCCCCACAACAGACACCCTGTGGGGCGGATGGGGCTGAGCAAGCACTTCAAGAACTGCTCTAGAGAGAACAGCTCTGAGAGAACTTGTGACTGACCCAAGGTCACACCAGCAGCTGCAAGTGGAGGAGTGGGGAATCAGACCCGGTTCTCCCAGATTAGAGTCCGCACTCTTAACCACTACACCAAATATCACACAAGGCACTTTATCGAAGTATACTCTCAAGGAGGACAAAACTAGGGCTGACAGGTCCCCCCCCTCCGGATACTAGCGGGAGTAGGGGTAGGGTTGCCAGCTCCAGGTTGGGGAAATCCTGGAGAATTGGGTATGGTGCCTGTGGTGGACAGGGACCTCAGTGGGGTACAATGCCATAGAGTTCCACCCTCCAAAGGCATCCATTTTCCTCCAAGGGAACTGATCTCTGTAGTCCGGAGACACACTGTAAGTCCAGGAGATCCACAGGTCCTACATAGAGGTCGGTATCTCTACCCCAAATCAACCAGAGTCACCACCTGCTATCCAGAATAAAGCTCTCCGGAATGCAGGAAGACAGGGCCACCACCCTCGTTGACCTCAACAAGGAGATAATTCCATAGCTGACGTCTAACAATAGATGTTCTTAAGTTCACACAACTGAAGTTATCTGGGGCAGGGACATTTTCTGAACACAGACAGGATGAAAGGAGGAGCAGGCCACGGGGGATACGGACCGCAGGCTACGATGGGCCTGGAAAGTCAAAGCTAGCAGCTTGAATTATGTCTGAAGTAGATAAGTCGACTGATGAAACACCAGTAGAACGTGTCCCGGCCTCTTGGGAACCATTCGGGATCAAGAAATTATACTCTGTTCCGGCAATGCCAGTAAAACTGAAGGACTGAGCAGTGACTCACGAAAGCTAATCCCCCACCACACGTTTTGTTAGCCTTTCGGGTGCTCCAGGACTCTGGCTCTTTTCCGCTGCTATGGACAGACAAACGTGGCTCCCTGTCTTGATCCTGGCACCTCCAGTTAAAAGAATCTCACAGCAGGTGATGAGTCTCGCAGCCAGTGCCAGATTAACTATTAAGCGGACTAAGCATGTGCCTTAGGGCACCAGGGCCAAAGGGGGCACCACAAAGTTGGGAAGAGGGTGAAAAGGAAAAAAAAAGAATGAAGACTTGTGAAAAAAAGAAACTGCTAAAACTAGTGCAAATTGATCATGGTAGCACCCTAGGGTTATCTTCTATTTTTTGTGGGCGAGGTGCAGTGTCGTAAAGGTAAAGGTAAAGGTTCCCTTGCTCGAAAGCCAGTCGAATCCGACTCTAGGGTTGCGGTGCTCATCTCCGTTTCAAAGCCGAAGAGCCAGCGCTGTCCGAAGACGTTTCCGTGGTCATGTGGCCGGCATGACTAAACACCAAGGCGCACGGAACGCTGTTACCTTCCCACCGAAGTGGTACCTATTTATCTACTTGCAATTTCTTGCTTTCGAACTGCTAGGCTGGCAGGAGCTGGAACTAGAGACGGGCGCTCACTCCGTCATGCGGCACCCGGGTCTTTTTTTTTTTATAACAAAGATTTTTATTGGAATATATTCAACATTGTTAAACACAATTTCCAAATCCACTTGTAAACTATATCCCTTCCCCCCTTCCCCCCCTAATAGGCTTCCAACACTGCTATTGCCAATAACAAAGAAAATTTAACAGTAATCCGGTTTAAACTTATAGCAATCGATAAACCAGGTAACATGTTTTTTGTATACAGAAATCTGACTCATCTAACATTATTCCATTTTCAATAAGAATCGAGGTTATACATTTTCCCTTTCATTTTATATTCAGTTTCCATATATATTTTCAGGTCTTCCCATTCATTTAAATACTGTTCTGCCATTTGTCCATTTAATTTTTTAGTTATTTTGTCCATTTCAGCACCCGGGTCTTGAACTGCTGAACTACCGACCTTCCACAGCCAGCGTCTTAACCACTTGAGCCACCGCAGCTCCGCAGTGTCATAGGCTATGATTAAGAGTAAAATGCATGTGTTGAAAAGTACAATGGTGGAGGCAAATTCAAACGGACGGGGTCAGTGTGGAAAGGATGGGGGGCACCAAGACTGACCAGTGCTTAGGGCACCCGTGAGCCTTCATCCGCCCCCGCTCGCAGCAATAATCCTACACTGAGCAGGGGGTTGGACTAGATGGCCTGTGTGACCCCCTTTCAGCTCTGTGATTCTATGAAAGGCCTCGGGCTGAGAACTAAGGGAGCTGCTGCCAGGACTGAATGTGAGCAGACAGAACTGAACGTGATGGACCAAGAGTCTGATTCAGTGCAAGGCAGGTTTTTGTGTGTGTTCAGATACCATCTACCTATAAGAGGTAGGAGACTATACAGAAGTGGGTGCTGGTCTTGACCTTCAAAGCCCTGTATGGTTGGGGACCAACATACCTAGAGGGCCATGTAATCCCTTACGAACCCAGCTGACAATTACAGTCATCTTTGGAGGCCCTGTTTTGGGTGCCTTCGCCTTCTGAGTTTAGGTGGGTGGCAACCTGGGAGAGAGGGCCTTCTTGGTGGCGGCACCAAAGCTCTGGAACGCTCTTCCCCAGGGAGACTCGTCTATCCCCGTCTGTTGTCATCTCCCGCCAGCAGATGAAGACATTCTTTGTTTCGTTTGGCATTCCCCCAACGATCCCTCCTTCCTAACCAATGTTCTGTATGCATTTTAACAGTTTTTAAAAAATGGTTTAAAAACTGTTTTAATTAAGTATGTCGGGGAGGTTGGTTTTGATAGTTTTACAATGTAACTTTACCACGTATGTTTTAAATCCTCAGTCGCCTTGGCAACTCTTGTCAGGGCAGAGAGGCAGGATACAAATTTTGTAAATGCAATAAATAAATGTCCATGAAATCACACTGACGTGTGTCTAAGGCGCTTCCTTTCACTACAGCAAGCTCTGGCAATAACTGCACAGCACAATCGTAACTATGTTTATTTGGTAGGACGGCTCTCTGAGGTACAGTAGACTAACTCCCTACAAAATGTGTGTGCATGCAGAGACGGTGACTTTGTTCTTGTGATAAAATGATGCAGAGCTCTCTCAAAGATACATAAGTACATAAAGGGTATCTTTCAGTGATTTAAATATGGAGCAAGGGTCACTGGGTGTGTGTGGGGGGGAGGTATTTGTGAATTTCCTGCATTCTGCAAGGGGGTTAGATAAGAACATAAGAGAAGCCAATGTTGGATCAGGCCAATGGCCCATCCAGTCCAACACTCTGTGTCACACAGTGGCTGTTATGTACTGAATGTGAATCGCTCCTATCTATTCACATGTTAAGCCTGAGTCTGAACGTGGCTCTTCAGATGTCGCATTGCTATTGGTTGGTTTCTACGAAACCTCTGTAATTACCCAATCAATGAGTGATATTGTTGCAGAGAGAGAACGGTCCTGATTGGCCTTTATCCCTGTATTCTGATTGGCCTTTATCCCTGTATTCTGATTGGCCTTTATCCCTGTATTCTGATTGGCCTTTAATTTGTAATGGGTGTGGCTTTGACAGCCTGGGAGAGTTTAAAAGAAGGAGCTGTGCTCCCCTTTTTGTCGTGTGTTCCTGACTTACAGTTGCTGTTTAATAAAGCTGAAATCACTTGAAGCTGAATCCTTTGTTGAGTCTCATACTTAACAGTGGCCAAAAATACCAGATGCCACCAGGAGTTCCACCAGTGGGGCCAGGACACTAGTAGCCCTCCCACTGTTACCCCCCAAGCACCAAGAATACAGAGCATCACTTGCCCCAGAGTCCCTATCTATACTTTGTGGCTAATAGCCACTGATGGACCTCTGCTCCATATAATTCCCTCTTGAAGCTGTCCATGCTTGTAGCTGCCACCACCTCCTGTGGCAGTGAATTCCATCTGTTAATCACTCTTTGGGTGAAGAAGGACTTCCTTTTATCCGTTCTAACCCGACCGCTCAGCAATTTCATTGAGTGCCCACGAGTTTTTGTATTGTGAGAAAGGGAGAAAAGTACCTCTTTCTCTACCTGCTCTATCCCATGCAATATCTTATAAACCTCAATCATGTCACCTCTCAGCCGTCATTTCTCCAAGCTAAAGAGCTCCTAGCGCCTCAACCTTTCCTCCTAGGGAAAGTTCTCCAACCCTTTTATCATTCTAGTTGCCCTTTTCTGCAATTTCCCCAAAGCTATAATACCCTTTTTAAGGTGTGGTGACCAGAACTGTACACAGTATTCCAAATGAGGTCGCACCAATGATTTATACAGGGGCATTATGATATTGGCTGATCTGTTTTCAATACCCTTCCTAATAATCCCCAGCATAACATTGGCCTTTTTTATTGCAGTCAAACACTGTCTCGACATTATCAGTGAATTATCTACTACGACTCCAAGATCTCTCTCTTGGTCAGTCTCTGCCAATTCGGACCCCATCAACGTGTATTTATAGTTAGGATTTTTGGCTCCAATGTGCATCACCTTGCACTTGGCCACAATGAACCCCATTTGCCATGTTGACGCCCACCCACCCATCCTCGACAGATCCCTTTGGAGTGCCTCACAATCCTCCCTGGTTTTCACCACCCTGAAAATCGTCATGTCATCCACAAATTTAGCCACTTCACTGCTTACTCCCAACTCCAAATCATTAATGAACAAGTTGGACTAGATGATCCTGGGGGTCCCTTCCAACTTGATGATTCTGTGATTCTGTGTCCACCATCACCCTTAGGCTACCAAACCAGAGCTGAAGTTCATCTCTAGTAATAAAGAATTTCAAAGAAACATCATAAAAGACGTTCCTCAGCTTGCACCAAGCAGAGTGTTGCCGTTTTCCATAATTCCAAAGAGGTATGCTTTCTAAGAACTAGTCCTGCTATGAACATTTCAGCTCTGAGGAGTTATCTAGATTTAAGCTTTTACATAGTTCCTCAACACTTAAATTTACGTTATGTTTAAAGTGGTATTTCCTGCCTGTCAATTTATGAAACAGCTTTAGAGCCTGAAGATTTATAGCTGTCCGATTACAGGAAAAATTATGGCTATCTCCCCACCATGAAACACTGTCGGCAGCTTGTAAATGGTGCTAAGGTGATCTTCTTAGCATGCATGGTTGCAGACACTAAAGGCAGTTGTTCATGTGAGAAAAACGAATGTCCACCGCTTTGGCACACTGGAGTGTTAAAATTCCTGTCCTGCTCCAGCAAAAAAACGTATATCTACTGAAGCGATAAGCCGTCTTCTTGGGTGCCAGACGAATTTCAGCGCAATCATACAATGTCATATCAAGATCAATGCTGCAGTGTTCGCTCAGGCAGGCTGGGGGCTTCAGTGATGCCGCCGGGCATGTGGTTCTTTGGATGCTGTCGCTAAGGCCTGAAAACTCCCACCCGTGCTCGGCTGGCTGGTGGTGGGGTGATAATGGCCCTCCCAAAATGGAGGCTCAGCTGAGAGGCATGCCGTCGCCCAGCAGAGCATTGGCTGCCAGACGCTAGTGATAATTGTCAACAAAGCAGAAGTGCCATCGCTGAATATCTCAACAGTAGCTCAACCGATCCCTCCAGGCTGAGAGCCAGTTTGGTGTAGTGGTTAAGTGTGCAGACGCTATCTGGGAGAACCGGGTTTGATTGCCCACTCCTCCACTCACAGCTGCTGGATGACCTTGGGCAAGCCATAGTTCTCACAAGAGCTGTCCTTGAAAGGGCAGTCCTTAAAGGAGCTCTCTCAGCCCCACCTACCTCACAGGGTGTCTGTTGTGGGGAGGGGAAGGGAAAGGAGTTTGTAAGCCGCTCTGAGACTGCGAGTGAAGGGCGAGGTATAAATCCAATCTCCCTTCCCCTCTCCAGTTGCCTTTTTCAACCGTCACCCCCCCTTTCCTGAGCCATCACTGTTTTCCTTTGTCCTCACTTGCCGCAAGCCAGAGCCTTCCTTCCCCTCGAGTACAGCAGCGTTCTGCGACTATGAAGCAAGTCTTAACAACAGGTGGGAGGCACCACCTCAGAAAAAGGAGGCTGGGTGTCTTTCATGTCAACGACAACACACAGAATTTGCACCTTCATCAGTCAGCCAATGACTGACGGGTAAGAACTCGCAGGCAAATAATGGATCCACGATTTGTGTATATCAGCAGAGTTTAACCTGCTCACAGATCAAATATGCTGAGTTTGGGTTTCTGAGATGGGGGAGTTTAGAGTTTACCCTGCAGCAACTTTAAAAGGGTCTGCTTACAGGCTGCCTGCAACGTTTTCGCTCTTTTCTGTGATAATGTGATACTGTGCTACTGTGCTATGTGTCATCTCTGCAAAGGCACCTCTCTGTAGTGTCCTGAGGTTGTGTGTGTTGCGCTGCCTCCTGGCTTTCCTTAGTTTCGCTGCCACCAAAGGCTCTCACCTCAGAAATCTTAGCTGGACCCAAAGAACAGGATGGCTTCGTTGTCTATGACAGAATGGCTCTGAGGGAAAAGAGGATCCTTACTCTAAGAAAGTTTATTCGTAAGTTTAACAGCGTAACAGCTTCTGTATGGTTAATAAGCATAATAGTTCCAGATAGGTACACACGTGAAATGGTTCCAGGTAAATATACTGTTCCTCTTGTTTCCCTAAAGTTCCGAAAATAAATCTAGCCACACAGACTCACTAACTTTCACACTTTTTTGTCGAAGTGGGGAGTGAGGAAAATAAGTCTTTGTGGAAGTTATTAGTCTAAGTAGCAAATGGGGAAAATACAAGACAAGACCTATTTTCCTCACTTGCCACACAGACTTATTTTCCTCGCTTCCCACTTAGACTAATAAGTTCCACACAGACTCATTTTCCGCAGTCGCCACTTAGGCTAATAACTTCCACACAGACTCATTTTCCTCACTTGCTAACTTAGACTAGTAACTTCCACACAGACTCATTTTCTTCACTTGCCACTTAGGCTAATAACTTCCACACAGACTCATTTTCCTCACTTGCCACTTAGGCTAATAACTTCCACATAGACTCATTTTCCTCACTTGCCACTTAGACTAGTAACTTCCACACAGACTCATTTCCCTCACTTGCCACTTAGACTAGTAACTTCTACACAGACTCATTTCCCTCACTTGCCACTGAGACTAGTAACTTCCACACAGACTCATTTCCCTCACTTGTCACTTAGACTAGTAATTTCTACACAGACTTATTTCCCTCACTTGCCACTTAGACTAGTAACTTCCACACAGACTCATTTTCCTTACTTGCCACACAGACTCATTTCCCTCGCTTCCCACTTAGACTAATAAGTTCCACACAGACTTATTTCCCTCTCTTGCCACTTAGGCTAATAACTTCCACACAGACTCATTTTCCTCACTTGCCACTTAGACTGGTAACTTCCACACGGACTCTTTTCCCTCACTTGCCACTTAGACTAGTAACTTCCACACAGACTTATTTCCCTCACTTGCCACTTAGACTTGTAACTTCCACACAGACTCATTTTCCTCACTTGCCACTTAGCCTAATAACTTCCACACAGACTCATTTTCCTCACTTGCCACTTAGACTTGTAACTTCCACACAGAACACAGATTTCTCCACACTCTACAGTACCTCACTCCATCTCTTCCCTCCACACACCCTCCACTCAGGACCCCACTGTCTCTCATACAAAGCCTTTCTGAACAAAACTGTCAACTCCACACCCTCAGGTACACCTACCACCCAATCATAGCACACTTTACTCAACTACCCAGCTGCCCTTTTTCTTACTCTACAGGCCCACATTTTAAATCACAGCAACATTCATATAAAACTCCACACTAAAAACTAGAAATAAAACATACACAAAATACTTGCACAGTGAAAACATCACACTGCCTCATGCCCGTTCAAATTGAAGATCTGAGGCTCGTTAGAGGGGGAGAAAAGTCCAGTGGTTGGAAACTGGAGGTATTTGTTTGTATGTTGGGGAGCCAGAGGTAATGCCACTGCCAGACAATGCCGTATGGAAGAGACATTCAGCTGAATTTCCACCATCTTTTGGCAAAGGGGTTACTATACCTCAGAACTCAGTTCAGCACAGCTGTAGTAACTGCTTCCATCTGGTCACTATTTATGCTAGAGGGGTCCCAACCTTTTTGAGCCAGTGGGCACATTTGGAATTCTGATACGGTATGTTGGGCGTAGCCACAAAATGGCTGTTGCAGGAGGTGGACCCAGCCAAAAAATGGCTGCCACAGCTTACCTTCAGTCACACTTTGTTGTGCTGTGGTGACAACTGCTGACAAAGCAATGTTTTTAAAAATCTGCACAGCCAATCAAATCTCCAATGGCCAGCCAATCAAATCTCCAAAGCCCCAATGAGCCCTGCCCATTTTTAAAAACACTTGGAGGGGGGGAACCATGAAAGGTGTCAGTGGGCACCATAGTGACCATGGGCCCCATGTTGGGGACCTCTGGAATATGACATTCAGCTGAATTGTGTCTACTCCAGCCTGTGTTTCCCCTGACAGCACACTCGCTCAGTGGTACTCGGCATGCAATGCATTCAGTTTATTGCCTGTTCTCACACAACGGGAATGATTCAGCCCAGAAGTCAGGGAAGCTGGTGAAGCAGTGAACGAACCCTTTTCCAGAGCCAGATAAACAAACTTCCTATTTTAAAATTATCACCTTCTGTCCTCTTTTGCCAGGTCCTACAGATAGAACACAAGGAGGCTGTGGAACAGACTGTACCACCTCAGATGGGATCACACCATTAACGCTTCCCTAGGCTTAGCCATTTTGGGGCAAACAGAAAAGCAGTACGGCAGGTAAAGGGCTAGGTTAGAACCTGGTAGCTTTCTAACAGAGGGGGAGGCGTTGAAAATGTAATCTCCCACCCGTAGCCTAAAGCGGTGCGGTCCATTTTGAGGCCTTATTTCCACCCCTTTCTGTGCCTCAGACCTTTCCTTCTGACGGAGCATTCTATGGCACCTGGCCTGTCCCCAGGATTTATTTTGTGTTCAGGTGGCTCTTAAGTTTTTAAGGGGGCAGTTAAATTACAGTTAATTAAATCAATCTGGATGCCTGCCCTTAAAGGGGGAGGCTCCGAGCCTGTTTCTAGAACTTTCTTTCAAGAGACAGGGCAGCGAGTGTTATCAGTTCCTAGGGGAGAAAAGCAGCTCAGAGGGCATTTAATTGCCTTCCGAGTTCCCTTCTATGGAGCAAGAAAGCTTAAAAGGGCACTCAAGGGCTCCTTCAATACATCTCCAACAATCCCTCTAAGCTGCCTTTTCCCACCAAATTCGACAGTGGGAGGAAGAGGGAAGCCCAAGGACAAGCCGTGACGCTCTCACCCTGGCTGCTGCCGGCAGTGGGGGTTCTCTCCTCAAAAACAAGGTTTCTGCCATGGCTATTGGTGGGGCAGGGCCCCGAAATGCCCCCCTGTAGCTACGGGCCAGTACGGCACCATATTTAATATACGCGAGGTTGGAATCTCAAGCCATTTGAAAGAAAAAGAAAAAAACAGGAGTTGGGAATGGTGACCTGAAGAGACTGGCTTGAGACCACTCACAGCAGGTCCCAGGGGTTCATCTAGCCCAGATCTTCCATTCGGTTCTGTTGGAATTTGCAATGCCAAGAGGCAAAGACATCCTTTTCCTCTTCAGAGGCAAAAAGCACACTGGTGGCAAAGGAAAACAGTTTTATTGAAATCTCTCTGGTTCGGGCTAAACGTCGGCCCGTTGTGGCATCCCAGCCCCTGTTGTTCTTGGGGTTTGCAGTCTGCAGGTGAATGTATTTCCCTCTGTCAAATCCTTTTCTGTCAACTACTAGAGAGGGTTCAATAAAACTGTCTGGGTTCCTTCACCACCTGTGTGCTTATTGCCTCTGATTGTCTCCAGAAGGGAAAAAAAACCCTTTTTGCCTCTTGGTATTACAGAAGCCCAGGAGTGCCCCTGGACTTAGCAGCCACATCCAGTGTCAGGACCTCCACGGCTTCCTTAATGCTGGATGCTACAGTGCCTCCATTTTGGGAGGAACGCTACTTAGCAAGCCAGTTGGTGCCTCCCTCGGTTGTCACAGTGCAAGCCCTTCAATTGTGCCTTCAAGGCTGGAGCTGATAGCTGGGAGAACAGAGGAGCCGGGCCTTCTCCCTTCTGCTGACATAGGCCATGGCTTAGTACTTCTACCAAGAAAGCACTGGGGGCCTCTTATACGCAAAGTGTTTGCTTTTACCACAGAATTAGGGCCTCCCCCCTCCAGGTTCTGTTCCCTTCCACCCCTGTTAGGATCCAACTTTGGCCCAGGCAGCACTCGCATCCATCCCAGAGCAAAAGGCTGCCCCATTTCCCACCACGCACTCCCGTCATCCAGCCGAGCTGAGTGAATGCCTCTGAAATATCTCTGGAACATGCCCGAGTCCTCAGCTGAACATATCCCCCATCGGCTGCAAACGTGTGCGATTTAAAGATTTATATGTTGTCTTCCCTTACCCCGATGAATCATTGTTAGTCCCTTGTCTTATATGAGTAACTGTAATATCGCTCAGAGCCAGCAGCTTGCAGGATTGAGCGATTAAATAAATTTGTTGTTGTTATTATTATTATTATTATTATTATTATTATTATTATTATTATTATTATTATTATTATTATTATTATTATTTCTACGAGAAAGGATTCTGAAGCCAAAATGAGAAAGGGATGGACTTCGGGTCTTTTACCTGCCGTTTCCTTCTCTCCCGTCGCTAGCTCTCCATTGATCCCATTCTCTTTGGTTCTGGAATACGAGCTCTGCTGTCCGTGCGCTCCGTAGCCTCCTTCTTCCTCCTCCCTGTAAGGAAATCCATTGGCACTTCTGACCAGTCCGTCGCCCGTGCCGCTCGGCTCCTTAATCTCTGGGGAATGCGAGTGGGAAGAAGCCTCTGCGATCTGACTCGAGGTCCAGTGTGGGGCCTTCGCTTCGTCCTTCCGGTCATCAGCCATCCCTCGTCTCCTTTACAATTTGTCCTGTCATGAGAAACAAGGCAAAGATTTTCAATGCAACAGCACTACTAAAATCCACAAAACCACGAGGCAGAGATGTCAGTACCAGAATTTTCTTTGTGGTTGCAGTGGTGGAGGCAGAGGGGACACATTTGGAAAAAAATCTACCACCCAACAGTTGATGATGAAATTGCTGGAGGGAGCGACTCAGCATGCCTGGACATTGGGGGGCACTATATCACTCTAAGGGTGTCTAGGTGTTATCTCCTTGAATGGGGTGCCTCTTTTTGTCTTAACCTGGGAGCTGCCATCTGACTCCTCCTCTTTCCCCCTTTGTCCTTTCCCTCCTTTCACATGGCCTTCCACATAGACACATGTCTCTGCATGTCTCTCCTGTAGAAACAATGGCCTCATCCTCCTACACACATGATGCCGGATAAGCTGGCCATTTGTAATCGTGAAAGTACTCTTCAGATTAGACTTCTTTCTCTTCTTTTGACTGCAACCTGAATACAAACTGGATCTACATGAATACATATTAAGTTTATCTTTTCTGAAATATACTTCTTGGGAGATTTATTTTCTGCACTCAGTATCAGGCTTTTATGACTGAGCAGACTCTGCTATATTAACCAAATATCCCAACAGAAACAACTAACACTAAGTCGTTCACACCTTGACCTGGAGGGCACAGGGTAGCCAGATCTCATCAGATCTTGGAAGCTAAGCAGGGTCAGCTAGGGTCAGTACTTGGATGGGAGACCACCAAGGAAGTCCAGGGTTGCTAGGCAGAGGCAGACAACACTTCTTGCCCTGCAAACCTTACAGGGTTGCCACAATATGGCTGCAACTTGGTGGCACTTTACACACATGCACATATCATTCCCAGGGAGTACTGGTAATGAAGACGTAATCTTTCTCTGGTCTCTCTAGTATCTACTTCTGATCAGTTTCCCACTGAGCCACATTACCAAACAGGTTGGCAGGTTTGGCACATTACCAAACAGGTTGACAGACCAAAGGAAGTTCTGCATTACATGACAAAGGGGTGACTTGTGGAACTTGCTGTCACCAGATGTGGTGATGATGGATTCAAGGGAGATTGGATAGATTTATGGAGGATAGTAATTAGCCTTGGTAGATTAATAGGACCTCTTGATTTAGAGACAGAATGCCTTTGGTGATTGTCTGGATTAACATGTGGGATTCACTGCCACAGGAGGTGGTGGCAGCTACAAGCATGGACAGTTTCAAGAGGGAATTAAATAAACATATGGAGCAGAAGTCCATCAGTGGCTATTAGCCACAAGTTATAGATGGGAAGGCCAGATCCTGAAGCTGAAGCTCAAATACTTTGGCCACCAAATGAGAAGGGAGCATTCACTGGAGAAGACCCTGATGCTGGGAAAGATTGAAGGTCAAAGAAGAAGGGGACGGCAAAGGATGAGATGGTTAGACAGTGTCATCGATGCAACGAACATGAAATTGAGCAAACTTCAGCGGACAGCGGAAGACAGGAGGGCCTGGCGTAATCTGGTCCATGGGGTCGCGAAGAGTCGGACTCGACTGTGCGACTGAACAACAACAACAACATAGATGGGAACTCTCAGTCTGGGGCAGGTGCTGCACTCTATTCTTGGTGCTGGGGGGGCAGCAATGGGAGGACTTCTAGTGTCCTGGCCCCACTGCCGGACCTCCTGATGGCACCTGATATATTTTGGCCACTGTGTGACAGAGTGTTGGGCTAGATGGGCCATTGGCCTGATTCAACATTGGCTTCTCTTATGTTCTTATGGATTCAAAGACAGAATGCCTTTGATAGTCAGATTATGGGGAAGAGCCAAGGGACAGGGGCCTATTGAGGGCACCTTTTTTGGCAAAAGGATAGTGGACTAGATGGATCATTGGTCTTGTTTACAAGGTGTGAGATATTCACAGGGTTTACAAGGCATGAGATATTCAGAGGTAGTTTGCCGTTGCCTGCTTTTCCATAGCAACCCTAGATTTCCTTGGCAGTCAGTCTCCCATCTAAATAATGACCAGGGTTGACCCTGCTTAGCTTCTGAGATCCGACGAGATCAGGCTAGCCTGTACGTATATAACAACTTATGGTGAAATCAATAGTTTTAGAAAATTCGCTTACAGTTGTACAGTGTTATGTTTGTTCGACGAAACAAATTAGAACAAGCCTCTGTCTATGACCACAACAGCAAAAAAAACTTTAATAAAATTCTTTTCCGTTTGTATGAATCCTGCTTTACGAACCTCCCCGCAAAGTAACACTTATAAACTAGTGTGAGTCTTCATTTTTATTTCACCTTTAAAATGAGCAACATGCTGTGCCCCTTTTCACCAGTACCGGGAAACAGTTATTGGATCAGTGCATAAAATAGCGGGTTGCTATGAGAAACGTGGATGAATTCATTACACTGTCTGCTCAACAGAAAACACTTCTCCTGTTCCAAATGCCTGAGGAGAGAACCCATCTCTCTCTGTGGTGTACGAGGAACTGCCTAAAACAATCACCCAAACATAGACTGATAACTGAAGAACGCAAGAAGTCCAACTGTTTCCAGAGACTCCGGGAACCATTACTGATGAATCATTTCACTAAACAGAAATTCTTTTTTAAAAAAAACCCACAGATGCTCAGAGGGCAAGGAATTTGGCACGAGGTTCTTCTACATGATATCAGCTTACAAAACAGAAGATTGTGTCTGTGGATGGGGCAGGAACACAGGGCAGTTTTCCAAATGGCTATGGTCAGGGCTCTTTTTGTAGTAGGAACTACTTTGCATATTAGGCCACACACCCCTAATGGAGCCAATCCTCCAAGAGCTTACAGAGCTTTTCTTACACGGGCTACTGTAAGCTCTTGGAAGACTGGCTACATCAGGGGCGTGTGGCCTAATATGCAAAGGAGTTCCTGCTACAAAAAGAGCCCCGCGATGCTTTTTGAATGGATTTGATTCTACGTTTACTCTGATTCTGACCTCTTCCCATTTCTAGAGACCTTGAACGATGAGGTTCTGCACAAAGATCCACTGATCCTCCTGTGCAGCAGTATTCACTGAATGGATGGTTGCCACAGTTCAGATCCTGGCAATCTATTCATAGGATTTCATCCCATCCTTCTTCCACCGAGCTCCGAGCTGCAGGAGTGGCTCACAGCCCACCACGGAAGAGGCCCACCAGAGATGACGCTGCATCATGGGCAACATTGGCCTAGGCCTTGTTTGGTGTCAGTAAGTCCCTCTGCTGGCCAGCTGATTGGTACTGGGTGGGAGGGGCCCAGAGCAGGGATCCCCCACCCGGGGATGGGGGTTGGTACTCCTAGATAAGCGTTTGGCGTTGGGTGGAATTGGGCATGTCCATATAGGCCAGGCTGGAAGGAGAGAGAAGACCTGGAGACAGGGATGGGGATTTGGGAAGAGGCAGTGACTTCGAGAGGCAGTGGGCACAGAACAACTTCACTGTTATGCGGGGGGCACTTTATGTATTCCAAGATTAACACATTGCTTTCAGGCCCGTAGCTACAATGGGGCATCTCGGGGCCTGGCCCCCTGACTTACTGCCAAGGCCCCCCTGACTTCCCATCCATCCCAGGCAGTCCCTTAGAGGTATGTGTAGGGGTCTGTGCGGGGTGCCCCCTGACTTATTTAAAGGCCCCCTCAATTAAAAAAATCCCAGCTACGGGCTTGATTGCTTTTCTCATATCGGTCAAAATGACAGGAAGAGAAAAGACTTGCTTTTTTTTTGCCGTTTCATTTTAAAATAGCGAAGTTTCAAGCTGAGCCAAAGGACCCCTTTCTAATAAAACACACAGAGCAGGACAGAAATTAAAGGTGCTAAATTGTCAAAGTATAAATATAAAACACTGTGAAGTCAAACAAGCCGAATCAAGTCAAGTATTTTTAAACAAAACAACCTAAACCACATTTTCCTTTTTGCCATGGAAACTTGGATGGGTAAGCCTGGCCCGGGAGGGAAGGTGGCATGGTATAGCCCAATCTCGTCAGATCTCGGAAGCTAAGTGGGGTCAGCCCTGGTTAGTACTTGGATGGGAGACCTCCAAGGAAGACTGCAGAAGAAGGCACTGGCAACCCCCCCTGGGCATCCGGCCTCATCACTCCTTGGGAAATAGAAGGGGAAGTCATGGAAGCAGTGACAAACTTCACGTTTCTGGGATCCAAGATCACTGCAGACGGTGACTGCAGCCATGAAATTAAAAGACGCCTGCTCCTTGGGAGGAAAGCAATGGCAAACCTAGACAGCACAATAAAAAATAGAGACATCACTCTGCCAACAAAAGTCCACATGGTCAAAGCAATGGTATTCCCAGAAGTAATGTATGGCTGCGAGAGTTGGACCATAAGGAAGGCCGAGCGCCGAAGAATAGATGCTTTCGAATTATGGTGCTGGAGAAGACTCTTGAGAGTTCCTTGGACTGCAAGGAGATCAAATCAGTCAATCCTAAAAGAAATCAACCCTGACTGTTCCCTGGAAGGCCAGATATGGAAGCTGAAGCTCAAATACTTTGGTCACCAAATGAGAAGGGAGCACTCACTGGAGAAGACCCTGATGCTGGGGAAGACTGAAAGTCAAAGAAGAAGGGGACAGCAAAAGGTGAGATAATTTGACAGTGTCATCGATGCAACAAATGTGAAACTGAGCAAACTCCGGAGGAAGACAGAGGACAGGAGGGCCTGGCATGATATGTTTCATGGGGTCGCGAAAAGTCGGACTTGACTGTGCGACTGAACAACAACAACAACAACTCTGCTTCTCATTTTCCTTAAAAACCCATTGCTGGGGTCACCACTTGATGACACTTCACACACACACAACCTTGGGCCACTCATACTCAGCCTAACTGAACTCACAGGCTTGTGCACTAAAATGGAGGAGAGAAGAACAATGTAAGCTTTTCTTACAAATATATATATATATGGTTTAAAAAATTCTTTTATCTTTTTGTCAGCACGTGTTAAGCAGTCTGTAATCCTATCGCTGATGGGCTCTTATACTGCATGCCTAAAAGGAATCTTGGAACATAAGAACATACGAGAGACCATGTTGGATCAGGCCAATGGCCCATCTAGTCCAACGCTGTGTGTCACACAGTGGACAAAAACCAGGTCCCATCAGGAGGTCCACCAGCAGGGCCAGAACTCCAGAAGCCCTCCCACCGTTGCCCCCCCCCAAGCACCAAGAATACAGAGCATCACTGCCCCAGACATAAGAACATAAGAGAAGCCATGTTGGACCAGACCAATGGCCCATCCAGTCCAACACTCTGTGTCACACAGTGGACAAAACGCAGGTGACATCAGGAGGTCCATCAGTGGGGCCAGAACTCCATAAGCCCTCCCACTGTGGTCCCCCAAGCACCAAGAATACAGAGCATCATTGCCTGAGACACTTAAGTAAGGCAAGGGATTGAGGGGAAGAAGAAAAAAAAGGAGTATTTATGACTGGGCCATAAATATATATATTATATATATATATGTAGACCAAAATAGCTGACTCTTATGATCAGCTTAAACTGAGCATAGCAACACAAACCTTGATTGCTGTTTCTCTTATTGTTTTAATACTGTTTTAATTATTTTAACTATTGTTGTTGAGATTTTGTGACTTTGTGACCCACCATGAGCTCATCTGTGGGGAGGGTGGGATAAAAATAGAAAGGAAGGAAGGAAGGAAGGAAGGAAGGAAGGAAGGAAGGAAGGAAGGAAGGAAGGAAGGAAGGAAGGAAGGAAGGAAGGAAGGAAGGCAGGCTGCCAAATCTAGCCTGGGAAATTCTTCATGATTTGGGGGTGGTGCTTGTGGAGGGGGGGAACTGGGGAGGGGTTTCACTTAGACTCTATGATTAGGGTTGCCAGCTCAGGGCTGGGAAATACCTGGAGTCTGTGAGGGTGGAGCCTGTGGAGGGCAGGGTTTGGGGAGGTGAGGGACTCCCATGTGGCATAATGCCATAGAGTCCACCTTCCGAATGGCCATTTTCTCCAGGGGAACTGGCCCCTGTAGCCAGCAGATCAGCTGTAATAGCGGGAGATCTCCAAACCTCCCCCTGGAGGCAGGCAACCCTACTCTGTGGTATACCACAGAGTCCACCCTCCAAAGCAGCCATTTCCTCCAGGTGAACTCACCTCTGTACTCTGGAAATCAGTGGTTATCCTGGGAGATCTCCAGGCCCCACCTGGAGACTGGCACCCCTAGCCATATATGAAAACTGGGATGTTACCATGGCAATTACATCGCCCTGGAAGGGGTAGATCTTATCACTTGAATGCCACTGATGTTAAAGCTTTGCAGCATAACCCCTGCTTAAACAAAAAACTGCTGAGAGGTTTTTGGTTTTGGTTTTTTAAAAAGACCCTTTCTCATTAGAAATATTCCCCAGGAAGCCAAGGCAACCTGTAGCTCCTTCACTTGGATTATCCTGAAATAATTTAAGGGGAATTAAATTTTTCAGTACATTATTTTTGTTCCCAGTGGGTTAGGAACAAAAGGAGATTCTTCTATCCTACGTGAAAGCCACACTTAAGAGCTAAATGTTTTGATGACTGGGCCCTTATTTGCATTCTGACATCTGATTATAAATGTAATTACACTCCCCCCCACACACACTGCCGCACGGCCCACAAATGGGAAAAACAAGAGAAAAATCCTGTATTTAGTCAAAAGATTTATCACTTTCTTGAAGAAAGCAGCAATTATCCCGGCATGGATAAATGTGCCTTCTGCTGCAGTTCCTACAGTGGACATTTTCCATTAAGTCACCATGTGCTCTCGAATATTCGGGCCTTTCCAAACTTTTTTAAAAATGTTATTTTTCACAAAACAGAAGTTACAGATCTAAATACTTCACTGTTATCACAAACCATTAAAGGATATACAAGGTCTAATCCCATCTCTAACACTAGAATTTCTTAACAAAGTCCGGTGGCACCTTTAAGAGCAACAAAGTTTTATTCGGAAGAACATCAGAACATAAGAGAAGCCAATGTTGAATCAGGCCAATGGCCCATCTAGTCCAACACTCTGTCTGTTCTGGGTATAAGCAGGGCTATTTTGGGGCAGGGACGCACAGGAACGGAGTTCTGGCTGGCTCCCGAGTTGGCCACGCCCAGCAGGAACTCATTAGCATAACAGGCCACACCCAACAGCAGAAACTCATTAGGACTGACTGCATTATGGGTTGTGTGGCCTAACATGCAAAGGAGTTCCTGCTACAAAAAAAGCCCTGGGTTTTGACCACAAGCAAGGTCAACAGAATAAGAAGCAAGAGGTGGGTGTGGCTGGATGACCACATGCTAATGAGCTGTGCTGTCAGGGGTATGGCCTAATATGCTAATGAGTTCCTGCTGTTGCGTATGGCCTATTACGCTAATGAGTTCCTGCTGGGCTTCTTCTACAAAGAAAGCCCTAGGTATAAGCGTTTGTTGCTGTCAGAAGGGCCACTGGACTCATACTCTGTTCTGCCTCTGTGGACCAACACAGCTACCCACCTGAAACTATAATTTCACACCGTTACAAACGCTGACCATTTCTTTTTCGTATTTTGTGTGCATGTGTGCCTGCACTTGGAAGTCATGGTGACCTCTGGTGACTGACCCCTACTGGGGGTCTGGGGGATATTCAGAGAGGTGGCTGAATAAAGCCTGCCTCTGTCCTCCCGACTTGGCATTCCAAGGAAGTCTCCCATCCAAATACTAACCACAGTCAACCCTGCTTAGCTTCTGAAAGCTGACGAGATCCAGCTTGCCTGGGCTATCCAGGTCAGGGCTCACACTGACCATTTCTTGATGAAATTATCTGATTTTACATTAACATCCTCAAGAAACTGTGTTGGCACCTTAATTTAATTCAGCCACTCATGCTATTTTCCAAATTCCCTAAATCTAGTCACTCATAGGAGATACTTCTGATTTCCACCAGAAAGGGAAATGTTGTCATGTTGTTATGAATGAACTAATGATCACTTCCCTATCTGTGGTGAAGACACATTCTTTAAGATAACGGAGCAATGTAACTGTGGGGTCTTGTGGCAAACTGTATCCTGTACAAACAAAATTAATATTCTGAATCTTTTGACAGAAAAGTTGGATAAGAGGAAGGGCCGCTATGGTGGGAAGCCACCTGGCTGGAGAAAAAGAACCAACTGGCATTTTATGAACTGCAATAACTGGAAGTGACTTCGGATAGCTCTAGGAACTGCAGGAAACTATGGTTTTGCCACAGAGTTTCTGTCAATTCCTAGAGTGACTTGGCACCCCTTCCAGGTTTTCCGTGGAGTGACATTACAGCAGTCCTCCATGTCCATGCCCCCAAAGCTCCTGCTGGTCGACACTGATTGGTGGCCCTAATAGCAGGACAGGTCCAATATATATATATGAGATCCCCTCTACAGGAGGAATATCTAGAACAAGTGCTAGCAGATTCTGGATATATATGAGCTACCCTTCTGGGCATTCTGTACATAGGGTTTTTTTTGTGAATTTCTCCTCTAAATCGGAAGATATTCAATTTGACCTGACATGAGGCCATATTCATTTCCACTGGTATTTCCTTTGACAACGTCTTATCCCAGCTTATAATAAATGTCAAACTTGATGTTTTACTTTTCAGTATCAGACTGAAGAAGCCTGAGATGCTTCCACTGACGACATGATTATAAAGCGCATCATTTCAAATTCTGTCTCCCCTTCAGGATAACCATGTTTTCTAACCAACAAAAACAGCACATGGCAGACTCGCAAAAACTGCAAGGTTTATAACCCTCCACTCGCTGTACTGTTTCTTGAAATGATAACACGATGGCATGAGGGGGGGGAAAATAAGATTTTCCAGCCCATCTATATTACATCTTTGCCATCACTGGACATCACCAAGCTGTGAGGTTTTGACTGAGTGCTTGTTGAAAACTACTGAAGTCAAACGAGAAAGGTTTTCAGACCAACATCAGGATTCTCACCTGGTGTGAACTGCCGCAGAGATCTTGTAAACATGTATAAACTATTAGTGGTGGTCACACGTGTGAGATAACGCGTGTGTGGGGAAGTGAGGCTATTTCCTCCGGAGGAATTTGAACCGCAGTTGCATGATCACACAGTCCTTTGGAGCGCCAGGGGCAGCCCGCCACTGTGTGATCAGACGAATCACGGATGTGGGGTTTTTTTTTGCCATTTGTTCCTAACGCACTTCAATGGGAGAATCAATGAATCATATCTCAGCACTGAGGGCTCCCTATGGACTGCGTGATGATGCACATACTGACAAGCGGGGAAAAAACCAACGGCACAGGGTCGGGATGGCCTGATCAGACCATCCTGACGCCACGAGAGCGCGCTGGAGTGATCAGACAGGGGGAAGTCTGTCTGTGGCCTCTAGCAACCCATTTGCTACTGGACTTTCCCTGGTGTCTTTTTACTCCGCTTCTGCGGTGGAGCAAAACGGGTTGCCAATGGGTGCGGGGCGCTTCTCAGATGTTCGTGTCTGATCGCGCCATTTAAACCCGCCCGGCATTCGCGCCTGTGGCATAGTTACCTGTGCGTGTGATCGTGCCCATTATTTTATTTATTCAAGGAAGTCTACATAGCACATAGGCTTTATGACAAAATGATATAACAATAATTAAAATGTATGAATGATCTTTTCTCTATGTTGTCAGAGGCTTTCACGGCCGGAGTTCATCAGTTGCTGTAGATTTTCCGGGTTGTGTGGCCGTGGTCTTGGCATTGTAGGACCCGACGTTTCGCCAGTAGCTGTGACTGGCATCCTCAGAGGTATAACACAGAACGGTGGAGTACTCTCTGTGTCAAGGCTTCCTAAGAACACAAGAAGAGTCCCGTTGGATCAAAGGAGTGGTCTTCCTAGTCCAGCAACCTGTCTCACACAGAGGCCAACCAGTTCCTCTGAGGGCCAACAACAGGGCACAAAGGCTAAGGCCTTCCCTTGATGTTACCTGCTGGCTCTGGGATTGAGAGGATTACTGCCTCTGAACGTGAAGGTTCCTCTCAGCCACTACAGCTAGTAGCCACTGGTAGACTTCTTCTCTATGAACTTCCCCTTGAAAACTGTTTATTCCTGTGGCCATCACTATAGCCTCTGGCAGTGAATCCCACATTTTAATCACTCTCTGTGTAAAGTGGTATTTCCTTTTGTTCCTCCTGAACCTCCTGCCCATCAGCTTCATTGGATGCCCTCGAGTTCTAGTATTTTGGGATAAGGAGAAAAAGTTGAGTGGGGCTCACTCTCTCACAAGGGTTGATGTAGTAGATGATATGGAACTACAGGAGCTATGCCATAGGGTAAGAATGAAGGGAAGAAGAAGAGAAGAAGAGATTGGATTTATACCCTGCCCATCACTACCCAAAGGTGTCTCAGAGCTGCTTACAATCTCCTTTCCCTTCCCCTCCCCACAACAGACACCCTGTGAAGTAGGTGGGACTGAGAGAACTCTTGACAGAAACTGCTCTCTTTCAAGGACTGCTCTTATCAGAACTATGGCTTGCCCAAGGTCATCCAGCCAGGTGCAAGTGGAGGAGTGGGGAATCAAACCCGGGTCTCCCAGATTAGAGTCCGTGCACTTAACCACTACACCAAACTGGCTCTCAGAAGGAGGAGGAGGAAGAGGAGATTGGATTTATACCCTGCCCTTCACTCGGAGTCTCAGAGCGGCTTACAATCTCCTTTCCCTTCCCCTCCCCACAACACACACCCTCTGGGGTAGGTGGGGTTGAGAGAGTTCTTTCCAGAACTGTCCTTGAGAGAACAGCTCTGACAGAACTACAGCTTGCCCAAGGTCATCCAGCGGCTGCAAGTGGAGGAGTGGGGAATCAAACCCGGTTCTCCCAGATGAAAGCCCATGCACTTAACCACTGCATCAAACTGGCAGGGAGGGAGAAAGACGAAGAAACATTTTACCGTAGCACTGATAAGAGCTATTCTTGAAAAAGAGCAGTTTCTGTCAAGAGTTCTCTCAGCCCTGCCTACCTCACAGGGAGTCTGTTGTGGGGAGGGGAAGGGAAAGGCGTTTGTAAGCCGTTCTGAGACACCTTTGGGTAGTGAAGGGCGGGGTATAAATCCAATCTCTTCTTCTTCTTCTTCTACCTAGTGAACAAAAGTGCTACCTAAGACCCTGCCAGTTTGTTGTTGACAATACTGACTTTGATGGAATAATATGCCCATGATTTCTAGCTTGGCTTTTTCCCTGACAATTGCAGAGGGGTAGCCATTTTAGCCAGTTGTAGCTAAACACCACAACATCTCAGGGGCACCTTAAAGACTAGCAGCAACACTGCTTTTTGTGAGAACGCTAGCACTCTTTGTGCAGGAACTCTTTGACATTGGAAAGCACCTGAATGTTCCATTCTACCACCCCCATTCTGAAGTCACCGAGGGCTCCACCATTTAATATTTCTGAACACATAATTTAGCTCCTACAGAAGATGAGAGAGTCGGTGCTAGAGAAAGAAACAAAGGGATGGCACCCTGTGTTAATTATACACACACACACACACACAGTCCACTAATTTCTATTACTTTTATATCCAGAATCCCAGCCTTCGGACGTGACACTGCTCTAAAGAGCGCTTCTCAGCAGGAGCGGATACTCATTAGCACCACATTGTCCAGTTGCCATGCTGATGTAGCATTGTGCTTTGTTCCTAAACACATTTCCCGAAATAAGGGGGGGAATTAAAAATGAAGCAGGGAGTTCTTCTCTCTTCCCTGCCCAATCAAACACTGTTTGAAGGCACGGATTGAGTACTTTGATGAGGTGATAAGGTGAGGGAGAGGCTGTCCTCTGAGGGTTATTTCACTCAATGAAATTGCTGAGCGGTCGGGTTAGAACGGATAAAAGGAAGGACTTCCTTCACCCCAAGAGTGATTAACACATGGTACATAAGAGAACATAAGAACATAAGAGAAGCCAATGTTGAATCAGGCCAATGGCCCATCCAGTCCAACACTCTGTCACACAGTGGCCAAAAATACCAGGTGCCGTCAGGAAGTCCAGCAGTGGGGCCAGGACACCAGAAGCCCCCCCACTGCTGCCCCCCCAGCACCAAGAATAGAGTGCAGCACCTGCCCCAGACTGAGAGTTCCTATCTATACCTTGTGGCTAATAGCCACTGACGGACTTCTGCTCCATATGTTTATCTAATCCTCTCTTGAAACTGTCCATGCTTGTAGCTGCCACCACCTCCCATGGCAGTGAATTCCATAATCACTCTTTGGGTGAAGAAGTCCTTCCTTTTATCTGTTCTAACCCGACTGCTCAGCAATTTCATGGAGTGCCCACGAGTTCTTGTATTGTGAGAAAGGGAGAAAAGAACTTCTTTGTCAACCTGCTCTATCCCATGTATAATCTTATAAACCTTGATCATGTCACCCGTCAGCCGTCGTTTCTCCAAGCTAAAGAACCCCAAGCGTTTTAACCTTTCTTCACAGGGAAAGTGTTCCAACCCTTTTATCATTCTTATTGCCCTTCTCTGGTGTTCACTGCCAGAGGAGGTGGTGGCAGCTACAAGCATGAACGGCTTCAAGAGGGGATTGGATAAACATATGGAGCAGAGGTCCATCCGTGGCTATTAGCCAAAAGGTATAGTTAGGGACTCTGGGGCAAGTGATGCTCTGTATTCTTGGTGTTTGGGGGGGGTCAACAGTGGCAGGGCTTCTAGTGTCTTGGCCCCACTGGTGGACCTCCTGATGGCCCCTGGTATTTCTGGCCACTGTGTGACAGAGTTTTGGACTGGATGGGCCATTGGCCCGATCCAACATGGCTTCTCATGTTCAGGGTTGAAGGAGCAAAACTTTGCAAAGACTTACAAAGACAACCAGCGTGGTGTAGTGCTCAAAATGTCAGACTAGGTCCTGGGAGTCCTGAGTTCGAATCCATGCTCTTCCACAGAAGCTCACTGGCTGACATTGATCCAGTCGCAGCATAGCCTATCTCACGGAGTTATTCGCAGCCCAACTACTTACAGACAAATGTGGCTTCCATGGTACAAATGGAATAAGTTTTCCAAAACTTATCATACATTCTGAAATTTTCACGATTGCCAAAACGAATAATCCCAAAATGCTTACATCATATAACACATTCTGTAATGGGACATCATTAATGTCAACAGAAGAAGGCAGTTTGGTTCATCCAATGGTTTGCACTTTCTATTTTAGTCTCAGTCACTTATTCCATTTCTGCTGCGTCGAAAGCTTGACTCAGTCATTTTAAGGACACCCATACTTCCTCAGTATATTGCCAGAAAAAACTGGGCAGCAACCAAGTAATGTCTCTGCTTCCCGAAGACATCAAATATGTTCATTCCAGCTACGTGGGCCAATCAGTAATCTGATATATTACCCCCAAAAGGACTGCTCTCAAACCTATTTAAAGCCTGACAGTTCCCCCCAAAGATCAGGAAGGTTAACATCCCATAACTGACATTTCCACCATACAAATCTGTCTGTGTGCCAGATCTCATTTAATTTAGGCAGAGTATGTGGCTAACAATTTGTCACCTTGACACAGTAGGGCAGGAAGCGGTAATGGGTATTCGCTCCAAGGGTTGCCAGGTGGGGGGCTGGAGAGAAAGGGACTCACAACGGGGGGGGGCAACCCGTTGTACCAGTGCAGTGATATCACTTCTGGCATGACCTGGAAGTAATGTCATCCTGCTGGGAGGGGACACTCTAGCATTTGCCCCAAACTTTGTGGTTTAACTATAGAGATGGGGGGAATGCTCGAGCGTCACTCAGTGTTATGATGTCACTTCGAGGTTACTCATCGTACTAAAGATGCCAGTCTCCCCCCCCCCACTTCATGGGTTGAATTTCCTCCCACCACCAAGCTGAGCGGCTGCACGCAATGGCAGTGGGGGGCAGGAGACCTCCTGCTATACTGGGAGATCTGGCAACCGTACCTTTGTATTGTTTCTGCCACCAAGTCACAGCCAACTTATGGCAACCCCAGAGCGTTTGCAGGGCCAAGAGACCTTCAGGGGTGGTTTGCCACTGCCTACCTCTGCATTAGTGACCCTGGACTTCCTCGGTGGTCTCCCAACCAAGGACTAACCTGCTCAGCTTCTGAAAGCTGACGAGATTCAGCTAGCCTGGGCTACCCGTGGCAGCAAGCAACCCTCTCAGTCACCCTCAATATTTATTTATTTGGATTTTTATCCCGTCCTCCCCCTTGATGGGATCAGGGCAGGTTCCAAAAGTGTAAATAAATACAACAATATAATCGAGACTGTATTGAAACATGTAAAACCTACAGCTCTAATAAAAGCCAGATACCTCAGTGGTTAATAGTCGTGGGAATAAGTTTCCCAGAGATCTGTAAAGTTTAGGATCTCAGACCCAGGCTGTAAAAAGGGGGCCGACCCAAGAAGGGGGGATGCCTGCTGCCTCGGCCGAAAGCCTGGTGGAAGATCTCCGTCTTGCAGGCCCTGCGGAACGGTAACAAATCCGGCAGGGCCCTGATTTCAGTCGGGAGCTCATTCCACCAGGCAGGGGCCAGGGCCAAAAAAGCCCTGGCCCTGGTCGAGGCAAGTCAGACGTCCCCGGGGCCGGGGACCACCAGAAGATGTTGATTGGTGGACCTTAGTGCTCTCTGGGGCTCATATGGGGAGAGGTGGTCTCGAAGGTATGCTGGCCCCTGGCTGTATAGGGCTTTAAAGGTAAGTACTACCTCATACCCTTTCTCCTCTCAATTTTCACGCACATAAGAACATAAGAACATAAGAGAAGCCAATGTTGAATCAGGCCAAAGGCCCATCTAGTCCAACACTGTCACACAGCGGCCAAAATATACCAGGTGCCATCAGGAGGTCCAGCATCACTTGCCCCAGACTGAGAGTTCCTATCTATACCTTGTGGCTAACAACCACCAATGGACCTCTGCTCTTAAGAACGTAAGAGAAGCCAGTGTTGGATGAGGCCAATGGCCCATCCAGTCCAACACTCTGTCACACAGTGGCCAAAAATACCAGGTGCCATCAGGAGGTCCAGCAGTGGGGCCAGGACACTAGAAGCCCTCCCACTGCTGCCCCCTCCAGCACCAAGAATAGAGTGCATCACCTGCTCCAGACTGAGAGTTCCCATCTACACCCTGTGGCTAATAGCCACTGATGGACTTCTGCTCCATATGTTTATCTAATTCCCTCTTGAAATTGTCCATGCTCGTAGCTGCCACTACCTCCTGTGACAGTGAATTCCATATGTTAATCACTCTTTGGGTGAAGAAGTATTTCTTTTTATCTGTTCTAACCCGACTGCTCAGCAATTTCATGGAGTGCTCACGAGTTCTTGTATTGTGACAAAAGGAGAAAAGTACTTCTTTCTCAACCTGCTCAATCCCATTCATAATCTTATAAACCTCGATCATGTCACCCCTCAGCCGTCAGTTCTCCAAGCTAAAGAGCCCCAAGCGTTTTAACCTTTCTTCACGGTCTGTTCCGTTCATTCCAAAAACACTGCAAGGTGATAAATAACCTTGGTCTTCCCACCCCATCTAAGGAACAAGTGGACATTCTTGCTGCTCCTGTAAGGCACGGCCAACCTATCAAGGGCCTCTACATGGCCAGGAAATGAGTCCCTGTGATGCAGTGATTAGAGGATAGGGCTAGCACTGGGGCTAGGGTTGCCAGGTCCGGCCTGGCCACCGGTGGGGGATGGCGGGTTAGGGCTGCCAGATCCAGGTTGGGAAATTCCTGGAGATTTGGTGGTGGAGCCTGGAGAGGACAGGGACCTCAGTGGGGGGTCCAATGCCACAGAGTCCACCCTCCAAAGCAGCCGTGTTCTCCGGGGTAACTGATCTCTGTATTCCGGAGATGACCTGTAATTCCAGGGGATTCCCAGTTCCCACCTAGAGGCCGGCATCCCTAACCACGGCTCAGGCCATAAAACTCACTGGGAGACCACAGGAACAGCAGCACCCCCACCTAATCTCACAGGAGGTAGGGCAGGATTAAAATGTCAGACCAATAAGAGCAGGTACTCCAAGTTCCTCTATAGACGAGGCATGTAGAGGCACCGTCCTTTTCTGAAGCAATTCTCTTGCTGAAGATTACAACTGGCACTGACCTCTCTTCCCACACAGTCTCGGGCAGGCGAAGCAAACCAGGCTGAGAGGCCCGGGAATGATGATCTTGGCCTAATCTAAGGACACCGAAGCGTATAAGAGGATTTAGGCCCTATGGAGGTGAGGTGATAAATAGTTTAACAGTCAAGCAGACGGTCATTCCACAAGTCAATTATATTACAAAGCATTTGATTACTGTGTTGTATGCAAAATCCTTGCTACCCTCCCCCTGTACAAAGAAGTCCCGTCCCCCTCCAAGAGCTGCCCCTTATATCCTAGGTACATGTTTCGTTTATTCTGGGAAGAAGAACCAACTATCTTCCACTTTAAAAGAACAGGTAAATACTTGTCTCGGGTTGCTGACCTCCCGATTTCCCTGAGATCTCCCGGAATTACACCTGATTTCCAGACCACAGAGACACCATGCCCCATTGAGGTACCTCCCCTCCTCGAACCCCACCATCCCTGGGCTCTGTCCCCAAATCTCCAAGAATTTCCCAACCCACACTTTGCCACCCTAGCTGGCAACCAAAGTTGCTTCCAAGGCCTCGGATTTTGATAACTTGAGAGCTTGAAGCTACAGCGTGTTTTTTTTGCTTTAAACATGCGTTACAATTTTGATTGCAGCTTTTAAGCAACTGACATGCTTACGGATGAAGCTATATATACGTGTAAACATAAGCCTGCAGTGCAATGTGACTGTGAAGAAAGCTAATGCAGTCTTAGGATGCATTAACAGAAGCCTTGTGTCCAGATCACAGGAGGTGGTAGTTCCGTGCTATTCTGCTATGGTCAGGCCTCACCTGGAGTACTGCGTCCAGTTTTGGGCACCACATTTTAGGAAGGATGTTGACAAGCTCGAGCGTGTCTAGAAGAGGGCAACCAGGATGGTGAAAGGGTTGGAATCCAAGTCTTGCGAGGAAAGGCTGAAAGAGTTGGGTATGTTCAGCCTGGGAAAGAGAAGGCTTAGAGGGGACATGATTGCAGTCTTCAAATATTTGAAGGGCTGTCATGTAGAAGATGGAGCAGATCTATTCTCGCTTGCTCCGGATTGCAAGACTAGATCTAATGGGTGGAAATTACAAGGGAGTCGTTACCGGCTACGGATCAGGAGAAACTTCTTAACTGTCAGAGTGGTTGAGCAGTGGAACAGACTGCCTCGGGAGGTGGTGGAGGCTCCTTCGCTGGACGTTTTCAAGCGGAGGCTGGACGACCATCTTTCGGGTATATTGTAGGGCTATCTTTCGACTTCGCTCCTGCAGAGTGCAGGGGGTTGGACTAGATGACCTGCAAGGTCCCTTCCAACTCTAACATTCTATGATTCTGTGATTCCCCCACCAGACGGAACACTGGCTGATTCTGCATTGGCTTTTCCCTAAGTCGTTTTACGAAACCCAGGTTGGAACAGGAATTCCCCTCCGCATTGCACACTGCTTTCACTTCCTTTGATCATCGGATTTTTTACGGTAGCCTTCACATTCCATGCCGCCTTCTCCTTCTCTGATCATCGGATTTTATTGTACCTTCTGCGTAGATTTATGGCCGTTTTATGGCCCTTCAGGGGTGACTCTGCAGTCAGTATGGGCATTGCCCCAAAGTATCTGAACGTGGTTTTGAGCTGCACCTTCCCCTCCCAGTTGAGAAAATGCGGAGCGAACGCTAGATGCAAAATCGCCCAGTGTGGCAGTATTAACAACAGACCTGTGTTTCTGTGCTACGTTGCCCCAATGCAGTTCCCCCCCAAAAGAGGCTGAATAACTAGAGGTGAGAGTCCAGTTTCTGGCCCTGAAGAATTAACCTTGTCTTCTCGGAGAGTAGGATGCAGATGATGCTTTTTGACCTTTCCGTTCGGGCTGCCAGGAGAAATAAGCAGGAGCGTCCCACTAATGCCAAAGAAAGAAGTCACCCGTTTGACCCATTCCACACAAGGGCAGGGATTTAATTGACCGTGGCAACGTCTGACTGCTGAGTCTTCGGTGCTTGATTT
Source organism: Gekko gecko (assembly GCA_029375565.1). Classification (NCBI taxonomy): domain Eukaryota; kingdom Metazoa; phylum Chordata; class Lepidosauria; order Squamata; family Gekkonidae; genus Gekko; species Gekko gecko. The sequence goes on along the minus strand of JAPDNY010000003.1, from coordinate 13,312,450 downwards.
GAACTTCGGATGTGCTCTGAAAAAACATTTTGCCATGATGCCTCCTGACCTCGATTACGGCCGTGTCATCCGTGCTAATTATCCCAGAGTACGAGGCTGTTGTAGCAAAATTAAACTGAAGCCCAGTAGCTCTTTGAGGACCGACAAAATTCATTCCAGTATGAGCTTCCACACATCGGGGGTTACCTTCATCAGGTGCAGGGGGTGTCTGCATAAAGAGCAGTGACACTCACGGTTTATACCCAAGGAACAGAAATAGGGTTGCCCCCTCAAGATCTCCCTGAGAACCCCCGCGGTAGAAAAGAGTTAAGAGTCCAGTGGCACTTTAAAGACTAACAAAATTTGTGGCAGGGGGGTGAGCTTTCGTGAGTCGCCGCTCGCTTCTTCTCGACTCACGGAGGCTCATACACCCTGCCACAAATTTTGTTAGTCTTTAAGGTGCTACTGAACTCTTACTGTTTTCGATTGCTACAGACAGACTAACATGGCTAACCCATCTTGAGATCTCCTGGAATTACATCGGCTTTCCTGGCCACAAAGGCACTGCACCTCATCGAGGTCCCTCCTTCCCAAACCCTCCCCTCCGCAGGCACCACCCCCAAATCTCCAAGAATTTTGCAACCCACAGTTGGCCACCCTAAACAGAACAGGGGGAGGGAGATCAAGGAGATGTTGCAAGAAGAAGAAGAGGAAGAAGGGGAAGAAGAAGAGGAAGAAGAGGAAGAAGAGGAAGAAGAAGAAGAAGAAGAAGAAGAAGAAGAAGAAGAAGAAGAAGAAGAAGAAGAAGAAGAAGAAGAAGAAGAAGAAGAGGAGGAGGAGGAGGAGGAGGAGGAGGAGGAGGAGGAGGAGGAGGAGGAGGTTGGATTTATACCCTGGCCTTCACTCGGAGTCTCAGAGAGGCTTACAAACTCCTTGCCCTTCCCCTCCCCAGAACAGGCACCATTTTGTGGTTATACCCACCACTCTGTGTCAGAATTCCAATGGTGCCGATAGGCTCAAAAAGGTTAGAGATCCCTGCAATACAGAAATCAAGGCTTGGGAGACTTGGCAATATTGTTGTGGTTGCCTACCAACCCCCAACCGACACTGAGAGTTCAGCGGGCCGCCTTTTCTTAAAACTACAGGTGTTGTTTCTGTCATTTTGGCGAGTTTAAATCCCCAATGCATTCTTTATATTCATTTTTTTCCTGCAAACCTGGCTTGTAGAGACCCTCTCTGGCTGACCCTAGCTTAGTTTTGCAGCTCTATTGATCATATCCTCTGTGGCATGGTTCATAAATAGCTACATTGATATCCAACGTGATGAGAAAACATTCTCATGGGATGGAGGAGGAGGAGGAGGAGAGGAAGAAGAGGAAGAGGAAGAAGAAGAACCACCACCTGAAAGAGTCTTGGAGTGGCTTACAATCGCCTTCCTTCCCTCTCCCCACAACAGATACCCTGTGAGGTAGGTGGGGCTGAGAGAGTTCTGAGAGAACTGTGACTGACTCAAGGACACCCAGCTGGCTTCATGTGGAGGAGTGGGGAATCAAACCTGGTTCTCCAGATTAGAGTCCAATGCTCTTAACCACTAGGTTTCTTGTCCTCTTCACCCATGAAAACTTCAACTTCCTGAGATAGCTCAGAGAGAAAAATGCCCACATTCTGAGGGTAACTGAGGACCCAGAATTACCTGGCTGAGACAGAAGAGTCGTAGTCTAAATCAGGAGCTATGACAAATGTTAGCACTGTTGTAGACTAGGACAAGGCAAGTTCTCATATAAAGAATGGACAAGTCCAGTTCACAGTGATCCCTAGTTCAGAGTAATTGGAGGTGGGGTTGTAGCCTGAGAGCCAGTTTGGTGTAGTGGTTAAGAGTGACGGTCTCTAATCTGGAGAACTGGGTTTGATTCCCCACTCCTCCACATACAGCAAGCTGGGTGACCTTCGGTCAGACAAAGTTCTCTGAGAGCCCTCAAGAGCAGTTCTCTCAGAGCTCTCTCAGCCCCACCTACCTCACAGGGTGTCTGTTGTGGGGAGAGGAAGGGAAGGAGATTGTAAGCCTCCTTGAGACTCCGCGTGAAGGGTGGGGTATAAATCCAATCTCCTCCTCCTCTTGTTGTTCAGGGGTGCAACATCGGCCTTCCATGTAGAGGGTTCCAGGTCCAACCCCCAGCATTTTGAGCTAACAGAAAACAGGAAGTAGATGATGTGGAAGGGCTCTCCACAAGACCCGGGAGAGCTGCTGTCAGTCAGAGGAGACACTCCTGGCCCAGGGCCTGACTTTGTTTGTCCCATGTCTCCTAGCCTTCAGGAAAATTTGGCAAGACAACTCAACTGGCTTTTGGGACTTGAAGTCTGAAATTTCTCTGCAGCTTTAAAAAATACTGTTTTTTCTATAGACGCCGGTTATGACACCCAAACATCTGTTTGGTACTTCAGAAAAGCAATTTAGGAGATTTGGGCACAGCTGGACACAGCCAGTGTTTCTTCTAATAATTCACTGTAGTATCAAAGGTGATGGTAAAGAATTAATTGTTTTCTGCTCATTATAAGAATGTCCCGTTCCCCCCCTGTCTGAGTTCAGGGGAATTAAATAGGCACTGGCTGACCTTGACAACGTTTTTCATTCCAGTCCCACCTCTCAATTCAACTTTCATTAAGATCCCTACGTAAATACGCTTTTCATGGGAGCATAGTTCCCTTGCCATAAGGTCGATTCCCGGCAACTCTGAACTTCCAAGCTGATTTCCAACCAAAGCCGTGATGGTACGTGGCACAACAGATTCATTTATTTCCCGGTCATTCAAACAAACATATGGGGTATGTGTGTCAGGGATGTGCACATTTTGCAGACTAGCATTGCATTCCTAAGCATGTACGCTCCAAAGTAAATCCCAATGGGACTGGCTCCCTTGTAAGGGTGTTTTAGCATTGTCGCCAAAGGGGATTCTCTGAAGCTCAGGAAGATACGGACAAAGGCAAGAGGAGGGCTCTGATTGGTGGTGGTGGTAGTGGAGGAAAGTGTCCCCAAGTCGCAGCTGACTTATGGCAACCCCTGGTGGGATTTTCAAGCCAAAAGACACACACAGGTGGTTGAAGAACAGAAGAGAAGCCATGCTGGATCTGGCCAATGGCCCGACCAGTCCAACACTCTGTGTCACACACTGGCCAAAACAAAGTTGCCATCAGGAGGTCCACCAGCAGGGCCAGAACTCCAGAAGCCCTCCCACTGTTGACCCACAAGCACCAAGAATACCGAGCATCGCTGCCCCAGATGTAAGAAATAAGAGAAGCCATACTGGATCAGGCCAATGGCCCATCCAGTCCAACATTCTGTGTCACAGAGTGACCAAAAACCAGGGACCATCAGGAGGTCCACCAGCGGGGCCAGAACTCCAGACGCCCTCCCACTGTTGCCCCCCCAAGCACCAAGAATAAAGAGATCACTGCCCCAGATGTAAGAACATAAGAGAAGCCATGTTGGATCAGGCCAGTGACCCATCCAGCATAACACTCTGTGTCACACAGTGGCCAAAATCCAGGTGTCATCAGGAGGTCTACCAGCAGACCGGAACTCCAGAAGCCCTTCCACTGTTGCCCTCCAAGCACCAAGAAGGAGAAGAAGAAGAGGAGGAGGAGATTGGATATATACCCTGCCCTTCACTACCCAAAGAAGTCTCAGAGCGGCCTAGAAACTCCTTTCCCTTCCCCTCCCCACAACAGACACCCTGTGAGGTAGGTGGGGCTGAAAGAGCTCTGAGAGAACTGTCCTTGAGAGAAGAGCTCTGACAGAACTTGTGGCTGACCCAAGGTCACATGAGCAGCTGCATGTGGAGGAGTGGGGAATCAAACCCGGTTCTCCCAGATTAGAATCTGCGCACTTAACCTCACTGCCCCAGATGTAAGAACATAAGAGAAGCCATGTTGGATCAGGCCAGTGGCCCATCTAGCCCAACACTCTGTGTCACACACTGGCCAAAACCCAGGGGCCATCAGGAGGTCCCCCAGTGGGGCCAGAGCCCCAGAAGCCCTCCCACTGTTGACCCCCAAGCACCAAGAATACAGAGCATCACTACCCCAGCTCTACTGTTCCACACACAGTGCCCCAGACATAGTTAGCCATTGCCTGCTTCTGCTTAGCGACCTTGGAGTTCCTTGGTGGTCTTCCATCCAAATACTATCCAGGGCCAACGCTGTGTAGCTTCCTGGATCTGATGAGATCAGGCTAACCTGAATTGTCCAGGCCAGGACTAGGGCCTTGACAGCTGTCAGCAAGAAATCAGGCAGAAAGTCTGCCTCTTTAATCGTTTGCTCATCCAGCAAGACGCAACAAAAAAAGGTCGGCCAATAGGCAGACAGGTGATATTTTATTTATTTATTTATTCCAGTTTTACCCCGCCCTCCCCGCAAACGGGCTCAGGGCGGCTTACAAGGGGGCAACTGAGTGCCAAAGATAAAACAGCTTAAAAACAGATAAAACGTTCCACAAAAATATTCCACAATAAAGTGCTCAACAGTTACTCACTCAACTCAAACTGATGACGTCAGTCTCACAGAAGGCTACCATTCGGTGTGATTTGGCCCCATCCGGCGGTATTGGTCACAGCGGGGCAAGGCTGATCTTCCTCGGCCGTCCCTTCCGTCCACCGCATAAGATGGTAAAAATAGCGGCAGAGGTAGTGGCGGCTCATAAGAACGTAAGGGAGAAGCCAATGCTGAATCAGGCCAATGGCCCATCCAGTCCAACACTCTGTCACACAGCGGCCAAAATATACCAGGCGCCATCAGGAGGTCCAGCAGTGGGGCCAGGACACTAGAAGCCCTCCCACTGCTACCCCCTCCAGCACCAAGAATAGAGTGCATCACCTGCCCCAGACTGAGAGTTCCCGATAAGCTCCTGCTCAAAAGCCTGACGGAAGAGCTCCGTCTTACATAGGCAAGAATGGATTTTAACTAATTAGTTAAACCCAGATGTTAATTAATTAATTAAACCTGGAGAAAGGCCGACGAACAGGTAGGCAGTCATTCCATCCAGAAAAAAGGAATTTCAGGAAGCCCAGGCTACAGATCTGGGGCGCCTAACGGGACAGTGTACGCCAACAAGTGCTTGTGCGCACAGAGACACTGCTGGGCTCAGTCTGAAGTCTGGGCATTTTCTTATTTGCTCAGAGTAAGCAGTCTGCCCTCCCAATGACCTCCCTTTCGACCCAAAGGGACTGTCTCTGTGTGAGAGATGATTCATGCGCTCTGCAAGCTGAGTTGAATGAAAAGGCTATGGGGAGACTTCAGGGCACTTATCAGCTGGGATTCCATCACATTTCAGGCTGACGCGACAGGGTCACTCACCAGGCGCTCGCTTCCCCCTCTCTTTAGACAACAAAATCCTTCTGGTTTCTCACGCGGGTCCCTAAAATTGGACTGTTTTTTTTTTTTTTAAATGGCTGATTAATGATTACCGCTCAATTCTGCTGGGTTGTAAGAACAGAACTCCAGGTGTCCGAAGTCTTCTGCAAAGCCATCACTCTTTCATCAACTCGTTTGCATGACGTTCTCTTTGTGATTTTCACTCTAGTCCAGCTCATCTTCTGATTAGCCCTCTTCCTTTCTTATTATTCTCTCGCCTTCAGGCATTTCCTCTCTTTCTCTCTTGGCTCAGGATGTACTCAAGTCATTCCTTGAAAACAGCTTCTCAACAGCAACAATGGACCACCAAGGAACCAAACCGATCAAGAGACAGAGTCCGTTTCCGCATCTGGTATTTGCCTCTCATTCCCAACACGTCAAAGAGCATCGGATCTGAATCACTGGTCGAATCTGCATTTGCATTTTTAAATCAGTTTCGTGCTGCTGTGACGCCGTCTTTCTCTGTGCTTGTTTGAAAGTTGTTTGGAGAAGATTCATTTAAAGTGGTGCGGAGGCGCAATGAAAGTGGAGCCACCATGAGAGGGCGATAAACATATGCAGACATGCAAAAGTATGCTGGCACTGTTGATGTGCGAAAACGAAACCAAATGTAGACAGCTTTTTTGAAGACGGAATCAGAAGGCTGGGACACTGGTGAGTAAGACAAATGCAGATTCGACCACTGATTCCACAATAGGAGGAATTCCTGCAGCGAGGGATAATGTTTGTGGATGGGCAGGAGTGGTGGGCATGGAAAAAAGGGGAGCAGTTGTGATGCAGATTATGCTAATGTGGAGTTTATGCACGATGTGAAGAATTCCCCACTTGAAACTGTGAGTTCAGGAGCACAGCAACCAAAACTTCTGGCCAATGCAGGATTCAAAAGATGCGGGGGGGAAAGGAAGGAAGATGCGGGTCAGAACCCTGCCGCGCATCAACCTGTGGGGAAATAATCGCTAGCTGAGAATAGCTGCGGAGGTCAACAGCGGGGAAAGCTCTTTTGCGAAAACGGTCACAGACGTCCCCATATACACTCAATCAATTCTGTTATGGGACCTAATGACATCAGCGATACCATGCAAATCTCATCTACTTCCACAGCATCCTATTCAATATACAACATCATGTATGCCAGCAATGCTCTCCTACTGTTTACACTGGAGAAACGGGTTGGTCCCTACATGAGAGAATCAATGAACACCAATCTGACGCAAGAAGTTCTAACATTCAGAAACCCATAGGGGGGCTTTTTAATCACCCTGGACCTACTGGTGCAGATCTGAAGCCAAAGCTCTACAAACTAAGTAAACAGATAAAGTCTAAGGGGGATATAAGAAAAAGAGAGAGAAGAGATTGGATTTATACCCTGCCCTTTACTAACCAAAGGAGTCTCAGACCAATTTATAATCTCCTCTCCCTTCCCCCTCCCCACAACAGACACCCTGTGAAGTAGGTGGGACCGAGAGAGCTCTGAAAGAACTTGTAACTGACCCAAGATCACCCAGCTGGCTTCATGTGGGGGAGTAGGGAATCAAACCCGGTTCTCCCAGATTAGAGTCCGTGCTCCTAACCACTACACCAAAGTGGGTCTCAGCAACAACCTCCCTTGGCAGGGTAGAAATCCAGTAAATAAATAAAATAAGTAAAAACATGAAACAAAATATACAACATGAAAGTGCTGAACTGGAACTCATCTGGAAATGAAATGCTATCTCTTTCCCTGGCCTAAAGAGAGACTTGGATTTTCTTACTATAATCTCCAATATCTCATCAGGATCAGGTTTCTAGAGACTTTAATTGACTCTTCTGAACATGCTGTCTCGTATTTGTAACCCCTGGCAGTTAGTTTCAGAGGGTACCATGTTGGTCTGCAGAGGAACAGTTAGATTCAATTCCAGCTTACACCCTGAAAACTTTGTTGATCTCTGAGGGACTACTAGACTCTTACCTATTGCCTTGCCGTTAATTTTTCTGAGGCTTCAGCCTAGCAGTTCCAAAGCAAGAAATTTCAAGTAGATAAATAAGGTACCACTCCGGTGGGAAGGTAACAGCGTTCCGTGCACCTCGGTGCTTAGTCATGCTGGCCACATGACCATGGAAATGGCTTTGGACAATGCTGGCTCTTCGGCTGGGAAACAGAGATGAGCATCGCACCCCTAGAGTCAGATTCGACTGGCTTTCGAGCAAGGGAAACCTTTACCTTGACCTACACTTCAGGAGAGGCTGCAAACTCTGGCCTCTCTCATTATCCGTTATGCGCAGCAACCCAAATAGGTTCCCGTCCCTTAACACAGAGAATCACACCCGAAAGATGTACGACGGGATTCCTCCATCTCAACTCCTCCTCCCTTGTCTCGCTTCAGTCATTTTCCTTATAAAAATTTGCAAAAGGATTTCCCTTTCATGTGACATCTGAAGAAGACGGTTCTGACTCACGAGAGCAAAAGCTCACGCTGGAATAAAGTCTCTAAAGTGCTGCTGGGCTTCTGTTTCATTTTGGAACTCTCGGCCTCTGAAAAGCCATCTTCTGTTGTCGTTGTTTTTGGAAGCTATCTTGTTTTCTATTGCAGTTCCCGTTTATAAATCCCTAGGCTGTTATAGTTTAGGAGGTATTCTTTCATCTTCCCTTTTGGTCCCTCGTTAGCCTGTCGATGGCGCTTCCCGGGCAGTGCCCAGTAATTTTAGTTTCCCTCTTAATAAAACATTACAAAGAGGAGAACATGGCCTCCTCCCTGCCCTCAGGCCATTAAGCGGCCCTGAGCTGAAGCAGGCAGCAGTTTCTAGCCACTCTGGGGGACAATATTAATTACCGCTTCCTAATATGACATCTCAGTGTTATCTTCCGAGTCCCATTAAGCACGCCAGCCAATCTCCCGGACCATGCTCCACGTTTCTAAGAATACAAGCAGTACACAGACTGCAAAAATGTTAGGCCCAGAGCACAGCCTTGATCCACCAAGCTCAATAATGTCCACCCGCCTTTTATATTAGCTGAACTAAACTTCTTCTTCTTCTTCTACTTCTTCTTCTACTTCTTCTTCTTCTTCTTCTACTTCTTCTTCTTCTTCTTCTCTTCCTCCTCCTCCTCTTCTTCTTTTTCTATTTATAAATGTCCAATCCCTGCCATGGCAGGGCTATGGCTGAGGCACAGTATTCATAACATGGAAGCAAGATAAAACCAATAAAAACATTAATAAAACATTCCCACAATCAGATGGCAAATAAATTATTACGATTTATCGCGCTACAACTTTTCTTCTTTTACTGCTTTGTTCCTGGGCTTTGATACTGAAGACAAAGGTTGGTCTAGTCACCAGGCTGGCAGAAAATACCTCACGGCTGGCGGACGCTCAAGTGGCAATTGGTTTCAGTTGTTTATTATGCTTAAACTGTAAAGGTTTCCGCTGCTCAAAAGCTAGTCGAACCCGACTCTGGGGGGCGGTGCTCATCTCCGTTTCCAAGCCAAAGAGCCAGCGCTGTCTCTAGTGATGAGCAGACCTCATACCATTTATGGAGCAATCCTAAACAGCTTTACTTGGAATCTTACTCAAATTTTCTCTGTGGTGCTTACTCCCAGGAAAGCTTTCTTAGGACTGTACTGTTAGTCTGACTCTAGGCAGGCATGGGTGGAATCCTGTGTACGTGAACGGATTCGGCCCAGCGGCTAGCCGGTGAAAGCCTGATTGTGTCTGTAAGCATTCAAGAGAATTCAATCCACCCTCCGAAGCCATAACTACCTTAAACTCATGTGCTTCAGCCAAGTCTCTCCTTTGACCATCCGGAACCCCGTGCTGCTCCTCCATTCTTTAAATTCAACCTGTAAATAAATCTTTCTTCTTTGCTATTTGCTGACAACTCCTGCCTCAGCGATCTCCGTGTTCTTGCTCACCACAAAACTTACCTCATGGCAGCGAACCCAAAGCCCTTACGCCTGATACCCTAGGAACATCTTGTAGCTGACGGGAAGGTTCAAAACAAACCTGGTCGCCCCCCAAATCATAAGAGGCAGGGGGTGAGTCCCCTCGGTGGGTAGAAAGGGCCTGTCACAATAAGTAACTGGGATTCCCTCCCCCTGCCCCCGACAAAATTTCATTTCAGGTTGTGAGAGGCCCAACACACAACGAGAAGCATACGCTAAACTTATTTTTTTTGTGTGCCGAACCTTTGTATGGTGGTCTGTGTGAATTTTTTTTTGATCTGTGAGGCTACAGACACTAGGAGGAGCTAACTAGCCATGCAAGCATGCTCCAACGGTGCAGTGGTTTTTACAGTACCCCAAAGAAAGGTGGAAAGGAGATGAATCCATGGTGCTCCGCATTCAGGGCAAGGCGAATGGACTGTTGAACTGTGTGCATCTATAAGTGTGTGTTTGTGTGCGTGTGTCTGTACATTTGGAACAGGAGTTCTGGGGGTCGAAGATCTCCCCCAACCTGACTTGGGTGTGAGATGGGCAAGCCGAATACACAGTGGGGCCATACTCATCCCTTCAGGACGAGTGGGGTTCTAGCAGGAGCTGAGAAAATGCCGGGGGACTGCTCCACATCTGTGGAAGGGAGTCTGACTGTGAGGCTGTTGAAGCGAGCGACTCAGCATGCCTGGACATGGGGGGGGCACTACATGACTCTAAGGGTGTATAAGTGTTATCTCCTAGAACAGGAAGCCTCTCTTTGTCTTAGCCTGAGAGCTGCCCTCTGACCCCTCCTTCTCTCTCTTACTTTGTCTTCTCACTCCCTTCACATGGCCATCCATGGAGACGCATGCCTCTGCAGGTCCCTCCTGTAAAAACAGTGCCCTCATACTCCCACATACTCTTCTTTCGACTGCAACCTGAATGTGAACTGGACCTACTTGAATAAATGTAAGTTTACCTTTTTTTTTGCAATCTACTTCTCGGGAGATTGATTCACCGCACTCAGGATCACGCTTCTGTGACTGGGCAAAATTCAGCCATGTTAACCAAATATCACAACGTGGGCGTGGGGGGCCACCGCAGATGCTCCCCCGCTCCCAATCTGCTGTAACTGCATACCTTCCGAGAAAGGAGCCAGAAAAAGAGCAAAGTTTGGTGCCTTTGTTTTTTTATTAAATTCACCTACACTCCGTATGATGTTTTATCCTTTTTTGGCCTCTTCCTTGCATTACCGTGATGAGAAGAATGAATACCACTGCAGCCGTATTGATCTAACCCCCTCCCAGTTCAAGTCCATAAAAAAGAACCCCTTTTTCTGTTGGTTCTGGCTTTTAAAAAATTGCCACGTTTGTTACCATGAGAACTTGATTAAAATACCGCCTACATGCTAGGAAGGGGGAGGGCAATGTCTTCTTTTAACCTTTAAGGGGGGGGAAACCCACTTGCTGCATTGCAGTATTTTCACGATCGCCGGAACGTTCTGTAGTACGAGGCAGCAGAAACTGATTTTTATTTTCCCCAAATACTTTCTTCTGGAAAACACTGCGCTGTCGAAAAAGCTTCAGCCAGCGCTGTCAGAGAAAGCCGTCTACAGAGTCACATACGCCTGGATCCTGATAACATCATTAGCGCCACAGGGGTCGAGTCTGAAAGCCATGTAGGGTTTTCAGCTCCCAGGCAGTCAGGGGCTGCACCAGAGAGAGCGGACGGGCGTCTAGAAACACCGCAAGACGAAGCTGAACTTTTCACCTTTTGGTGAATTTGGGGGGCATTTCATTTCGGCAAACCGATTCACAGGATCGTGAAGAACAATATAACGAGACAGCTTTAAAAACAGACTTGCCCTTTCGCCGGAATGATCCTTTATGCAAAGAGCTCTTCCCACAAGGAGGCTGCTGATTGGTAATGTCTGGAGAGGTGTTATTTTTAGACAGCCACAAGTGAGAATGAAGCCACCATAGGCTTGATGCGAAGGTGATAAACATGTGCAAAAGAAAAGAAAAGGAAAAAAAAAGAAATCCAGCGAAATAATCACGTTTTGAAGAAATGCAAACAATAATGCATTTGTATGTGGCTCTGCCGTGGGCAACGGCTCTGTCGTGGGCAGTGGCTAGCAAGGTTCTCTAAAAGCTGCCACCACTCTGGTATGGGTCTCCTCGGGAGGGCCCACAGCACCCACCGTACCCCCTTTATAAACTCCTTCCCCAGCAGGCTCCTCCTTATAAGTGACCGAACGAGGCACGAGGACCTAGGCAGAGTAACAAACTATTTATATTAAGGAGATTTAATAACAACTGTAATTCAGTAGCACGTAGGGAAAATGAGCACAGTAAAGGCAGGTAAGCCAGCAAAACAAGAAACCCTGATGCATCTGACTATACCGTCCCTGGCCTTCTCTAGGGATTTGGCCCCAAGCTGACTCACCCCTTTCAAATCAGGGATCCTTCCATCTGCATGCAGCTTCACACCAGCTCTGCTCCCTGGGGCTGATTCTGCATTGGCTTTTCCTACCGTCGTTTTACAAAAAACCCACACATCGGAACAGAATTCCCCCTCTGCATTGCATGCTGCTTTCACTCCCTTCGCTTATCAGGTTTTATGGTATCCTTCACACTCCATGCCACTGTCGAGTTCTTTGAACATCGGATTTAATTGTACCTTCTGCATAGATTTACGGCCATTATATGGCCATTCAGGGGTGACTCTGCAGTCGGTAGGGTGTCGCCCCAAAGCATTTGGATGCGGTTTTGAGCTGCACTTTCTCCTCCCAGCTGAGATACATTTGTGCATTTGCTAGATACAGAATTGCCCTGGGAGTGAACTCCTTCCCCCTTTGGGCGAAGCCTTTTATGCAACACCCTCTACTTCTCTGCTGGTGTAAGTTTTCCCTCCAAATCCCCTGTTAACCAATCACAGGGTCCATAGGAGACCTGGGATATGTAGGCCCTGACAGCTACTCTAGTACAGGCTTCCCTGGAGCCACTAGGCCTCCAGAGAGCCTGTAGGCTGCACTAGAGGGAGAGAGAGAAGATATTGGATTTATACCCCACCCTTCACTCGGAGTCTAAGAGCGGCTTACAAACTCCTTTTCCTTCCCCTCCCCACAACAGGACCCCCTGTGAGGTAGTTGGGGCTGAGAGAGCTCTTTCCAGAACTGCCCTTGAGACAACAGCTCTGACAGGACTATGGCTTGCCCAAAGTCATCCAGCAGCTGCAAGTGGAGGAGTGGGGAATCAAACCCAGTTCTCCAGATTCGAGTCTGCGGATTTAACCACTACACCAAAGAGATCTCTTCCAGAGGTCTTCTGGAGGAGAGTGAATTGCTTGAGAAGACTTCTCCCTGTGTTCTAATTTGTGTGTATTTTAAAACAGTGGTCCTTTCTGTATTTGCCTGCCGCTATGGATTTTCTCATTGTTGGAGGCAAGGCAGTTTAAGTGCATGGCAAAACAGCATCCAAATAACCCGGGGCAACAGCAGGCTGACCCCTGAAGGGAGGTAATGTAAGGCAGAAGGGGGGGGGACCCAGAATAAAAAGTTGAATTCGATTTTAGGGCAGAATGGGGGAAAAATAACCTGGATTAAAGAGAAGGTTGAATTCGATTTTAGCGCAGAATTGCTGGGAGGACACCGTGGTGAACATGGATTAAAAGAAGAGTGCAGAAAAGGGCCTCTCTCTCTCTCTTTCGACTGGATGGCCCAGCCAAGCCCGATCTTGTCAGATCTCAGAAGCAGGGTCAGCCCTGGTTAGTCCTTGGATGGGAGACCACCAAGGAAGTCCAGGGTTGCCACGCATAGGAAGGTAAATGACCACCTCTTTTCCTCTCGTGCCTTGGAAACCCTACAGGGTCACGGTGAGTAGGCTGCAACTGGATGGCACTTTACAGGCACGCACGTTCTTACACCTAAATGGACTTTTATGGTTTATTTTATTTTTTTTATTAAACATTTTTGTTACTTAAATTCAAGGACAAAACAGAACTTAACAGGTTAACAGTGCAAATCTAACTTTCAAGTCATGCTACAGAGGATAGTGTTACATAAACAACAAAATATGAGATCATAATATGCGGCACATCGGTAGCTAAAAGAGTTCCATCCTAAATCATAAGCAGGTTATTATCTCACGATATTTCAACGGTATAAATCTAGATTGCTTTGGATAATTCTCTTGAATGTACTCCAAAAAACAGAGTCCATTTGGATAACATATTTAGATTAGAGTTAGTACCTTCTGCAGCTTCAATAGAATCTGAAATTTTGTCCCTTACAAACAGTTCCCAGAGTTTAACAAACCAGTGTGAGATTGGAAATGGGGATGGGTCCTTCCAACTGCTGGGAATTAGTATTTCGGCTGCCATTATGGTTTATGGTACCGTAGCTTGTTTTTGCATTGTTAACTGCCCGGAGTCCGAGGAAATGAGGCAGGATACATATATTTAAAGTTTAATAAATTAAACACAAGGGTGCTTTGCATGAAATACTTTCGTTCTAATTGGGACCAAGTTGGTCGTAGGCCTACGGTCACACAAAACGTGTCATGGCGCTCGCATTCTTGTTTATTCGTGTGTCTGCCCCTTTAAAAAGAGGGAAACTTTGAAAACACGTGGGCAAGATTTTACAAATGGTTGGAAGACTACAATAAATAAATAATATCGACATCTAAGCACATTGAAAGAAACTATGAACGACATTTTTAACTATAATGCAAAATATCTGTACAAAAATATATGGTGGCAAAGATGGACAATATACAAGTAGATAGTGAATGAGGTAGCATACAAAGACGTATATGAAATTCCCCAAATTTGTTTGTATTTATGTATGTTTGTTTGACTTAAAAAACAAAACGCTTAAAAAAAAAAAAGAGGGGAGGGTGATAGAACCAAGCGAGGCACAGGAGGATAGGGAAAAGATCTGCTCCTTTCACCCACACGTAACATGAGATGGAAAAATTAGACACCCCCTCTCAGTTCCTATGTGAATGAGGCAGAAATGTGAACAACTGACAGCGTTTCCCCTCCCTCTCCATATTGTGCTTGTAATATTAAAAAAAACTCTACTGAGGGAAAAAACACACAAAAAAGCCATCCTCTTAGCTATGCCAGGGAAAAAACCCTCTTCCTCCTCCAGTTCTTTGGCACTTTCGTGCTGTCTGAAGTACTGGCGGCAGCTGGTACCACCTCTGACTGTACAATCCCAGGCTAAACAGTCTGTGCCCCAACTGGAGAAGTGTCTGCAGAACGGAATGATGAGTCAATCCATTAATCCGCATCATCACCACCACAATCTCTTACTAATAAGCAGAAACCCGCTGCAGGTGAACCTTGGGAACAAGAATCAACATAAGGATTTAAACAGCCTGGTTAACAAATCCAGTAAATGGCTTCTGTACTATTATCCATAGGACTGCCAGCTCTGGGTTGGGAAATACCTGGAGATTTTAGGGGTGGGGACTAAGGAGGGTGGGGTTTGGGGGGAGGGGAGGGACTTCACTGGGGCAGGCCTGTAGCCAGGATTTTGGGGCTTGTGGGGCATTTTTTTTCTGCTGGGGCTGAAGTTCTCAGTGCAGAAAGAAAAGCCATTTAGCCAATAGGAAGCTGCTACCAGGAGAGATCTCTACATTGCAAGCTGTCAACCACTTGAGATGACAGTTCTCAGCTGCTGCAAGTTAATCACTTCTGCCATCCTAAGCAACAATTCTGAGAACAAGCCGGCAGGTGGGGGTGATGACTTCTGTAGTCAAGAAAGCTAACATTTAGGCAGAAAAACTCTGTTAAAGGAGACCATGTTCTTGATGGCCTGCACTGGGGTATAATGTAGTTCCTTCAGAAGAGAGGAAGCACCCATACCTACTGACCAGTCCTGTAGCTACAGTGGGGCTTTCAGGGGCTCCACCCCTTTTCTTAAAGGCACAGCCCCACGAGAATTTATCCCATAAATGCTTCCCCCCCCCATCATTTAAAACATCTTTTTGAAAGGCATGCTCTCCTCTAAGCAGAGTGGGGTGCTGTAGTTGACTAATTCCCACACTGAGCAAGGGGGCTGGAACAGGTGACCTCCAGGAACCTTTCTAACTCTGTGTCAAGAAAGTGGTCTCCTTTAACAGAGTGTTTCTGCCAAAGTGTTAGCTTTCTTGACCATAGAAGTCATCACCCCCACCTGCTGGCTTGTTCTCAGAATTGTTGCTTAGGCTGGCACAAGTGATTAACTTGCAGCCGCTGAGAACTGTCATCTTAAGTGGCTGGCAGCTCGCAATGTAGAGATCTCTCCTGGTAACAGCTTTCTACTGGCCAAATGGCTTTTATTTCTGCACTGAGAACTTCAGCCCCACAAGCCACAAAATCCTGACTATGGGCCTGCTACTGACCCAACTAACACCAAAGTGAGATGGCTTCGAGGTTCTGGGCAAAGTTTAGGTGAAGGGCAAGGGAAGGAGCATAAAGCATAAAACTCCTGGTGTAACATCCTGGTTTGATTGTTTGTTTATTATTGTTTAAAACATTTATTAGCTATCTTCCTTCCTTCCGGAGCTCAAGGCAGTTTACAGCATAGATAAAACACATAAAATAAAATACATTAAAAACTTAAAAGCCAAAATGTAAAATCACAACTCAGGACTTCCGGTAAACTTTAAACAAATGCGGTCCTAAATGAAACAGTCCTCAGCTGCCTCCTAAAGACCAAAAGGGGGAGGGCCAGGTACACCTCCCTGGGGAAGTTTTCCCATAATTGTGGGGCTGCCACCAAAAAGGCCCCCTCTCTTGCACCCACCAAACGAGATTCCTGTGAACTAAATGTATGGGAACATATTGGGTTTCCTGACTCATATGGGAAATCCATCAGTCTTTTCTTCCGGCTTGGCAGGGCCCATCTTTCAGCAGCAGCAAAAAGAAAGGGGGAGGGCACAGTGAAGGGTGGGTCTGGCTGAGATTAAGAGCATAAGAACATAAGGGAAGCCAATGCTGGATCAGGCCAATGGCCCATCCAGTCCAACACTCTGTCACATAGTGGCCAAAAATACCAGGTGCCATCAGGAAGTCCATCAGCAGCCTGAGATACTTACGAAACAAGAATTCCTAAACAAAGTTTCAGAAGCAGCGGAAATGGACAAACTGATTCTATTGATGAAAGGTCTCTCGGACTCCGTATTCCAGAACGCATGGGCACGGTTTTATGAGTGGTATAATATTTATGTATAGGCTGTTACAACTGAAAGACGATTTATAAGATAAAGCACTTTTATATAACCCAATGAGAGAGAAATGAAATGAGCTCCAAACTCACAGGGTAGCTGATGGAGCCTCTCCCTAAGATACCCACCAAGTTTCAAGAACATTGGACCAGGGGGTCCAACTCTATGGGCCCCCAAACAGGTTGCCCCCATTCCCCCATATTATAAAATTAGTAAATGTTGATTTTTTTTAGGCATAGTTAAGGTATGCACTTGAGATTCTACTACCCCTGTTTGTGTTATTAGTATGCGTTATCGTTTGTATGTTATGTTATGTATTGTAATGTGTCAAAAAATGAATAAAATTCTGTCCTTAGGGACAGTTAAAAAAAAAAAAAAGGAAGTCCATCAGTGGGGCCAGGACACTAGAAACCCTCCTACTGTTGCCCTCCCCCCAAGCACCAAGAATACAGGGCATCACTTGCCCCAGACTGAGAGTTCCTATCTATGCCTTGTGGCTAATAGCCACTGATGGACCTCTGTTCTTAAGAACATAAGAGAAGCCATGTTGGATCAGGCCAATGGCCCATCCAGTCCAACACTCTGTCACACAGTGGCCAAAAATACCAAGGGCCATCAGGAGGTCCACCAGTAGGGCCAGGACACTAGAAGCCCTCCCACTGTTGCCCTCCCCCCAAGCACCAAGAATACAGGGCATCACTTGCCCCAGACTGAGAGTTCCTATCTATGCCTTGTGGCTAATAGCCACTGATGGACCTCTGTTCTTAAGAACATAAGAGAAGCCATGTTGGATCAGGCCAATGGCCCATCCAGTCCAACACTCTGTCACACAGTGGCCAAAAATACCAGGGGCCATCAGGAGGTCCCTCAGTGGGGCCAGGACACTAGAAGCCCTCCCACTGTTGCCCTCCCCCAAGCATCAAGAATACAGAGCATCACTTGCCCCAGACGGAGAGCTCCTATCTATACCTTGTGGCTAACAGCCACCTCTGCTCCATATGTTTGGTAAATGTTGCAAACCTGGTGACCTAAGGAAAGTTGCCATGCTACGCTGGTGTGCTTTACCACCATTGGATCCCTTATCTTTGACCAACTTGTCATTCTATCCAACAGGTATGCAGACATTTCCCAGCGTCCAGACACTGGCATCGATTGCTCTAACCCGATTTCCTTGTTCTTCCTGAATCATCTTGGTTAACCAGGACACCGAACCATAATATTTGGAACAGGCTGATGTCCCACGTAAGACTCTGATACCATACTGGATCAAAAGACTTCATCCTTGTGATACGGGTTTGGCCCCCAAGGATGTGATTAGTGATGGCTTGCAAAACCTCCATTTCCATGGAAACATCTCGATGCGGTTGAAGAACTTAGCCTTGGCAAAGTCACGGAACAGGAACAAACCGTTTTGTTAAACGAATACTCTGTTACATTGTTCTCCCTGCAAAATCAAATGTGAAGTAATGCAGTAGCGAACATGATTTATTTACTACTCAAATTTCCCCTGTTTCTTCTGAATCAAGTGCTTTGCCTTGGGGATTAAGAAATGTTTGCCCACACCCACAAAAGTCTCAATTCATTTTATGTCACCTGGACAACATATTGTAGAATTCCAGGTGATAAGTATGGAAAAGCTGCAGCTACCTTGTGGGATACCACCTCCAGGTCTGGATTTGGGTGCGTGAGGTATGTTGACTCAACCAGAGCTGTGTCTGGGGTTGCACAGGCATGGTGCACACATACAATCTGTGCTTCACCAGCTGCACTGGCTTCTGGTTGAGTACCAGATCCACTTCAAGGTTTGGCTTTGACCTTCAAAGCTCTTAATGGTCTGGGACCAGTGTACCTGTGGGACCGCCTCTCCCAGAATGTCCCCCAAAGAGCCCTGTGTTCAGAAGATCAAAACTCACTGGTGGTCCCCAGCCCAAAAGATGTCAGGCTGTCCTCAACTAGAGCCAGGGCCTTTTCGGCCTTGGCTCCGTCCTGGTGGAACTCTCTACCTGGTGACATGTGCCCCTTGCGGGACCTAGCTCAGTTCCGCAGGGTATGTAAAGGAGAGTTT
Organism: Gekko gecko; assembly: GCA_029375565.1. Taxonomy (NCBI): domain Eukaryota; kingdom Metazoa; phylum Chordata; class Lepidosauria; order Squamata; family Gekkonidae; genus Gekko; species Gekko gecko. Next base: position 13,293,897 of record JAPDNY010000003.1, on the reverse strand, counting down.
TCCCACCAGGCCTACAGTTGAGGACAATAATGGCCCACATTGTGGCTCTCATCATGGCCACCTCCATGACCAGTCCCTGATCCGCCAGGGGGAGGGAGTGAACCACATTTTTAAGCCATTGACTAATGCTGTTTTACTGAAATCTGTAATTAATGTATTATTGTATATTTTTTACCTGCTGTGCTCTATCCTGGGCCCTTTGGGAAAGGGCAGTCTATAAATGCAATATCATCATCATCATCATCATCATCATCATCATCTTCCTCCTCCTCCTCTTGTTCTTCTTCTACAATGCCCTTGTATTACCATGTTTACACCGTCAATGATAGCTGTCCCCCATTGTGCTATTACTTTTGTTGTTGTGGACAGGCAGAAATTGATGGATTTTCCAAATCAAACTAAACACCAGGCAGGGTTGGCCAGGCCCAGTCTGGCACCCAGTAGGAAACTGGTAGGGGTGGGACATGGCAGGGCTGCCATGGGTGACAGCTGCCAGGGAACATCCCTGCTAGGGAAAACACTTATCTATAGGAAGTACCAGAAACTCGATGGTAAAAGTGATTCCTAGAGAGGCGTGACATCCCTTCAGGGTTTTCCCTGGAAGTGATGTCATTCCATCAGCATGATGGCCATTTAAAAAAAGAAAAAAAATTCTCCCAGTGGCGGCAAAGAAGAGACAGGGCGGGGAATCTCCTGCCCCCACGTTGCGGCTGGCAATCGAAAGCCGAGGGACGCGGGTTACTATTTCAGTGCTGTACCCCCATTCCCACACTCCACTTCCAGCTTTTGCTTTGAGCTTCAAAACCACTCATCACCCTCATCACCGATCGCAGCCAAGGCAGTAGGCATGGAACCTGGCACCTCTCCTAAAGAATTACATGGCCCATTTTTTTCTGTTCTTCTTTCTGAGCCATAGGGTGCCAGACGACTTTCTGGCGTGCCACCAATTGAAGCAGTCGCCCGATGCCCATGTGGGTTTTTTTTGACAGGTCAGAGCAATAGTTCATATTTCATAACAAAATAATCGTGATTTGATCCCTGTTTCCTGAGCGTAACACCCCCCCCCCCAGCACTAACTCAATGCTAAGCAATGCAGCAAGCAAGAGGCATTTCTGCCCAAGCCTAAAGAGGTCTGGGAATGTTGGCAAGTAGGTGCCAATGTTTTCTGATGATGTTGCTAAGTTGAGATGAGCTCCCGTCTTAGGTCAATGGAATAATAATTCAGTCAGAATGATTTTGTCTAGTTTTTGGCACCAAACACATGATTCTCATCTTTAGAGGCCTCACAAACGTCTCTGTCTTACGTCTATTGATCTTGCTGCTGAAGTAAGTAATATAGCCCTTTTTACTACACTGTAAAGTTAAAAAAATGTTTGATTAGTCATATTCAATCTTCTTTTCCCCCTTTTTCCCCAGCTTTCCTTTTCTTGGTCCAGTGTTAACTTATTGGTGATCTTATTCTAACATGCAATATTGTAATATGCGTACCTCAAACTGTTTGACCTCTGAAGGAGGCCCCCAATAGGACGGAAACGCATCAGGTCATGTGTCTTGGCCCTTGTGTTCAGGCCACTCAAACTTTTTAGCGAGGCTTTTGTCGGGCCCTTATTTGTTTTTAACTGCCTTTGTAATAAATACATGTATTTTTGTATAATATAAGTTCAAACTAGGGTTTTAATATTGGCCCTTTATTAGACTCCTTTCAGTCCCCGGCATCTCCAGGTAAAAAAGGAACAGGTGGCAGGTGACATGGAAGACCTCCACCTGGAGACCCAGTTTGAGTAGACAAGACTAATCTTGATGGACCCAAGGGTCTGATTCAGTAATAAGCAGTTTCATGTGTGCAGGGCTTTTCTTGTAGAAAAAGCCCAGCAGGAACTCATTAGCATATCAGGCCACACCCTGACAGCACAGCTCAGTAGCATATCAGGCCACACCCCCATGTTGCCAGAAGTGTGGTCATCCAGCCACACCCACCCTTTGCTTCTTATTCTGTTTACCTTGTTTGTTGTCAAAACCCAGGGCTTTTTTGGAGCAGGAACTCCTTTGCATGTTAGGCCACACACACCCTAATGTAGCCAATCCTAATAAGTTTCTGCTGTTGGGTGTGGCCTATTATGCTAATGAGTTCCTGCTGGGCGTGGCCAACTCCGGAGCCAGCTGGAAATCCGTTCCTGTGCGTTCCTGCCCAAAAATAGCCCTGCATGTGTGTCCAAGTTTGGTTTACAGATGCATGACAAAATATGGGATCAGTTTATCATGTACAAACTCACCAACAATTTACATCAAGCCCATACTGGCTCCCAAGAAGTTTACTTCAATGTTGTCCTCACCTGGGCTCCTGTGTTACAATATATGGCAGATCAGGCTTTTCTACCATCTCATACCACTTACCATGCCTGGCTTCGCTTTTAAAGCACCCTCTGAAACAGCCGGCTGTTGAGACCTCGATAAGTTGACGGTATTCCCTCCCTCCCTTCAATTTCAATATTTACTCTTTGTTTTCATTGTGCGTGCACTACTCCGAGGACAGCGCTTAGTCTGATTTACCTTTAAGATGCTGCAATGGCATACATTTGTTTTACAACTGATTTCCAAAAATTTCTTACATGCCTAATGCTGATCTAATAGGGATACTTTGTGTAGCAGCTAGATTCTGGAAAGATGACAAAAGACCTACCATATCTGATTGGGTTTTTAAAAGTCCCGGAATACTGTATAATGGACAAATTAGCAGACTCTACGTTACCAGGTGAAACTGGACCCTGTACCTTGAATTTTGTTAAAATATGGTTTCCAGTTCTCGAATACTTTGCTTCTCAAAAGGAACTTGAATCTGTTCTTGAAACTATTAACGTTGTGCATTTATTTAATTGACTTTTGTTAGTCCTAAGTTCATCCTTCTTTCCTCACTGTAGTTCACTTTTGGTTGTACTATCTTCTTGTAATTGTTTATATGCCGTTGATTTTTGTTATTACTTCTTTGCTGTGCTTGTATTTGATTATTTACTTCAATAAAGTTTTGGGAAAATGAAAAAAAAGATGCTGCAATGCACAGTATGCTCCTTCTTTTACAGATGTCACTCTGTGTCCCTTACGCTTATCTGTTGATGGTTAACTTGCTGCACCAGGCATTATATTGCAACGTAATGCCGTTATGTTTTCATTTAGTTATGCCACTGTTATTTATATATGCCCTTTAATAATATAAATTTTTGATGTATTTTTTTTAAAAGTTTGGTTTACATACAAAAACGTCTCCAGTTCAAACACAGACCAGGCCTGGTGACCAAAGCGCCCTCTAAGCTGTGGAGTCTTGTGAGCAAAAATTCTACTTTGGGAGCTGCTGGCACTAAAGTTGTGAGCCAGCGATTTGGCTGCTGCATAAATTAGTTTGCTCTGGAGCCATCCCTTCCTGAGCCAAGGCAAAAATGTGTGAGCCGGAGGCTAAAAAATGGTGAGCTAGCTCATACTATCTCAGCTTAGAGGGAACACTGCTGGTGACCCTGCCATCTGGCAGACTTTTGATTACAAGGGCTGCCAGTCAAACCAGTCAATCCTCAAAGAAATCAACCCTGACTGTTCCCTGGAAGGCCAGATATTGAAGCTGAAGGGCAAACACTTTGGCCACCCAATGAGAAGGGAGCCCTTGCTGGAGAAGACCCTGATGCTGGGAAGAGTTAGTGTCATCGATGCAACAAACATGAAATTAAGCAAAATCCGGAGCACGATGGAAGACAGGTGGGCCTGGCGTGATGTGGTTCATGGGACATGAAGAGTCGGACTTGACTGTGCGACTGAACAACAAAGTCAAACAAGTGCAAACAGTCTCTAGGCTCAGGATGGCGTTGGTCTGAAATAAATCCCCAGGGGTTAATTAACATTGCCACCTCTCCTATAAAGGGGAATGACTGGTGGAGAGGGAGGCAGCAAATGACATTGTCCTTGGAAAAGCTAGATTCAAGTCCAGTAGTACCTTAGAGGCCAACTGGATTCTGGATGTACAAGCTTTCGAGAGATAAAAGCCTCGCTTCATCAGCTACAAGCATCCTATATTCCTACTCGTATAAGAACATAAGGGAAGCCAATGTTGGTTCAGGCCAATGGCCCATCCAGTCCAACACTCTGGGTCACACAGTGGCCAAAAATACCAGGGGCCATCAGGAGGTCCAGCAGTGGGGCCAGGGCACTAGAAGCCCTCCCACTGCTGCCCCCTCCAAGCACCAAGAATACAGAGTCTCACTTGCCCCAGACCAAGAGTTCCTATCTAATACCTTGTGGCTAATAGCTACCAATGGACCTCTGCTCCAGACATTTTATCTAATTCCCTCTTGAAGCCGTCCATGCTTGTAGCCGCCACCACCTCCTGTGGCAGTGAATTTAAATGAATCTAGATCTTGAATCTTGAATCTTGTAGCCAGATTCAAGCCCAGTCACACTTTAGAAACCAGCGGGTCCCCCTGAGCCATATTCATGGCCGGATGACTGCTCCTCGTTCAACTCCATTACATCTTCAAGGTGATGGAAAGTGTCCACTTATGGTGACCCCATACGGTTTTCTCAAGGCAAGAGTGGATCTGACACAGGGAGCTCAAAAGCTCATAGCCTGAAAATCCCGCTGGTTTCTAAGGTGCGACTGGATTCGAACCTGGCTCTTGTACTACAGTCCAACACGGCTACCCCTCCTGAAAATGTCTTCGGGAAGAAATAGAATAATTTAAATTTCTTTATTAACTTAAGTGTACACACGGACGTATGCCGTTTGTCCTCCAGCACAAGCTACAAACGTCATGGGAGTTCTCTTTCCAACCACATTAGATGCCGCATTAGGCAGGATACTGAACTGGCCCTAAGAAAATGGTGTCTTATCCATCCCTGCCCCCGCCACAGTGCAGTTTGATGTTTATTCATGTAAATGTATGCTAATTCTGCTAATTGTCTGGGATTACAGAACATGCGAGTGACAAAACAGCTCATGCCAGAAGTCGTAGCTCTCCTCATAAGCTCAGTTCTTCCTGTTATATCCACTGGCTTGCTTCGGAAATACATTCAGCGGCGCTGGCTTTGGGTTCCCCTGAGCCATATTCAAGGCCGGATGACTGCTCCTCACTCAACTCCATTACATCTTCAGGGTGACGGAAAGTGTCAACTTACGGTGACCCCATACGGTTTTCTCAAGGCAAGAGAGGAACAGAGGTTGGCTTGCCACGGCCTGTCTCTGCACAGGAACCCTGGACTTTCTTGGTGGTCTCCTGTCCCAGTACTAACCAGGGCTGACCCTGTTTAGCTACCAAGATCTGACGAGATAGGCCCAGGCCCGTGACTAGGATTTTATTTTTCAGGGGGCTTTCAAATTTTTTCAGGGGGCTGCCAAAGGAGAGGAGGCAGGGAGGGTAGCAGAAACCCCAAGTGAGCTGCTTTTGCTGCAGCAGTCCAGAGGAGACCCCCCCCCAATTGAAAAACTACAAGTGGGAAAGGAGGGAGGGAGGGAGCCAGGCTGGACAGATGGTCCTGCCTCGCTCTCTGGGCTTTCTCAACTGCGCGGGGAGCAGCAGGTGGCCTACAACGGCTCAGCGGGCACGAGAAGCAGGAGTGTGCACCTTTAAAAATGTCTTTAAAAAGAGTTTTCAGGACAAATTCCTGTGGGGCTGTGCCTTTAAGAAAGGGGGCAGAGCCCCAAATAGCCCCTCCGCAGTCTAGGCTATCCTGGTAAGAGACATTCAGAGGTGGTTTGCTATTCTCGTCCCCTGCGTAAGAACCCTGGACTTCCTTGGGGGTCTCCCATCCAAATCCTAACCAGGACCGACCTTGCTTAGCTTTTGAGATCTGACGAGACTGGGCTCATCCAGGTCTCAATCCTAGAGACTGTGTACTAAGCCCAGCAAATTCAGTTGACCAGTAGTTCATTAGCTAGAAATATGTTATTGTAAAGTTTAAAAGTATGAAAAAACAGGATGGGCCTACGCATCTTGAAGCAGACCGTTCAACGTTTTAATTCAGCCCTTGTATGGAAAGTGTGGTTCGTTTTCAGAACGAATTTTCATCCATCAGGTCAGATGACGGGATTCGACCGGCAGGAATACAGTTCTTATGTACCATGACCGAGAGACTCTTATCACAGCAGATATGGACCGCCAAAACGGATTGTTAAACTGCTTCTTCTGTTGAGTCTGTCGATATACTCAAAGTGGGGTTGCCAACTACGGGTGAAGAAATTCCTGGAGATTTAGGAATGAACCGCAGTGGAGTGCGACGGCATAGTGCCCACCCTCCAAAGCAGCCATTTTCTCCAGGGTAACTGATAATAATTTCCACATATAGTTTAAGATTTGTTTAATTTGTTTAATTTAATTAAAATAGGATTCACTGGATTTTTTCCCCTTAATCAAATACTTTTGGTATATAACATTTAAAATTAACATGAGGAACTTTTTTTAAGAAAGTGTTCATTAATGATGCAAGTCAAACAAATGTGCCAGAGTTGTCTATTTATGACATTAGAATTTTTTTCCTAAACTCCTCCGATCGATAATTTTCTAGAAAACTTCTGGTACTTATTCGCCTGTGCAAGACCAGAATAAATTAAGTAGAAATTAATGTGCTAACGTGCCCCTTTGTAATAAGCACATCGCTTCCAATGCCAAATAGACCATTTATCTACCTTTTCTCAAGACAAACATATTCCCTTTTGTAGGGATGGAAAGAATGCCAGTTTACATTTAAGTCTGATCTCCTTCACGTCTCTCTTACAGTGTCCCCGGGCATGCGGAATGCAATGAAAAGTTCAGCTTACAAAATACATCACTCTTCCTTTCTGCTCCATTTCAGACTTCAGAAATGTCTGAGCAGTTACTAGGCATTAGGATACTTCCCATCCTGTTTTTCAAAAGAGGCTTTGCCTTGACTTTGGATTTAGAGAAACCTGATGTGGGGTTAGAGTGTCAGAAAAGGACCGGGAAGATTAGGGTTTAGATCCAGCTGGCAACCCCAGGAGAAGATAGGGGGTGGGGACTGGTGGCCAGCATCTCACCGATGCACCAACATCACTTCCAGTAAAAACTGGAAGTGATGTCATGGGACGCTCTAGGATGTGCAGATACCACAGAGGTTTGGGTTGGGTTTTTTTTGCAAATCCGAGAGTAACCCATGATATTTTCATTGGAAGTGACGTCAGTGTCCAGGCACACACCGATGCCCCATTTACTCCCGCAGATGCTTCAGGCACCAGTAGGGAAGAAGAAGAAGAAGAAGAAGAAGAAGGAGAAGGAGAAGGAGAAGGAGAAGGAGAAGGAGAAGGAGAAGGAGAAGGAGAAGGAGAAGGAGAAGGAGAAGGAGAAGGAGAAGGAGAAGGAGAAGGAGAAGGAGAAGAAGATGGTTGCCTGAGGTCTCCCACAACACTGGTGCTCAGCCACAAAATTCAATGACTAACTCTGCATCCATAACTGAACCTAACCTACTTCACAGGATTGTTGCAAGGACAAATAGAAGAGGAAAGGAACCACAAATGCTGCCTACCTTAAGGAAGAAAGCCGGGATGATAACGGAGAGACAGATAAATGATGAATAGTTTTTAAGGAAAGCATTTTCCTAGAAATCATGCCCAACTGAGTGAGAGAGGAAGGCTTGCCAGTTCTGGGTTGGGATGGGGGTGGAGACTGGGGGTTTACGGGATTTGGGGCGGGGAAGGACCTCAGCAGGGTATAATCCCATGGAATCCACCCCCTCCAAAGCAGCCGTTTTCACCAGGAGGAATAAATAAAGGCTTTCAAAGGTTTATTCAAGGTATGAGAGAAGAAGAAGAAGCACACACACTTTATCAAATACATTAGAACGTCAGGCAAGGTTCAGACTTATAGCCAGAGAATGAACAGCAAATTAAAATGGAACATCATGATGATCAAGATATGCAAAGTGATGCTAAGTAACAATAGGTTACGCTGGCGGTGCATTACATTTTTTCCTGCCAGACTGTGGGTCGAATAAACACACATACAAACAGATGTTGAAATATGTTGTCGAAGGCTTTCACAGCCGGAGTTCATTAGCTGTTCATATTTTCCGGGCTGTATATATAACAGAGGTCTATATAACAGAGGTGTTATTCCTCTGAGGATGCCAGTCACAGCGGCTGGCGAAACATCAGGTCCTACAATGCCAAGACCATGGCCACACAACCCAGAAAATCTACAGGAACTAAAGATGTTGAAATCTGAAACCCATCAGTTTTCGCTGAATCTGCCTATGTGGCAAGGCCCGGATTTAAATAAAGGGAAGGGGAGACCGCGATACAGTAGGTGGAGGGGCTGGTTGTGGTTGGTGATACGCACTGTCCATTTGGTAGTACGTGAGGGCAGCCATCTTGGTTTGCAGCCAAAGAGCTATGTTCGAGTCCAGTATCACCTTAGAGACCATCAAGATCTTCCGGGTACGAGCTTTCTAGAGTCAAAAGCTTTCTCCGTCAGATGCGTTTTGAAAAAAAAAGTGTTAAAAGGGCAAAGGGTCTGTCTCCAGTCAAGCAAATGCAATGGAAAGAGCAAATCTTCACTCATCACGAAGTTGGACATATTTCCCCCTCCCAGCCACTTCTCCGCCTCTTTTTCTACTTTTCTTCCAAATGTCCTTCTTCCGTCAGTTATCCTGCTCTGCATTTTTTAAATCCCTCACCACAATAGATATGCAAGTTAAGCAAGAAATAAATAAACCCAAAATACCCTTTGAAAGGTATTAACTGTGTCAAACTGCCACGCCTGAGAGGACGTTGGTAATTCATCTTGTTATCCACAAAAAGGTTTACCTGGAACTATGCACTTGTCCTAGATTTCGAGTAATCTGTTGCCATGTCAACCTGTCTAGATTTTGTTGGGGATGGCTCATCTTTATTCAGAACTTCCCATCTTATTTCATAGACGATGGTTTCTCCGTCTTGCGAGGTAAAAAAGGCTTTGGTTCTCAAATCCAGAAAGTGCCACCATCTTTACGTCTTAATCAAACAAGGTTCTCAAGCAAAGAAAAATCTCTTGAGCACGGCCCACAAAAAGTTTCTCCTTTTCTTATATTTTTCTCCTCTGTGTGGAACTACAGCAAGGAATTCTCTTCTCCAAGGATTCAGCCAGTGGGTTGGATCCAACGCTCCCTCTAAGCTGTGGAAACTTGTGAGCAACAATTCTACTTTGTGAGCTACCGGCATTAAAGTTGTGAGCGAGCCATTTGGCCACTGCATAAATTAGTTTGCTCTGCAGCCCTCCTTCCTGAGCTAAGACAAAAATGTATGAGCTGGAGGCTGAAAAAACTGTGAGCTAGCCCACACTATCTCAATTTAGAGGGAACACTGGTTGGATCCAGGAGACTTTCCTGCTGACTTCGCTGGTTCCTCACTCCTACAGCAGATCTCCACCTTCCCAGCTGATGCTCTCCTTGGGGGTACCTAGGTTCCCCCCAGCAACTGGCAAGGAGTGTGTGTGTGGGGGGGACTCACCAGCAGCGGTGGGAGGCCTAGGCTGGCAATGCCACTTTCGACACGTGCTTAAAATGACATCATCGTGTCACTGGTGATATGGGATGCTCTGGTATTTGTGCAAAAGCTCTACGGTAGAAGCCAGCAACATGATGATGTCACCTCCAGCGTGTGTTGGAAGTGATGTCACTGGTGACATCACTGTGATGCTAGCCTAGGTCTTCCCCCACTGCTGGGAAGTCCCCCTGCCAGAGAGCGGGTTGGAAGCAGGAGTGGGACCCAGGACAGGGATTTCCCCACCCCAGTGGGGACCCGTCAGCCCTAGTACCTTCTCCTCCAGGAGCAGCATTTCTGGGGACGTTTTGTGCTGCAGCCGACTGGGGAGGAACATGTCAGTCCTGCTCCGGGGACAGAGATCCATCTCATGAGCACAGATTTTCCACAGGATCCAGCCCAAAACCTTCTATACGATTAAAGTCCTCTGAGAACACTTTTCAACAAAAGCCTATAGACATGATATCTATAAAAAGTTTCAAAAATGGATATATCTCATTTCCAAAGGCAATGTTCCTTTTGTAAGGTGTGCTGAAATAGTTTGCCTAAGAGATCTCTGTTAAAATAAATCAAAATAACTTCAGTGGAATTCCACAGGTGTAAAGAACATAATGCCCAGTTCTTCTAGCCCTGCAAAAACCCATGCAGAGACTGGTATACATTATTCTTCAGACGCATAATACCTCTTAAATGTTCACAGGAGTCATTAATGTCAATGGGCCTTACATTTTACATGTCTGAGGAAGATGCAGCTGTCTTCCGAATTTCTACTCTAGGATCAGGATTCTTATCGTACATACAATTCGATGTTTAAGTTATCAACGCACAATTCGATGTTTAAGTTATCAGCAAAGAAAACGGACATTCAATGATTACGTCATTGAGTCTGAAGAAGGTCACGAAACAAGTTTTTGAAACTGAGGAACTCATAATTCACTTTGTCATGGGTTATTACGGCTTGTGTATTTGATATATTCAGGCCTTTTTTCTGGGGGAATGTGCTGGAATGGAGTTCCGGAACATAAGAACATAAGAACATAAGAGAGGCCAATGTTGAATCAGGCCAATGGCCCATCTAGTCCAACACTTTGTCACAGAGCGGCCAAAATACCACGTGCTATCAGGAGGTCCAGCAGTGGGGCCAGGACACTAGCAGCCCTCCCACTGCTGCCCCCTCCAGCACCAAGAATAGAGTGCATCACCTGCCCCAGACTGAGAATTCCCATCTATACCCTGTGGCTAATAGCCACTGATGGACTTCTGCTCCATATGTTTATCTAATTCCCTCTTGAAACTGTCCATGCTTGTAGCTGCCACCACCTCCTGTGGCAGTGAATTCCATATGTTAATCACTCTTTGGGTGAAGAAGTACTTCCTTTTATCTGTTCTAACCCGACTGCTCAGCAATTTCATTGAGTGCCCACGAGTTCTTGTATTGTGAGAAAGGGAGAAAAGTACCTCTTTGACAAAATTCTTTTAAAAATGTTTAAGAGTTTATGAATTTTCAGTATACAGAATGGAGACTTCATTTCACTCTTGAGAGTTCCGGCACCTCTTTTTCCAGAAAAAAAGCCCTGGATATATTATATTTACACTCCACCCTTTTGCTCTCATTACTGCCACCAAGGCAGCTAACAGATTAAAAACATACATCAATAAAAAATACATCTTAAAAACCATTAAGGCCAAACAAGAACACATCATCCAAATAATTAAAACAGCCCTGACCTGGATAGCCCAGGCAAACCTGATCTCGTCAGATCTCGGAAGCTAAGCAGGGCCGACCCTGGCAAGTACCTGGAAGGGAGACCTCCAAGGAATACCAGGCTTGGGATGCAGAGGCAGGCTATCAAGCCACCTCTCTGAAAAAGTCCCAAGCTCCCAGTAGGGGTCGCCAGAAGTCGCCATGACTTCCAGGTATGCAAGCACACACACACAAACACACAACCCACCCCAAAATGATGAAAACCAAGCTAAAAGCCATACAAGAAAACAGCTATTTAAAACAGGGCAGGGAAGAGGGATCACCAAGGCATCACTGGCTTGCATATCTAGAGCTACGTTATCCTATTGTACCGTTTTGTATTACAGTGGATTTTCCAGTATACTCTGCATTAACTGTTATCCATTCCATTAGTTTACGGTGCTCTTGTTGCTGCCTTCGTTACACAGTAATTCTCAACATCTGACAATAAGAAAGCAGATGTCCAAGCTAGATTGTGATGGCAAAATAAACATGGGAAACAACCCCCACCTTTAACCCCTCCTCAAAAATACAATGCAAAAAACATACAAATTCAATTATCTAACCTAAAGCACATACAAACCCCCCCCCAAAAAAGATTATTTATGAATTCCTTTATCATTCTGACCACTTCAATATCAATATTTCAAATCCAGACTAATACTTCTGATTTCACTGATTCTGTAGAATAATTCCTGCTGCAAAATGTAACGAGGGGGGGGGGAATCGCTATTTGAAGACCTTCTGTGCTGAATAACTGTCTTTTCTGGTTTATTTACACATAGCTATTTTATCTATTAGCTTTATATCCCATAGCCTCCAATACCAGTGATCCAGACTTGGTAAAACTGGGAATGTTTAAAACACTAAAACCAGAGAAACCAACACGGTATTGCCAGCAGTCCCTAATGGCTGTAAGGAAACCAACAGGTAGCTTACCTTAACAACATCACCACTTTTCAAGCGATTCCCTGTCTGGTAAAAAAGTCTCTTTGAGAACAGGCAAGTTCCCCAATCCCGCTCTGCTAGAAGAAGAAACCCATCTTACCTCTTTAATATGCAGGTAGTGAAGGTGGGAGGTTCCTATCCTCTGCTCTTCAGAAAGCAAGACGCTCCTGTGGGAGAGAGAAAAGCCCTCCATTTCAGTCCAGAAATAACTTTTAAAAATCAAAATATCAGTTGGTTCACAGCAACAACAATCGTCGGGACAAATGCAACTACCCAGGACTACGTTTGTGATGGAAACTCTCCAGATTCTCCTCCGGGTCATTTTGGCTGCGGGCTCTGGTTTGGTGCATTTTTGAAGGAATGCTTTCCCCCAGACTAGCTTGTCTAGCTTCTGCCATCTGCATTTGTTTCATCAAACATCTGAGCTTCTGACAGACAGCTAGTCGGTGCGTATTAATAGCTTCTGTCCTCTGCTTGTCGGCAGCGGGCTGAAACCTAAACGGACCGATCTATTTAGTTGTTGCATTAGGGCCCGTTCCCCTTTCACGAGCCTGGACTATATTTCCTAGCAGTGTTCCCTCACAGTGTTCCTTCTAAGCTGAGTTAGAGTGAGCTGGCTCACAGTTTTTTAGTTTCCGGCTCACACAGTTTTGTCTTCGCCCAGGAAGGATGGCTCCAGAGCAAACTAATTTATGCAATAGCCAAACTGCTCGCTCGCAACTTTAATGCCAGGGGCTCACAAAGTGGAATTGCTGCTCACAGCTTAGAGGGAGCATTGCTCACAGGGTGTCTCTTGTGGGGAGGGGAAGGGAAAGGAGAATGCGAGCCTATCTGAGACTCCTTCGGGTGGTGATGGGCGGGGTATAAATCCAACTCTTCTTCTTCTTCTTCAACTCTAGTTGTTAACTGATACGCTGGCTCAGTTCAGACATGACACCAAACCCTGGTTTGCACCAACCAGAACTTATAACCTAAATTGTGGCATCAGGTTCTAGATACAGGAACAAGCGTATGTTTAGAGCTGTCCATTCGTCTTCCATCTTCCCAACACTCCACTCTTTCCAGGCACGGTGGCTTCTGGAGACTGAAGAACAGGTTGGATCCAACCGGCTTATTTCACTTAATCCCATCCTTAACCCTAACCCTCCTCACCACAGTCCCCATCCCACATGGCTTTTGTCCACGCAGGTCCACTGATCCCCAGCATAATCTTTTCGGGTGGTCTTTTGTTCTCCACCCAAGGTTTTCTACAGACCTTCTCAGCTATCCTAAACACCTCTAATTTCATAGAGGGGTGTACATGGAAAGAGCAGGAACGCCCCCTTTGCCGCGGGCATGGATTCATGGCATTTATTTATTTATTTATTTATTACTTTTTATTTCGATCCCACCCTTCACTGCACTCCAGGGCTCAGGGTGGGTTACAACATAATAAAAGAGTTAAAAATATAACCTTATGAGAACAAAACTATAAAAAAATTAACTTACGATAATGCATAATAAAGCCAACGCATTACAGTTACAATTCACACTATCTGGAAGGGATGTCTGGGGCGGGGGGGGGGCGGGGGGGACAGTGCTATAAAATTGTGTCGGCTTCTACCATGGAGTTTTTGCCCGCATACCAGCACATCCCCATGTTGCCAGTGATGTGATTATGTCTCTTCCAGTGTGCGCCAGAACTGATGTCTCTGTGTCACTGGTGGCAGAGGGCTGGGCCTCAGTTTGCTCCTGGTAAGTCCTCCATACCCCCACCCTTTGGGCAACCAAAGACAGCTGCCAGGGCCCAAGATTTCTGGCAGGACCTACTGAGGCACAGCCTGCCAACCACATGCTGCCAGGGAAGAAGGAGATTGGATTATTACCCCGCCCTTCACTACCCAAAGGAGTCTCAGAGCAGCATACAATCTCCTTCCCCTCCCCACAACCCCCCTCCCCCGGCACGCAGAGGGATTTTTAAAGCAAATTAATTGTGCTCTGGCTCTGCAGAATGATCGATACTGCGGAGACACGGAAGTGTCTTCAGCAGCTGGGCCTCCAAATGTGCCACTGCAGCAAATAATAATAATAATAATAATAATAATAATAATAATGCAAAATGGCTTCCCACCAGGGAGGAGCAGAGAGAAGAATATGAAACGTGATTTGCCGTACAGGCAGCTTTTGGGCACGGACATGATCCAGATATGACAAATCCTACGGTCTGTGAACAATTCGAATAACGGGTGAAAGTTCAGGTTCGCTCTCGGCACTGGTTGGATATGAAACGAAAGAAGGAAATTAACACTTGGTAACTTTCTCCTGGGCTACGGTGGCTCAGAGGTTACGATTCCGAGCTGCAGACTCAAGATTTCTTCTGTTGGTTCAAACATGCAATGGCCTATATGTGGCAGGGGGATCAATTCATCCGTTAAGTCACAAACTACAGACATTTATTACCACTCAGGACAATGTGAACATCCCTCAGATGTTTGCCCCATTGTTTGGAACACCACTGAGTGAGCAGCAGAGGATGAAAACGGCAGACTGTGGTACGAAGATACGGGTTGCGTACCATTTCAGCTTGCGCAATGAAAAGGGATAACAAAAAAAGCTCTTGGGGATCACAGCGATTCGACGGAATTGGTTTTTAGAGAAAAGGCAGTGTTTTGCAAAGATACATACAACTTTTCAATTCATGTTGTGTCATACTGAACACAACATTTAGTTAATGACGGATTGCGCATGGAACGCCAAGGAACACTGTGAACATCCATAGTTTGAGAATTGCAACCCCCGTCAAATCCTTATTTGAGAGGCATGAGTCTCATATATAGGATACTGTGGGTACATGGCCAACATTTGTACAGGAGTAGCCAACCACGCGCCCCTCTCAAACTGGACACAGTGCTAAGGCAATGACTCTGTACCCATACATGTTGCATGGATAAGGTTATGGAAGTATGGTTATTGTACATCTCCCGGAGCCCTGCAGTAGCAGGGATTGGTCTATTCGCAAGTCTGATAAATAATTAATTAATAATAATAACCTGAGCTCCTTGGAGTTAGAGTTGGGATGAAACTGCTACAGATCAATAGATCAAGTAAAAGTGGAATTCACCAACTTCAGGACAACAGTCAAATGCTCCAGCCAATTTTTCAAGGAACACAACCCAGCAAGAAATTATTTCTAAACAAGCTCCCCGTAAATCGGAAATCAGGATTGCCAGTGTCTAAGTGGGGCCTGGAGATCTTCCAGGATTATGACCTGGACTACAGAGGTTAGGTCCCCCAGAGAAAACAATTGCTCCGGAGAGTAGATTCTATGGAAATATAACCAGCTCAGGTCCCTCCCCTCCCTAAACCTCACCCGTCCCCAGCCTTCATCCCCAAAATCTCCAGGAATTTCGTGACCCCTAGTTAGAAATCCTAATAGGAATGCTGGAACCATCCTCTGCAAGATCAGCCAGTGAGGGACTCGCTAAACTGCCCAGGTGCTCTACAGAGATGAAGCCGCTTTGGCACTGACCAGATGTTCACCTGATGAAAACTTACATCTGGAAAAAACCAAAAATGTTCCATTTGTGATGGTGGAAAGTGCTGTCAAGCCGCAGCCAACCCACGGCAACCCCACAGGGGGACACAAGCAGAGGAGGTCTGCCATTGCCTGCCTCTGCATAGCGACCCTGGATTTCCTTGGACTGCAAGAAGACCGAATCACTCAGTCCTAAAGGAAATCAACCCTGACTGTTCCCTGGAAGGCCAGATCCTGAAGCTGAAGCTCAAATACTTTGGCCACCAAATGAGAAGGGAGCACTCACTGGAGAAGACTCTGATGCTGGGAAAGACTGAAGGTCAAAGAAGGAGGGGACGGCAAAGGATGAGATGGTTAGACAGTGTCATCGATGCAACAAACATGAAATTGAGCAAACTCCGGAGGACGGCGGAAGACAGGAGGGCCTGGCGTGATGTGGTCCAGCCTGGTCCATCCAAATCAGGGTACCCGTTTCACTATCGGCCTGTAATAAGGTCTGCTCCAGTCCCCGTTTTACTCCTTTTTGCACTCGCCAAAAAATTAAAGATTCCAAGAAGAGGCCCGCCAGACAAAACCAAGATTTGTCCAGTCCAGTGCCCTGTTTCCTGCAGTGCAAAACTATCAAGCAGGCCAGGGAGGCAGAAGCTCCCCCTGGCAGGGTGGGGAAGTTTTGCTGTTTCTATTGTTTGTGCTGGTTTGCTATTTGCTGGTGGCGTTTGGCTGCTCTGTTGGGAGGAACTGGAGGTTGCTTAGAGAGATCAGACTGAAGCATGGCATTTTTCACCCTAAGAAAATAAGCAGACCAGAATAGCTGAGGACGGCTTGTCCAGGAGTCCCTAAAACTGGACCTTTTGCTCCAATCCCCTTCTGTTTTGCAGGATTTTTCCAAGCAATGGTGGACTTGGGGTACCTTACAAATTTGGTGTCATTTGCTCTATAAACGCTTGCTGAAGACTCCTAAAGAGATCCCTATTCAATACTGTTTGGTGGGTTTTTTTTGTAATGTCAGAAAGTTCCATAACTCTATTTTTCATTCAGTGAACACACAGAATGAGCCAAAAAGGCATATTTTTTTGGCTCAGGAATATTGGCACGCACAGTTCTACCCAGAATGAAGAGATCTTGTCTCTCCCTGCTTCCCTTCCTTCGTGTGATTTCTGTGATGGCGAAGTATTTTGCCTAAGATCTGCAGAATGTGCAGCAACTGATAACAGTCAACCAGCAGGTGATGCTTCGGTTGTGTGTTTTTTCTCCCCGAGGCCATCTTTAAAAAACAAAAAAACATGCATCTGGCTTGGAAGACCCACATAGGTATCCACATCTTTGCAAGGAGGCACCTTGAGGCCTCCTTCCTTGCACAAGTCGGCACCCAAGTTGCAACCAGTGTTCCCTCTAAGCTGAGTTAGTGCGAGCTAACTCACAGGTTTTTTTAGCCCCCAGCTCACACATTTTTGCCTTAGCTCAGGAAGGATGGCTCCAGAGCAAACTAATTTCTGCAGTAGCCAAATCACTCGCTCACAACTTTAAAGCCAGTAGCTCACAAAGTAGAATTTTTGCTCACGAGACTCCACAGCTTAGAGGGAGCATTGGTTGCAACCTCTGCATCTGCATTTTAAAATAGACCACGTGCTGGTGGGGGGCACAATTCGGCCTTTGGTACCACTAGAGACCCCCCCCCAGTCTTCTGCTCACTGGTAAAAGTTACCACACCTGGTAAGGTCACAACACCTGAAAAAGGATATTATAGCTTTGGAAAAAGTGCAGAGAAGGGCAACTAGAATGATAAAAGGGGTGGAACACCTTCCCTATGAAGAAAGGTTAAAGCGCTTGGGGCTCTTTAGCTTGGAGAAACAACGGCTGAGGGGTGACATGATCGAGGTTTATAAGATTATGTGTGGGATAGAGCAGGTAGAGAAAGAGGTACTTTTCTCCCTTTTTCACAACACAAGAACTCGTGGGCACTCCAGGAAATTTCTGAGCAGTTGGGTTAGAACGGATAAAAGGAAGTAAAAAGAGTGATTAACACATGGAATTCCCTGCCACAGGAGGTGGTGGCAGCTACAAGCATGGACAGCTTCAAGAAGGAATTAGATAAACATATGGAGCAGAGGTCCATCAGTGGCTGTTAGCCACAGGGTATAGACAGGGACTCTGGGGCAAGTGATGCTCTGTATATCTTGATGCTTGCGGGGGGGCAGCAGTGGGAGGGCTGCTAGTGTCCTGGCCCCACTGCTGGACCTCCTGGTGGCCCCTGGTATTTTTGGCCCCTGTGTGACAGAGTGTTGGACTGGATGGGCCACTGGTCTGATCCATCATTGGCTTCTCTTATGCTCTTAAGGCATAGATAGGGACTCTGGGGCAAGTGATGCTCTGTATTCTTGGTGCTTGGGAGGGGGGCAACAGTGGGGGGCTTCTAGTGTCCTGGCCCCACTGATGGACTTCCTGATGGCCCCTGGTATTTTTGGCCACTGTGTGACAGAGTGTTGGGACTGGATGGGCCATTGGCCTGATTCAACATTGGCCTCTCTTATGTTCTTACCACATAACCACATTTCTTGTGTGTTCCAGACGACTGGGCAACTTTGTGGTTCTCATGACTAACGGATTGTTGTGTCTCTAATTGTGGCCTTCTGCAGTTACCGTCCCCAGTCCTCCAGACCGAACAGTTGTTGCACAGATGATGCTTGTTCTTTGTAATTATTGCCCACATCATCCCGATGAAGAGCCGAAGAAGACGTTAAACTTGTAATTAATGCTGCGGCGCTTACAAACGCTTTGGCAAGAGAACGGCGCAGCGGAGTTGTCATTAAAATTATATCTCTTTGACACAACAACTTGCTTTGCAGCCATTCGGGCCGGGGTGCATCGGAGGGTTGTTTTGCTGATCCTGTCAAGAGGAATAATTTTAATATGGGGCTGAACAACGTGGCCACCTGCTATTTTATTATCTAATATTTACAACGCCACAAGGGCTTGCGAAGTTTTACGGTGGCTTCAGAGACCAATCAAATCATGTGTTTACTGGATTTCACTTCCCCCCCAACACACAGACAGACAGACACACACACAACCACCTGCCACCAACACAAAATATTCTCAGTCGCTCACTTGGACTCTCTAGTCCAGTGTTTTTCAACCACTGTGCCGTGGCACACTAGTGTGCCGTGAGATATTGTCTGGTGTGCCGTGGGAAAAATTCCAATTTCATCCGTAACATATGAACAATTATAAAATAAAGTATTATTATTTTATAATAAAGTAATTATAAAATAATTTCTTTGTGTTTATTTGATTCCTATTCAAGAGAATTACTTTATATATAGTCAATATAGGCACAGAGTTAATTTTTTTTAACATTTTCTAATGGTGGTGTGCCTCGTGATTTTTTTCATGAAAAAAGTGTGCCTTTGCACAAAAAGGTTAAAAAACACTGCTCTAGTCTATCGCATTTTTGGAACTGTCTGCAGAAATTCAGTTAGGTAGGATGGGGTGCTAGCTAGAAGCCCTGATGAGGAGCTCGGTCATCTTGTCAAAAATATTGATCAGTAACTTGTTTGTTTTTTAAACAACCCTACTGGAAGGCTTCTTTCACAGGGTAGCCATGTTGCTCTGCGGTGGGGCCAGGAAGCCATTTTTCTCCAGGCCGGTTTGGCCAGGGGATCCTGGAGGTTTTTTGTCATCTTCTGGGTGTGGAACAGCGGTCACTGCAGGTGTCGAGGGGGAGGTATTTGTGAATTTCCTGCCTTGTGTAGGGGGGGGTTGGGCTAGATGGCCCTGGAGGTCCCTTCCAACACTATGATTCTATGAATCTATGATTCTAAGAGCTAGCTTTGAGTCCAGTAGCACTTAAGAGAGACAAACAAAATTTCAAGAACCAAAGCTCCCTTTGACAGAAAATCTTCTTGGTTTCTAAGGTCTTGTTGGTCTCTAAGACGGGCTCTAACAAAGAGAACCAGGTTTGATTCCCCACTCTTCCACATGCAGCCAGCTGGGTGACCTTACGTCCGTCACAAATTCTTTCAGAGCTGTTCTCTCAAGAGCAGTTTTCGAAGAGCTCTCTCAACCCCACCTATCTCACAGGCAGTGTTCCCTCTAAGCTGAGTTAGTGTGAGCTAGCTCACAGTTTTTTAGCCTCCGGCTCACACATTTTTGTCTTCACTCAGGAAGGGATGGCTCCAGAGCAAACTAATTTATGCAACAGCCAAATCGCTCGCTCACAACTTTAATGCCAGTAGCTCACAAAGTAGAACTTTTGCTTATGAGCTTAGAGAGAGCCAGGGCTATTTTTGGGCAGGAACGCACAGGAACGGAGTTCCGGCTGGCTCCCGAGTTGGCCACACCCAGCAGGAACTCATTAGCATAATAGGCCACACCCAACAGCAGAAATTCATTAGGATTGGCTACATGAGGGGTGTGTGGCCTAACATGCAAAGGAGTTCCTGCTACAAAAAAAACACCCTGGGTTTTGTCAACAAACAAAGGTAAACGGACTAAGAAGCAAAAGGTGGGTGTGGCTGGATGACCACACTTCAGGTAACATGGGGGTGTGGCCTAATAGGTTAATGAGCTGTGCTGTCAGGGGTGTGGCCTAATATGCTAATGAGTTCCTGCTGTTGGGTGTGGCCTATTATGCTAATGAGTTCCTGCTGGGCTTTTTCTACAAAAAAAGCCCTGGAGAGAGCATTGCTCACAGGGTGTCTGTTGTGGAAAGAGGAAGGGAAAGGAGACTATAAATTACTCTGAGACTCCTTTGGGTAGTGAAGGGCGGGGTATCAATCCAATCTCCTCTTCTTCTTCAACTCTAGTTGGATAAACACTACTCTTAGCAGGCTATAGGTCAGATAACGTCACATCCTGTTAACTAACAACAACGTTTAACTCCGCAGTGACTGAAATGCAAGCAACTCGTAACTCCAACACTTTGCCAGTCCCATCATCACACAACACCACAATGAGAGGTTTTGGTCTCAGTTCCACAGCTCACATTGCTGCTTCCACAAAAATGCCCCACTGGCTTTCCATGTGCCATCCACATATAGCCTTTCAGTTGTCACAGGGATGATCTCTGTTGGTGGTGAAGACTACTTGACTCTATGAGCAAGAATTTGAGAGTGGGTTGAAGCAACCTGTTGTGTACTCTGTACTGAAGCAACACATCTGGTTGAGAGCCAGTTTGGTGTAGTGGTTAAGAGTACAGACTCTAATTTGGGAGAACCAGATTTGCTTCCCCACTGCTGGATGACCTTAGACAAGCCATAGTTCTGTCAGAGCTGTTCTCTCAAAAGCAGTTCTCTAAAGAGCTCCCTCAGCCCCACCTACTTCACAGGGTGTCTATTGTGGGGAGGGGAAGGGGAAGGAGTTTGTAAGCTGCTCTGAGACTCCGAGTGAAGGGCGGGGTATAAATCCAATCTCCTCTTCCTCCTCCTTTGCCCATTTATACTCACTCTCTGTTTTCTATTAATTAGCCATTTTTTGATCCACAAAAGGACTTGTCCTTTTATCCCGTGATTTTGAGCTTACTTAGGAGCCTTTGATGAGGAACTTTATCAAAAGCTTTCTGGAAGTCAAGGTAAACAATATCTATTGGGTCCCCCTTGTCCACATGTTTGTTCACCCCCTCAAAGAACGCTAACAAATTAGTCAGACAAGATTTTCCTTACAGAACCCATGCTTAGTCTGCCTCAATAGTTTTTGTTCATCAATGTGCCTACTAATTCTTTCCTCAATAACAGTTTCCACCAATTTACCTGGTATCGATGTCAGACTGACTGGCCTGTAATTTCTCAGATCTCCCCTGGAGCCCTTTTTAAAGATGGGAGTGACATTAGCTACCTTCCAGTCCTCAGGAATGGAGGCAGATTTTAATGAAAGATTACATATTTTTGCCAGGAGATCCACAAGTTCACATTTGAGTTCTTTCAGAACTCTCGGATGAATGTCATCCAGGCCTGGTGATTTATCAGGATATGAGCTTTAAAGAGTCATAACTCCCTTTCTCAGATACAAGTAGGAATGGGGAGCCATTCCTGCTTGAATATGGAATTTGCTGTTAAGAGTTGGCCAAGAAAGTTCCCTCTAAGCTGCTCTAAGGGGTGCTGGCTCACAAAATTTTAGCTGACAGTGTTTGTCTCTCCCCAGAAATGAACTGAGAAGGCATCCCCCCCCATTGGAAACAATGGAGGAAGGGGGCACCTTTTTTTACGCCCATACAATTGGATCCCCTGGTCCAATCTTTTTGAAACTGGAGGGGAGGTGCCTCTACTTTAAAAAAACCCAGCCCCCCCCCCCCAGCCCCAGATACCCCCAGATCAATTCTCCATTATAGCCTATGGGCCCATTGACTATATAGGCTATAATGGAGCCCAATTTTTTTTTTTTGCACAACCCTATTACGCTTTTCAGTGTAATTTGTAAGCTGCTTTGAGTCACAGGAAAAAGTGAGATATAAATATTTGAATAAATAAGTAGTTTGGGCAGATTGATAACATTTAAGCAACTTCCTGTTTGTTAGGTTACACAGGTTTCTGGCAGTGATTGTTCCACCTCTGTTATACTTGACCTGTAATGCTGGTTGTCATATTTCACTAAGAGAAACAAAGTAAACTGCAAGTTCCCCCCCCCCGCCCCCCAAGAGCTGGTATGTTTTCTAGGGCTCAGTGCAGGGTGACAG
Source organism: Gekko gecko (assembly GCA_029375565.1). Taxonomy (NCBI): domain Eukaryota; kingdom Metazoa; phylum Chordata; class Lepidosauria; order Squamata; family Gekkonidae; genus Gekko; species Gekko gecko. The sequence continues at coordinate 13,271,513 of JAPDNY010000003.1, read as the reverse complement.
TCCGAGGCTAGGTCTATCAATATAGTGGAAAGGAGTGGGTAGACCTGTTCTCCAGAGGCCAGGTCTACCAATATAGTGGAAAGGGATGGGTAGACCTGTTCTTCAGAGGCCAGGCCTACCAATATAGTGGAAAGGGGTGGGTAGACCTGTTCTCCATAGGCCAGGTCTACCAATATAGTGGAAAGGGGTGGGTAGACCTGTTCTCCATAGGCCAGGTCTACCAATATAGTGGAAAGGGATGGGTAGACCTGTTCTCCAGAGGCCTGGTCTACCCCTGTAGAGGACAACATTTTCTGTAATGAAATTTGACTTAATTCTGTTTATTCTCATAATGTTTAAATTATTCTTAAAACATAGTTTAAGTATAGTTTAAAAGAATTCACTCTGAGATTTTTACAAGGTTATGGAAATAATCCTCTAAAAACTAATTTACACAATAGTCAAATGTAGACTCGCTCACAACTTTAATCCTACTAGCTTTTTTGTGCATGAGGTAGAACTTTTGCTCACAACACTGTGGTGCTTAAAGGGAACACTGAATTGGCCACAGGAATAGGTAAAGGTAAAGGTTCCCCTTGCTCGAAAGCCAGTCGAATCCGACTCTAGGGTTGCGGTGCTCATCTCCGTTTCAAAGCCGAAGAGCCAGCGCTGTCCGAAGACGTTTCCGTGGTCATGTGGCCGGCATGACTAAACACCAAGGCGCACGGAACGCTGTTACCTTCCCACCGAAGTGGTACCTATTTATCTACTTGCAATTTCTTGCTTTCGAACTGCTAGGTTGGCAGGAGCTGGAACTAGAGACAGGAGCTCACCCTGTCATTCGGCACCCGGGTCTCAAACTGCTGAACTACTGATCTTCCAGAGCCTGCAGTTCAGCGTCTTAACCACTTGAGCCACCGCAGCTCTTGGCCACAGGAATAGACAGCTTTAAAAGGGGATGATTAGATAGATTCATGGAGAATAGGTCTACCAGTGGCTACTAGCCATGGTGATGGAGGAGAACCTCTACAATCAGAGACACTAAACTTCTGAACTTTGTGTTGTTGTTCAGTTGCACAGTCGAGTCCGACTCCTCGCAACCCCATGGACCACATCGCGCCAGGCTTTCCTGTCCTCCGGAGTTTGCTCAACTTCATGTTTGTTGCATCGATAACATTGCCTAACCAACTCATCCTTTGCCGTCCCCTTCTTCTTTGACCTTCCATCTTTCCCACCATCAGGGTCTTCTCCAGGGAGTGCTCCCTTCTCATCTGGTGGCCAAAGGATTTGAGCTTCAGCTTCAGTTTCTGGCCTTCCAGGGAACAGTCAGGGTTGATTTCTTTTAGGACTGACTGATTCGATCTCCTTGCACTCCAAGGGACCCTCAAGAGTCTTCTCCAGCAGCATAATTCAAAAGAATCAAAAGAGTACAAACTTTTGTACGTCAGTGCAAATTCACAGGGGTGGACAGCTTTTCGCAAGTCATCTCTAGAGCTGTCTTCAAAGGACCCCCAGACAGGCCTGCTATGACGTAAGGAACTGGCTCCTGTTCATTTGTTGCTGTTTACAATGACAAGGGGTAGACCCATATGTGATCTATGATTTGCTGTAATCCCCCCCCCTTCTGATGGACGAAATCCAAACATTTGAACAAAGCTGCATCTTCCATCATTCACTGCGGCGTTGCTGTTTTGGCAGATGGCCGCAAGAACACCCACAAATCTGAAAACATGACTCCTGCCGTAACATCTATCTCAGTCTACGCTGACACTAAAAATAAGACAATTTCTTCTGGTTCTCTCTGTGGAGACTCATATCACACAGCAGATAAGAGTGGCGCAGAAACAGTAAGTCAGAAGTAAAGTGTCAGATCCACAACACCCCACAAGTATGTCAGTTAGGAGAAAAGCATTTCAACCTGCAACCTGGACCAGATAGTTAAGACCAGCTAAAGCCGAATTCATACCTATCTACTACACTGCAGGGCCTAGAACTTCTTGTGTATCATAATTAATTTAATTTAATTATTTTATTAAATCCATGAATCGCCCACCTTGCAAGCAGGCTTTGGGTGATTTACAGCCTTATAAAACATTTAAAATAGTTTAAGATTATATCAGTAAAGATATAATTAAGTTTGCCAACAGTAGTCCATAATTTAAAACTGATCCAAGACCGCAATATAATAATCTCCCTTTACCAGCCGCACCGCTGTCCTGCACGGCAGGGTAGGGAAGGGTACATGTTGGGGGGGGGCATAGAATTTACTTCATTTATACCCCGATTTCTCTCTCCAGAGGGGACCCCAAAATACTGAAGAGCAAGAATCCAGATGTTCCTCAGCAAAAGTATGGCATTCAAGAAAATAAATTTATCCCAGGTGCTGGAATTCTTCTGAACAGACCCAAACTGAGAAATTTGTATCCAATCCAAATACCATTATTGGCATAAAAAGAAAAGAAGAAAAGGTGCAACGTGGCCAATTTACAGAGAATTTCAGTTATAAAACCCATCAAGCATCACGTAGAAAAGCCAGACTTTTGCTCCCTGATGGTTATGGCAGAGCCAAGAGGTATCTTGCAACTGAACTTGTAATGTGGGAACATCGGTCAGATAGTAGAAGAAATACTAACTTCTCCTCAGATAAACTGTGAAAGTTAGACACAATAGGTTTAATTATACAACTCCTCACTTCCCCATAAAAATCACAATGAAGTAGAACATGGGCTACCGTTTCCAGGTGCCTTCCTTTTACATGGACAAAGTCTTTCTTGATAGGGAGTGTTAGCAGACCTCCCAGACAATACTGCTGAGGATAAAACTCTGAGTCTTGCCAACATAAAAGAGTAGTGTAACTGGGGTAAGGTAATCTGGGAAAGGTAAGCAGCAGGCAGTCCATAGCCTGGAAAGATACCAAATGCTAAAGGGGAGCAAGCTTTGTGTTCAACAGAACAGACAGTCTGTTTCTCAATATCTAGAATCCTCTGTTTCAAAATTCTAAATGCCTGCATTTCATTTAACATACAGAGGATGTCCAAAGAGATACCTATAGAACATATTTAGCCATTCTGGAGAGTTCAAAGTCAAAAAGTTGGTGGCCACCATGGTTACACAGAATCACAGGGTCTATAAAGGGTGGCATCCAGGGCTATTTTTGTAGAAAAAGCCCAGCAGGAACTCATTAGCATATTAGGCCACACCCCTGACAGCACAGCTTGTTAGCATATTAGGCCACACCCCCATGTTACCAGAAGTGTGGTCATCCAGCCACACCCACCTTTTGCTTCTTATTCTGTTTACCTTGTTTGTTGTCAAAACCCAGGGCTTTTTTTGGAGCAGGAACTCCTTTGCTTGTTAGACCACACCCCCCTAATGTAGCCAGTCCTAATGAGTTTCTGCTGTTGGATGTGGCCTGTTATGCTAATGAGTTCCTGCTGGGTGTGGCCAATTTGGGAGCCAGCCGGAACTCCGTTCCTGTGCGTTCCTGCCCAAAAATAGGCCTGGTGGTATCTATTCACATCATGCCATCATGTGAAATTATTTTGTTTAGTTTCACAGGACTATTCTATAGACGAAATTCAGAAACTGTTGGAATCAACTTGTAAATGACAGTAGAAATGAGTTCCTACAAGCACAATCACATCTATCTTCTTAGAGAAATATGAAACGGGATTGACCAAATGATGACTTTATTCATGGTGGGAAAGGAAAGCTGCTGAAACCTGTACAATCTGAGATTAACATACTAATGAAGGACAAGGGCGTAGCTCAAAGCCTCAACATCCTAACATTCAAACCATTAGAATGTGGCAGTATCATATTGATTTTGAACTGATTAGCAAGTGTGCTTTGTAAACAGAATTGAGCTTCAAGTTAGAATACTGATGGGGTGGGAGGTTACCATTTTCTTCTCTGTGTCTTGATTAGGGCTGGGCATAAACTGCATTTTTGCAGTTTATTTCATGGCCGGATCACAAACTGAACCACGAAACCATATGAACCAGTAGGTTGGTTCATGAACTGAACTGGTTCATGTGGGTTCATGAGCCATTTAAAGTTTAAACCCCTGCTTTCTCCTCCCCGCTGTATCTCATGAAGAGCGGAAAGCAGGGGTATGAATCACCACGAACTGCATCAGAATTCGTGAAATATTCTTCCATTCATGAACATTGCTTTGTGAACCATGAACCAGCAAAAAAATTCATAACAAACTTTAGTTCATCATCCGGTTTGTGTCCATTCCAAGATATTCAACACAATCAATCTGTTTAATTCTCAACATAAGAACACAAGAGAAGCCAATGTTGGTTCAGGCCAATGGCCCATCCAGTCCGTCACACAGTGGCCAAAAATACCAGGTGCCATCAGGAGGTCCAGCAGTGGGGCCAGGACACTAGAAGCCCTCCTACTGTTGCCCTGTGGATCTGTAGATACTTAAGTCTGGAGATTGGGGCCCTGGACAGAAAAGACAGATAATGTGAAATCTAACCTCTCTCTCTCTCATACACGCACATTGTTTCTATAAGCCATCCCCTCCAGTGTCCACTTGATACGAACTCTGCTATGCTGGCACCAACAGGCTAATCTCAGAAACGTGCAAGGACAATGTGCCACCAGAATCCTTTTCAAAGAAAACATATGACATGAACTCCTGGCTTTCAAACAGACTAAGATGCCATCCTCTGCAGGTTTTTAAGAAGGATCCTGAGTGCTTGGGTACCTGGCTATAGTCAAAGACACTGCCCCAAAGGTGCTCTGATGGGGAATGGTTCAACAGGTCAGTGGCACCCCGTCATACCAGGCCTTCTGGCACAGGGATGCAGTGCCAGCTGACAAGGCTGCTCTATGAAACTGCAGCTGTGTTTTGGCTTGTCACGCACTTGAGTGAGAACCCTATCATTACCCAACAAATGTCTTCCACACTGCAGAAGGGTGCCCGTTTGTTCCCCGCAAGCTCACTTTCAACGCAGCGCATTAGGCAGCGATGGAGCATGAGGGGCCAGGAAAGAAACCTACTGACCTGAATTCACTGCCAGAGGCTGGCTCGGCAGGGAAATAACAATCCGAGGGGAAAATTGTTTTATTTGGCTGACTTCTGGCTCACCCCACCTCTACAAGATGGAGGCATCTATTTTTATATCTCGGGTCCTGACCTCCAGGTCTCCAAAGCGGTTCAGAATGCATAGATAAAAGAGTGGCATGAATAATCAACGTGACCATAAAACCATCAAGTGAAATAACTTAAAAGCAAGGGGGGGGGGGCGCACCGCGAGCTCTGACCCTGACCGAAAGTGTAAAAGGGTCAAAAGAGCAGATCCTGAGGGCCCTATTCCCACCAGCAGGACTCTGGGAAGAAGAAGAAGAAGAGATTGGATTTATACCCCGCCCTTCACTACCCAAAGGAGTCTCAGAGCGGCTTACAATCCCCTTCCCCTCCCCACACCCTGTGAGGTAGGTGAGGCTGAGAGAACTTCTGACAGAAACTGTCCTTGAGAGAACAGCTGTGCCAGAGCTTGTGACTGACCCAAGGTCACATCAGCAGGTGCAAGTGGAGGAGTGGGGAATCAAACCCGGTTCTCCCAGATTAGACTCTGCGCACTTAACCACTACACCAAACTGGCTCTCTAAGAAGAAGACGAAGAAGAGGAGGAGGAGGAGGAGGAGATTGGATTTATACCCCACCCTTCGCTCAGAGTGGCTTACAAACTCACCCTTCACTCAGAGTGGCTTCCTTGGTGGGAGACCACCAAGGAAGTCCGGGTCCTTACCCTGAGGCAAACAACAGCAAGCCACCTGGTTAGTACTTCGATGGGAGTCGACCAAGGAAGTCCAGGGTCGCTACGCAGAGGCAAGCAATGGCAAACCACCTCTGTCCGTCTCTTGCCTTGAAAACCCTATGGAGTCGCCGTATGTCAGCTGTTACTTGATGGTACTTTGCACCACCACCACTCAAACATGTCCTGTGGGGAATATTTTGCTGCTAGCCGTACAGCCTGGCTACCATGCCAGTGTAACAGCGAGGATGTCCACTTGGACAGTAAGAAGCATAAGGTGCCAATCCCGTGCAGCTCTCAAGATGAGCGGGCAGACCTCTGCAAGCTGCCATATTGCCATGTAACCTGAGCCATAGACGCCACGCTGAGCTCACGAGAGGCAGGAGGGGGTTCACACGCAATCACGGAAAGACTCAGCGCTGCTCCCTGTCTTGCCCACATGCGTGCTTTAATGTGCACAACCGGAACAAAAACGAGAAAACAAACAGACTTCAGGTAACTTTTTTAAAATGGGGGCCAGCCGTTACATTTTGTGCAAAGAAACAAAAAGAAAGGAACGCAGGAGTGCAAAGTTGTGAAAACGAACGCTAAGTAATTAATGCTTAGTTCAGTTTTGCTCCAATTCAGAGAGTGTTATCGCTGTTTTTAACTTCCAGGGCTCTTACCTGGCTCCATTCCCTGAAAGGCTGCCGCAGCTGCAGGAAATACCCAATAGACAAACAAACAGGAGTTCAGTACGAAATGTAAACCAGTCGAAATAGGCAATCTTGAACTGGGCTCAAAATGTTATAGACTAGATGATGGAAAGGACTTATGCAGATTTTCACTAGCAACATCAGAACAACTACTAAATGTGGATCCTTTGGGGCCCTGACTTGGGTGGCCCAGGATAGCCCAAACTTGTCAGATCTCAGATGCTAAGCAGAGTCAGCCCTGGTTACTATTTGGATGGGAGACCTTCAAGGAAGCCCAGGGTTGCAACACAGAGGCACACCATGCAGAGTTAAACAACATATGTTTTGCCTTGAAAACCCTACGGGGTCACCCTAAGTTGGTTACGACTTCATGGCATTTTCCACCACCACCAAATACTTTTGGTATCAAAGTGACTCACCAAAGAATACAGTATCAGAGGAAAGGATCACATTTTTTCTGCGCCTTGAAAATATTGCAGTGTTTGTGGTCTGAGCAATGGCAAAATATGATACCGCTGCATAACTGCAAGGGAAAGATGTATGGGCTGAGTACCATGAATGAGAAACAACGGCACATTTATCGCACAGAAAACCCTGATTCTGTGAAAAGGCCAAACGACGGGCATTTTTCATTCTGACAATTTAACAAAATACTGTTCTGGAGTCTTGCTGGTTTTTTAGAAATGGGGAACACAGCAAATGGAACCTTGATAATGAGAAACTGTCCTCCATTTATAATGGATCTAACCTCGTTTGTGCTACAGGGTTTTGTTTTAACCTTTCCTCATCACAGAATCTTACATATCTCTATCTCTATCTATCTCCTCTGTAACTCTTCTGCATCTTCCGAAGAACAAACCTATGTAACGTGGCACCATTCCCATTTACACACTTAAAAACAAAACAAAACAAGCAAATAAAGTTTCCGGATGTTTATCAGAATGATTCTGTTCTGAGTTTACCCAGGCTGCCTCTCAAATTTGAGTCAAACTTAGGTCAACTAGACAAACAGCAATTTTCAGAATTTACTATTTACACACTGATGGCAAATCTGGAATGGAAAAAGAACAACTTACAAACAAAAGTGGGAAAACCACCATTTAGTGAACATACCAGAAGAACTGTAGATTACATAAAGGAATCACAAAAATATCAGAAAAGGTGAGCATAAAGGAAAATATACACAAGCAATGCATAGATGGTATCTTACTCCAGAAACAATAGTAAAAATAGCACCTAGAATCTAAAGTCTGTGCTAGAAATGAGTAGGATTCTTCCTACATATTTGGTGGCAATGTCCAATTGTTCAAAAATATTGGTCTGAAATGTTAAAGGCAGTGAATAAAATTCTTACAAGTAAGATTACCCTGTGATCCTAAGATATCTCTCTTAAACATCCTCTCCAAAGGGAGATAAAATGATAAAAAGAAACATAATTGAAAATGTTTGCACAACAGCAAGATTGCTATCAGTACAAGCCTGGAAACAGGAAAAGGTACCTGAGATGGAGATATGAATCCATAAAATATAGTCTGTGATAGTTGAGGGAAAATATCTGTATATAAGAAACTGTAGGATGGGATTAGAACTTTCCAGGGAAAATTTATAGGAGTCTTGGCATTCCTTTTTCATATATTAGAACAGAATTAGACATGATGAGAATGTTAAAGAAGCAATTTTGAATTATACTTGAATTATTTATTACCTGTTCAAAATATTTCTGTGTGCCTTTCCACCCAATTCTCTCTCTCTCTCTCTCTCTCTCTCTCTCTCTCTCTCTCTCTCTCTCTCACACACACACACACACACACACACACAGAAAATCTTGATCTCTAAGGTGCCACGACTGGACGCATATCTAGCTGATGGCCTCCTGGATGTGCTGGCTCACAGTCTGTGGATATGTGTAGTAGAAGCTCTCCTAAATAATATCTCACTTAGCAAAGTGGATTTTGGAATGCATGAAAGCAACAGAAAATTGGTTATGAACATAAGAGAACCATATTGGATTCGGCCAATGGCCCATCCAGTCCAACACTCTGTGTCACACAGTGGCCAAATCCCAGGTGCCATCAGGAGGTCCACCAGTGGGGCCAGAACTCCAGAAGCCTCCCACCGTTGCCTCCCAAGCGCCAAGAAGACAGAGCATCACTGCCCCAGATATAGCATTCCCTCTATAAAGGTAAGGGTTTCCTTGCTCGAAAAGCCAGTCGAATCCGACTCTAGGGTTGCGATCCTCATCTCAGTTCCCAAGCCGAAAAGCCAGCGCTGTCCAAAGACGTTTATGTGGTCATGTGGCCAGCATGTCTAAACGCCAAGGCGCACAGAACGCTGTTACCTTCCCACTGAAGTGGTACCTATTTATCTACTTGCAATTTCTTGCTTTCGATCCCTTGTGGCTAATAGCTCCATATCTTTATTCAATCCCCTCTTGAAGCTGTCTATGCTTGTAGCTGCCATCATTTCCTGCATAAGAACATAAGAGAAGCCAGTGTTGGATCAGGTCAATGTCCTATCCAATCCAACACTCTGTGCCACACAGTGGCCAAAACCCAGGGGCCATCAGGATGTCCACTAGCGGGGCCAGCAGGGCTTCCATCATTATGCTCTGTTGGATCCAGCAACTGGTGGGTGCAAGTATCCTTTGCTCCCTTTCCCCCAGAATTCCTTTCTGATCATGGGGGCTAAAGGAGGCAACCCTTCTTGTCAGCTCAGAAGAAGCAGAAGGGTGATTATTTCCCCTCTTTCTCCTCCTATCTTTGGTGTAGTGGTTAGGAGCATGGACTCGAATCTGGGAGAACTGGGTTCAATTCCCCACTCCTCCACATGCAGTGGCTGGTGTGACCTTGGGTCAGTCACAAGTTCTCTCAGATATGTTCTCTCAAGGACAGTTCTCAGGAGAGCTCTCTCAGCCCCACCTCCCTCATAGGGTGTCTATTGTGGGCACTGTCCCTCTAAGCTGAGTTAGTGTGAGCTAGCTCACAGTTTCTTAGCTTCTGGCTCACACATTTTTTGTCTTAGCTCAGGAACGATGGCTCCAGAGCAAATTAATTTATGCAGCAGCCAAATTGCTCACTCACAACTGTAATGCCAGTAGCTCACAACGTGGCATTTTTGCTCACAAGACTTCACAGCTTAGAGGGAGCATTGGTTGTGGGAAAGGGAAAGGGGATGGTAAGCCGCTCTGAGGCTCCTTCAGGTAGTGAAGGGTGGGGTATAAATCCAACCCCTTCTTATTCTATTTGTGTCCATCGTCTTTTGGGCTCTTTAAAAAAAAAAAACTGATGAAAACGTCCTCTTTTTGGGTTGAAAGGTTAGGAGTTTTCTAGTTCCTTATTTCTAGTTTTCTAGTTCTAGTTCATTATCTTCTTCCAAACACAGCTCCTACCCCATGTACCTATCAGACCGCACAGGTCCCCCGACCCTAAAATCAAGATTCCCGCGGCCAGAAAGTCCAAGAGGTTTATTTCTACAGCCCCGACCCCACCTGCCATCCCTCAAAACAAACAAAAAGCAAAATAAATAAATAAATAAATAAAATCATTCTTGCTAAGGACATGACTCACCAGAACCGTGTGGGCTCTTTGAAATACTTAGTCACTACCATGATCTCAGACTCAAGTAAGTCGCTAATATATACAGTGCCCTGCGGGGGGAAGCGTTGCTCTCCCTTTGCGCCATCTGCAAAGTTTTGGGGAGGAGAGAGCCACGGTCACTGTATGCATCTTGGCCTGCCTTGACATGCCTGTTTGGCAGCGGGCTTTCTCGGGGGATGTTAGGTGAGTCATTAGCTCTCAGCTTCAGCTGCAGCTGCCTGGGATCTTTCCGGCAAAAGGCGCTGGACCTTAAACGCAGCATAAGCTGCAGGGATAAGCGGCTGCATTTCCTCCCCCTCCCCATAACTGCACCTGCCCTGACGGGAAAGCTTCACTGGTTGATCCCTGCTGGTTATGGGGACATCATGGGCACACAACGTCTGTTCGTAAACGAAGTAGCAATCTGGACTACAGCTGTTCCACACAAACACGTAAAATAGTGTTAAGTGATTTGTCAGCCTCAAGGCCAAGCGAGGTGTTTGCTTTCTTAAACAGCTGAGTCCGCACTTGGACCGAAATCAGGTTCCCTGCAGGGAATGGCTATTAAAAAAAAAAAGACACACATCCAATTTGGACTTGGAACACTACTATTGGGGGGGGGAAGGCCTCTCCTGCCCCCATGGAACAGCCGCCCCCCAGCACTGTTTTGGCACAGACAATGGCTCAGGGCGTAAGGCAGGAACGTTTCCTCCCCTGCAGCGGTGTTCCAGTTTGGTGTAATGGTTAGGAGCGCAGACTCTAATCTGGGAGAACTGGGTTCGATTCCCCACTCCTCCACATGCAGCTGCTGGGTGTGACCTTGGGTCAGTCACAAGTTCTCTCAGAGCTGTTCTCTCAAAGGCAGTTCTCAAAAGAGCTCTCTCAGCCCCACCTCCCTCACAGGGTGTCTGTTGTGGGGAGGGGAAGGGAAGGAGATCGTAAGCTGCTCTGAGACTCCTTTGGGTAGTGAAGGGCGGAGTATAAATCCAATCTCTTCCTCCTCTTCCAAGCCAAATCAGGTTCTGCTTTTTTTAAAAAAAAAAAAACAGCCAGTTCCAACAGCTGCTGTGTGGCTGTGTGGGGGACCCAAGTGGGGTCTGGGGAATCCAGCCCCAACTCTTTTAAAAGGCAAACTTCTACTTTGGCTCTCAGTTAAACTCTCATCCGTGAAACAGAAATACTCACTATGCAAAGAAATCATGAACCTTTGGAGCCTCCACGTTTTTCACTTGCTTACGGTCTAGGACAGGAGTGGCCAAACTACATGAGCCACATGGAACAAATGTCAGACGTTTGAGAGCCGCAAGTCATGGACGAATATTACACACACGTTTTTATAGAAAAATATGCAAATTTACTTTTATTAATATTAAATTGATAACTGGGGTGGGAGGGGAGAAAGAGAGAGAGAAAGAAAGGTGGAAAGAAAGCAGATAGATGGGGGAGGGAGGTGGAGGTGGGAAGAAGGCAAATAGATGGGGGAGGGAGGTGGAAAGAAAGCAAATAGATGGGGGAGGGAGGTGGAGGTGGAAAGAAGGCAAATAGATGGGGGAGAGAGGTGGAGGTGGAAAGAAGGCAAATAGATGAGGGAGGGAGGTGGAGGTGGAAAGAAGGCAAATAGATGGGGGAGGGAGGTGGAAAGAAAGCAAATAGATGGGGGAGGGAGGTGGAAAGAAAACTAATAGATGGGGGAGGGAGGTGGAGGTGGAAAGAAGGCAAATAGATGGGGGAGGGAGGTGGAAAGAAAGCAAATAGATGGGGGAGGGAGGTGGAAAGAAGGCAAATAGATGGGGGAGGGAGGTGGAAAGAAAGCAAATAGATGGGGGAGGGAGGTGGAAAGAAAACTAATAGATGGGGGAGGGAGGTGGAGGTGGAAAGAAAGCAAATTTAACATTAAATGTGTCCTCCAACACACACACACACCGGCTAGCTTGGCATGGAGAAGGGACTGAAAGCGACAAATGTTTTCTCCAAGCTGGCTGGCAGGGGAGGGCGGGCTTTGAGAATGCATTTAAAGTTCAAGTTGCTTTCTGTCTCTGCACTAGCTGGGAAAGGGAAGACCAATTGGGGAGGCATGCCTCTCCTTCGCTTCCCCAGCCACTACAGCGGGAGCCACATGATATGTGTAAAAGAGCCACATGGGACTCCTGAGCCACAGTTTGGCCACCCCTGGTTTAGGAGGAGATGAAAAATCAAAGTCAGGTGGGGGAACTCTCACATCCAAATCAAAGTCAGGTGGACTCCCACATCCAAAGGGACATCCACTAAGACCCTCCTAGTTGTCAATCAGATTTCTCCCAGAAGTTTCAAGTGCAGAATTACAAATACGGCTAATCATTTTTATTCTCCAACTCAACCCAGACCCAGCAATTCATCGTGATGCTGCATGCCAAACCACATTGGGTGGAAACCACAGAGCGTTCTTTTGGCAATTCTTTTGATGGCAGTCAAGCACTTTAAAAACCAGGCTGCACACTTTCAGAGGTGGTCATGTTGACCACCCATCCAGGCCAATTCCGTTGTAACTCTTCCAGGTCAGTTTCCCGGTAAACCACATCTTGGGGCTGTATTAAGCAATGGACAACTGTGCTTCATAATGCATGGCACTGCAAACCCAGCACCCAAGGGTACTTCTTACTCGTTTTTTGCAAAGGGCATCAAAGTTACATTCTCAGAGACCCTGCCCTGGAGACCCCAGGCAAGCCTGATCTCGTCAGATCTCGGAAGCTAAGCAGGGTTGACTTGGGCAAATACTTGAATAAGAGACCTCCAAGGAATACCAGCAGTTGGGAGAACAGAGGAAGGCTTTACTCAGCCACCACTCTGAATATCCTCCAGGCCCCCCAGCAGGGGTCAGTCACCAAAGGTCACCGTGACTTCCAGGTGCACACACAGTAAGTCACCAGAGGTTGCGATGACCTCCAGGTGCACACACTCACGTGCACATACACAACACGCATATGAAAAATACAACTCCACTCCCTCCCAAAAAAGTTACATTCTCAGCTCTTACCAGCCCTATTCTGCAATGGATAGGGATGTGGGGCTGGGAGATCCAAGAACGGACCTTTCCAGTAAAGGTAAAGGTTTCCCTTGCTCGAAAGCCAGTCGAATCTGGCTCTAGGGGGCAGTGCTCATCTCTGTTTCCAAGCCGAAGAGCCAGCGCTGTCCAAAGACGTTTCTGTGGTCATGTGGTCGGCATGACTAGACGCCAAGGCTCATGGAACGCTGCTACCTTCCCACCAAAGCGGAACCTATTTATCTACTTGCAGTTCCTTGCTTTCAAATTGCTAGGTTGGCAGGAGCTGGGGCCAGAGATGGGAGCTCACTCCATCATGCGGCACTCGGGTCTCAAACTGCTGAACTACTGACCTTCGGGTCTTCAGATCAGAGTCTTCACCATTGAGCCACCGCAGCCCCAACCTTCCTAGTACTTTTTTAACCAGCGGCATGAGGGCCCGATTCAAATCCAGGCAGCAACCATGGGGGGGAGGGCACTGAGCACTCTTACAGTGCAACTTCCCCAGCTGAAACACCAGGCTGTTAGGCATTCCGGAAGCAACCAAAAATGAAAAGAATCTATGGCCGAATCTGCATTTGTCTTTCCCCCCAGTTTCCCCACCTTTTGACTCCGTCTTCAAAAAAGCTGTCCACATTTGGTGTCGTTTTCACACCTCAACAGTGCTAGCATACTTTCGCACATCCACATATATTTACCATCCTTTCGGGCGGCGCCACTGTCACTGCACCTCCGCACTGCTTTAAAAGAATCTTCTCCAAACAACGTTCAAACAAGCATAGAGAAAGACGGCATCACAGCAGCATGCAACTGATTTAAAAATGCAAACACAGATTCGACCAATGACTGGGTCTGTGTGGGGAGGGTGACCATCCAGAATTAAACTCTCTGTCTTCCTGCGCTGAAATAGGATCCAGCACACCTGGTGAAGGAGCCCTTGGAAATACAGAGGTGACCACCCATGGATCTTCCAGCATTTCGAACTGGTTTAGCTCTACAATTCATAGATCTGTTAGGTTTCAAACCTAGCTGAACTCAGGGCAGTGGTGTGAGTCAGCGGAAAAAATATCTCACGAAATAAACCAATTTTGGGAAGTCTGTAGAATGAGGCACAACTCTTTGCCCACCCAGGAAGCTTTGCCCTCGCTCTGACTCGCCTTCATGACATCCACTATACAGTCAAATCGGCCTTTGTACGGGGAGTGGTGTAAGAATGTGCTGGGGGCAACTGAGATCGAGATAATTCGTGCCATAGTGTTCCCCGTTGCTACGTATGGGTGTGCAAGCTGGACAGCGAAAAAAACTAGCAGGAAGAAAATAGATTCCTTTGAAATGTGGTGTCGGAAGAGAGTGTTACAGATACTGTGGACCGCCAAAAAGACAAATAAGTGAGTTCTAGATCAAATTGAGCCTGAACTCTCTCTCGAATGACTAAACTGAGGCTACAGTCACATGGGAAGACAAGAGTCACTGGAAAAGACAATAACACTAGGAAAAGTTGGAGGCAGCAGGAAAAAGAAGAGTTGGAAGGGATCTCCAGGGTCATCTAGTCCAACCTCCTGCACAATGCAGGAAATTCACAAATAACTCCCCCTCCACACCCGCAGTGACCGCTGTTCCACGCCCAGAAGATGACAAAAAAAACCCCTCCAGGATTGCTTCCTGACCCCAGAGTGGCAATTAGCATTTCCCTGGGCATGTAAAAAAGGGCCACAACCCATCCTGTCCTCCCTCTCATGATCTGCCTGAGTTCACAGAAGATCCAACATGAGGTGGGTTGACTCAATCATGGAAGCCACGGCCTTCAGTTTGCAAGGCCTGACTAGACTGTTCATGACAGGCCATTTTGGATGCCATTAATTCATAGGGTCCCCGTAAGTCAGAAGCAACTTGATGGCCCTTAACATACATACAGACATGGGGAGTGGTTTGGAAGCCTATTCCTAACAAGGGCCACGCTTCCTGCCCTTGCTCTGACTTGTCTTCATGACATTAAGGGGGGGGGGGAGAGGGAGGGAGGGAAGGAGAGGGAAAGAGAGTCAGTGTGGTGTAGTGGTTAGAGTTTCAGACTAGAATTCGGGAGAACCAGGTTCGAATCCCCACTCTGACACTGAACCTGGCTGGGTGACTTTGGGCCAGTCTCTCACTCTCAGCCCGACCTACTCCACAGGCCTACATAGGAACTGTTAGCCAAATTGCTCTATTATTTAATAAAGATGGGGAATTACAATTATTAATATGCAATTGGCTTAAATATAGGATCAGACCTGTGCATACCAGACTTAGAATTCCCAGGAACCCAGGAGTTGACATATAAACTGGGTGGCTAAAATAATGATTTCTTTACTAAATATTCTCAAGCATACAAGTAATATTCACACAATACATAACTAAGAAGCAGAGGTGATTGATGGCTTATAGAGGGGTGATACAACCTGTCCAGACGTGCAGAGGCCCATGAAGAATGGATTGTGGCCTAAACTCAGAGAGTTTACAGGTGGACTGCCAGTTGGCATCATGGCAGAAAACACACGGTCTAAGACCAAGTGTTTGCTGGGATATAGCCATTGGCAAAGAATGCAGACCAATCGGCGGCCCTGGGGGCTGGGCCAATGCTGAGTCCCAGGGGTGTGTGGCATCAGGACGGGCAAGGCCTGGATGTAACCAATGAGCTTCCAGGGTCTGGATTTAACAACAGAAGCCAGGTGTTGGGCGACTGGTTGAATATATTATCTGACCACTAATGGTCCTGGCCAAGGTTCCCAAGTATAGACAAAAGGTGGGAGATGAGTCCCTGATTAACGTCAGGAAGGATTGCTAAACATTTGAATGATTGATTGGTTTATCTGGTATTCTGAGGGACAGAGCAGGAAAGACAAAGAATTTACATATAGACACAGGATGACACAAAAGGGCTAGAGAGAAGAGGACTATTTGCCAGGTGGCCTCTGAATAGAAGATACTTCACCTGGTGGAATTCATTGTCATTCCATAAGCATATCTCTGCTGGGAGGAGGGGGAAGACTGGAAGTTTGCTTTGAGGTTGCCTTTATGGTCACCTGAAAATGGAGACCCCCTTTTCAGAGCTGTAGCTAGCTGTGTTGCGGAACCAGGAGTGCCTTCCTTGGCCTGAGTTTTGTGGGTCTCTGGGTCAGGTTGGAAAGTGGGGCATCCCTGCTTTGGGGCTACCCAAGAGTAAAAGGCAGTGTCTTTGGCAACAGAATGTAAGAGAAGCCAATGTTGGATCAGGCCAATGGCCCATCCAGTTCAACACTCTGTGTCACACAGCGGCCAAAACCCAGGGGCCATCAGGAGAAGAAGAAGAAGAGAAGAAGAGGTTGGATTTATACCCCGCCCTTCACTACCCAAAGGAGTCTCAGAGTGGCTTACAAACTCCTTTTTCCCTTCCCCTCCCCACAACAGACACCCTGTGAGGTAGAGGAAGAAGAAGAGATTGGATTTATACCCCGCCCTTCACTACCCAAAGGAGTCTCAGAGCGGCTTACAAACTCCTCTCCCTTCCCCTCCTCACAACAGACACTCTGTGAGAGAGGCGGGGCTGAGAGAGCTCTGACAGAAACTGCTCTTTTCAAGAAGAAGAAGAAGCAGAAGCAGAAGCAGAAGCAGAAGCAGAAGCAGAAGAAGAAGAAGAAGAAGAAGAAGAAGAAGAAGAGGAGATTGGATTTATACCCTGCCCTTCACTACCCAAAGGTGTCTCAGGGCAGCTTACAAACTCCTTTCCCTTCCCCTCCCCACAACGGACACCCTGTGAGTTAGGTGGGGCTGAGAGAGTTCTGACAGAAACTGCTCTTTCATGGACAGCTGTGGCAGAACTATGGCTTGCCCAAGGTCATCCAGCAGCTGCAAGTGGAGGAGTGGGGAATCAAACCCGGTTCTCCCAGATTAGAGTCCACGCACTTAACCACTACACCAAACTGGTGTACACCAAACTGTCTACTGGCAGGGTTTGCACACAGGGGGATGATGTAAACTACTTTGGGCCCCCATCAGAGAGAATGGCGGAAGTACATGCAAAATGGTGCCAAACCTCGAGATCAGAGAAATAAGTCTTAAGCTAGCCGTGAACAACGAATGGCAAAGAGGAAGCAATGGATGTGTCACGGCTGCCCCACCCTGTCCACCAAACAAATCCTGCTCCAACCATTATAATTTTTCAGGTGGCGGCCATTCGGCACCGCCCTAGTTACACTGCCACGCTTCCCGATAATTGCTTCAAACGCACAGGGAATTCTTGTTCCATAGGCAATCTGGCCTACCACCATGCTCGGTACAACGCAAACAGGATTTTCGAGTGTTCGGCACTACCTGATTGTTCGGTTGATGAATTGTACTGAAAAAGAGAGGCCAGCCAAAGCGCAACAGACAACTTCTGTCATTTCGGGTAACCCGATTATTACACGTGCTAAGCTGATTACGACATACAGAAATACTTTACATGAGCATAGATCTAATTTCCTAAACTGCTTCCTTTATTATATTACGCCACGACGGAAATAGAGCAATATTCTCCGGCTCCACCGCGCCAGTGGCCCAAATCCCTCCTGGGGGGGATACACTTCCATTAAGATTTATCGATTTCTTCTAAGAATCAATTTTAACCAGTCCGGCCATTTTATAAAACTTATAATTTATTGTTTCACACTCGGATGGGCCTGCATAGCCACAGCCGATTACAACCAGGTGGGATTTTATGAGTTCCCTAACTTTTTTGCATGTCCTGACCTGGATGATCCAAGCTAGCCCGATCTTGTCTGATCTCGGAAGCTAAGCAGGCTTAGCCCTAGTTAATACTTGGATGGGAGACCACCAAGGAAGTCCAGGGTTGCTAGGCCTACAGGACCCTTGCCTACAGGGTCACCCATAAGTCAGCTACAACTTGATGGCATTTAATTATCGCCCTGACCCAGATGATCTTGTCAGATCTTGGAAGCTAAGCAGGGTCGGCCCTGGTTA
Organism: Gekko gecko; assembly: GCA_029375565.1. Taxonomy (NCBI): domain Eukaryota; kingdom Metazoa; phylum Chordata; class Lepidosauria; order Squamata; family Gekkonidae; genus Gekko; species Gekko gecko. The sequence continues at coordinate 13,253,497 of JAPDNY010000003.1, read as the reverse complement.
ATACTTGGATGGGAGACCACCAAGGAAGTCCAGGGTTGCTATGCAGAGGCAGGCACCGGCAAATCACCTCTGAACATCTCCTTGCCTTGACTTGGATGGCCTAGGCTGGTCCAGTCTCATCAGATCTCAGAAGCTAAGCAGGGTCGGCCCTGGTTAATACTTGGATGGGAGACCACCAAGGAAGTCCAGGGTTGCTACGCAGAGGCAAATGATGGCAAACCATGTCTGAGCATCTGTTGCCTTGAAAATCCTATGGGGTTTCTTTCTAAATTTTTATTTTTATTTATTGGACTTTTATCCCACCCTCCCCGGCACTGCAGGGCTCAGGGCGGGTTAAGATAAAAGTAAAAGTAAATTAAAACATCAATCAGTATTAAAACTACAGCAGCAATTCCAATATACCGGATGGCAATCTGGCACAGTTGCGGAGTGCTCCAAGAAATCTCTGCAGGTAAATGCGCCCACAATGGACCAATTTCTGGACAGCGGGCAAAGGCCATCAATACGCCAGGTGGAACAGTGTGGACAACACAGAGGATAAATCAGGACACGAGCAGAGCAGGGGAGGCCGATGTAGACATCCCTTGCCTCAACCGAGGGGCTGCGATGGTTCAGTGGTTAAGACACTGAACTACAGACCAGAAGGTTGGTAGTTCAGCAGTTCAAGACCTGAGTGCTGCATGACAGAGTGAGCTCCTGTCTCTGGCCTCAGCTCCTGCTAACCTAGCAGTTCGAAAGCAAGAAATTGCAAGTAGATCGGTTTCGGTTTCGGCGTCGCGAATGGCGGCCGCTTCTCGGGACGCTCCCGGAGGTGGTTAGCCCACGCGCAGTTAGGGGGGGTCTTCGCATGTGCGAAAGACCCTAGTGAGCCTTAGGCAAAGGCTCCGAACCGGGGGCGCTTGGGGAGTAGCCTCTTTGCCGGCAGACAGCCGGGAAATTGAGGCTTTCTCCCCGCCCCAATCGGCCCCGCTGCGGCGTGCCCGTAATGGGACTTAGCGGCGCCACCGATTTCCAGGAGTGAAGACAGCGCTATGGTTTAAAATAAAAAGAAGAAGTAGCATCGAATCGTGAGTTGAAGATCTATTTTGAAGCGTAAATCGGAGCCCCCTGCATGCGTATAAGCGTTGGGAGGAGGGAGGAGTTCCCACCCCCTTTGAGAAGCAAGATCTACAAAGGGAGCGCGAAGGAGGGCTGAGAGAAAAAAAGTGTTGGTGAAAGTACCGTTGGGGTTGCATGGAAGACTGCGATCATCTTAGCTTCCTGGGGGATGCGGCACGAACTTCTTAAAAGTAAACAAAAAAACAAAATGTCGATAATGGAAAAAGTCCTGCAGACACCGGAAGAGAAGAGAGGAGGGACTTCCGGTCCAGACAGCCCCCCCCAAGAGCTTGCTGTCAATCAACAGGAAAAGGAGATGCTGTGCCCCCTGCTGGAACAATTGCAGAAAATCAACGAAACTCTGTTTAAAATGGATAGTGTTCTCATCAGTCGACAGAAACAGATATCGGAAACAACTAGAAAGATGATGGAGATCGAACAGAAATCGAATCTGATTCTTGGTTTCCAGGGCATTAAAGAAGAAGAGAAAGAAGATCTCGGATTTACCTTGACAAATGTCTTGGCACCCCTAACTGGCAGTGAAGCGATAAAATTAAAAGAAGAGGTGGATGAGGCTCCCAAAGCCTATTCCGCTTTTATAAAAGAGAATATTCTGCCAGTAGAAGGGGATGTTGAGCATAGCAAGCGACAAACTGGAGATCTAATTTCATCTGAAGAGTTTATGGAGCCCTGGAGGCTTGAAGGCCAGAAGTTTAAGGAAAAAGAGAAAAGAAAGAAGAAGGATTTCATCTTCAAAATACAGAAACTTCTGAAGAGACACGCCAGCAGGGAGGAAGATGCAGTATTCAAAATTGGGACAAGTGAAGAAGACAGCAGCCCAGGGGAATGTGGTGATGGAACGGAAGACTTCAAAGTAAAAATGGACTCAATTCATAATTGGAAGAGATTTAAAAAGAAGATACTTTGAGGACTGTTCGTGTAACATCTGGAAGGAGCTGTTTAATTACTAACCCCAATGGACTTTACTAACTGCATTAACAGAGTGACTTTGGACTTTGCAATAGTTAAAAAGAAGATCTTCTAACCATGATAGATGCCAAAATTGGTATTGGTTATTAACCTAAACTAACCCTCACTAACAGGAAAAATTTAACTCCATCTTTTTCTTTCTCCATCTGTCTACCCTTCCCGTTTCTTATAAAAAGAATAAAATTCTCTCTTTTTTAAGAGAGTTTTACAAAAAAAAGAAAAAAAAAGAAATTGCAAGTAGATCAATAGGTACCGCTTCGGTGGAAGGTAACAGCATTCCGTGCACCTCGGCATCTAGTCATGCTGGCCACATGACCACAGAGATGTCTTCGGACAGCGCTAGCTCTTTGACTTGGAAACAGAGATGAGCACTGCCCCCTAGAGTTGGATTCGACTAGCTTGCGAGCAAGGGAAACCTTTACCTTTACCTGCCTCAACCAAAGGCCCGGCGGAGCAATTCTGTTTTGCAGGCCCTGTGGAACTGAAGCAGATCCCACAGAGGCCTGAACTCATATGGAAGAGTGTTTCACCAGGCCGGAGCCAGAGCTGAAAAGGCCCTGGCTCCGGCCAAGGGTAGATGGATGTCTTTTTGGCCTGTTCATCTGCTGAGCATAAAACACTTCTAGGGATGTACTTGGAGAGACAGTCCTGCAGACCACCACAAACTTTTGCCCTGACCTGGATGGCCCAGGATAGCCCGATTTCGTCAGATCTTGGAAGCTGAGCAGGGTCAGCCCTGGTTAGCATTTGGATGCAGGCCCGCAGCCAGGATTTAGGGGCTTGTGGGGCAAATATTTTGGGCAGAAAGAAAAGCCAATAGAAAGCTGTTACCAGGAGAGATCTCTAAATTGCAAGCTGTCAACCACTTGATATGACAGTCCTCAGCTACCACAAGTTAATCACTTCTGCCAGCCTAAGCACCAGTTCTGATAACAAGCCGGCAGGTGGGGGTGATGACTTCTATTGTCAAGAAAGCTAACACTTTGGCAGAAAAACTCTCTTAAAGGAGACCAGTTTCTTAACACAGAGTTAGAAGGGATCCTAGAGGTCACCCACTCCAACCTCCTTGCTCAGTGCGGGAATTAGTCAACTACAGCACCCCACTCTGCTTAAAGGACTACATGCCTTTTAAAAAGTGTTTTTAAATTATTGGAAAAAAGCATTTACAGGAGAAATTCTTGTGGGGCTGTGCCTTTAAGAAAGGGGGCAGAGCCCCCCCCCAGTCCCACGGTGGCTACAGGCCTATTTGGATGGGAAACCACCAAGGAAATCCAGGGCCGTGATGCAGTCAGGCAATAGCAAACCACCCCTGTTAGTCTCTTGCCTTGAAAACCTTATGGGGTTCACCATAATTCAGCGGCGACTTGACTGCTCACCTTCTGCGGGGGATAACAGGTTACTCACTGTGTGCCTACGATATCAATAGGTTTCACTCAAGCCTTTCCTCTCTAGAACCAGCAGCGTACGTGAAACGAATGAGAATCACACAGCTAATTCTGCTCTGCTCAGAATTCCGATGGTCGCCGGGGAAAAAAAGAAGAAGAGGTTCTGCAAGATATGACCTCATCACCACTTTGCCTTTTTTTTTTTGAAAAGCCGATGGGAGAACTTGCTCGACTCTCTCTCTGCCAGGCTGCAGCAAAAACCCGAATGATGTCATCAAGACCAGCCAGCTCTCGAAGTCCGGGGGGAAAAAAACAACCCATGGAAGCCTGTTAATGAATCTGTACAGAAACTGCTGCTTCAGCGCGTTGCAGAATTAAAATGGGCAAGATAAATCTCGGCTGTCCAGCCTTGGACAAAATGGATGAGGACTTCATGCGCGTTCCTAATCCGCGTCTTTCCGAGTTAGTGCTTCCTAGTATCAAAACGGATCACCAAGGAAATGCTTGAATATCCTCCTATGGGGGGAAATGAGAACAAACCGGTTTTGAAGAATTTCTCTCCTTTTTTTTTTTCTTCGGCATAGCCGTACATTAGCAAAACTCCCGAAGTGCTCTGTCAAGTCGCAACCGACTGATGGCGACTCCATGAAGTTCCACCTCATGGGGCTGTCTAGGCAAAAGATAAGCAGAAGTGGTTGGCCATTGCCTGCCTCTGCACAGCAGCCCTGGTCTCCCATGAAAGTTTGAAATTGCCTGCCTCTGCACAGCAGCCCTGGTTTTCCCTGGTGGTCTCCCATGAAAGTTTGCCATTGCCTGCCTCTGCACAGCAACCCTGGTCTTCTCTGGTGGTCTCCTATGAAAGTTTGCCATTGCCTGCCTCTGCATAGGAATCCTGGTCTTCCTCGGTGGTCTCCCATGAAAGTTTGCCATTGCCTGACTCTGCATAGGAACCCTGGTCTTCCTCGGTGGTCTCTCATGAAAGTTTGCCATTATCTGCCTCTGCATAGCAACACTGGCCTTCTCTGGTGGTCTCCCACGAAAGTTACCATTGTCTGCCTCTGCATAGCAACCATGGTCTTCCTCGGTGGTCTCCCATGAAAATTTGCCATTGCCTGCCTCTGCACAGCAACCCTGGTCTTCCTTGGTGGTCTCCCACGAAAGTTTGCCGTTGTCTGCCTCTTCACAGCAACCCTGGTCTTCTCTGGTGGTTTCTCATGAAAGTTTGCCATTGACTGCCTCTGCATAGGAACCCTGGTCTTCTCTGGTGGTCTCCCATGAAAGTTTGCCATTGATTGCCTCTGCACAGCAACCCTGGTCTTCTCTGGTGGTCTCCCATGAAAGTTTGCCATTGACTGCCTCTGCACAGCAGCCCTGGTCTTCTCTGGTGGTCTCCCATGAAAGTTTGCCATTGCCTGCCTCTGCACAGCAACCCTGGTCTTCTCTGGTGGTCTCCTATGAAAGTTTGCCATTGCCTGCCTCTGCATAGGAACCCTGGTCTTCCTCGGTGGTCTCCCATGAAAGTTTGCCATTGCCTGACTCTGCATAGGAACCCTGGTCTTCCTCGGTGGTCTCTCATGAAAGTTTGCCATTATCTGCCTCTGCATAGCAACACTGGCCTTCTCTGGTGGTCTCCCATGAAAGTTACCATTGTTTGCCTCTGTATAGCAACCCTGGTCTTCCTCGGTGGTCTCCCATGAAAATTTGCCATTGCCTGCCTCTGCACAGCAACCCTGGTCTTCCTTGGTGGTCTCCCACGAAAGTTTGCCGTTGTCTGCCTCTGCACAGCAACCCTGGTCTTCTCTGGTGGTCTCTCATGAAAGTTTGCCATTGACTGCCTCTGCATAGGAACCCTGGTCTTCTCTGGTGGTCTCCCATGAAAGTTTGCCATTGATTGCCTCTGCACAGCAGCCCTGGTCTTCCTTGGTGGTCTCCCACGAAAGTTTGCCATTATCTGCCTCTGCACAGCAACCCTGGTCTTCTCTGGTGGTCTCCTATGAAAGTTTGCCATTGCCTGCCTCTGCATAGGAACCCTGGTCTTCCTCGGTGGTCTCCCATGAAAGTTTGCCATTGCCTGACTCTGCATAGGAACCCTGGTCTTCTCTGGTGGTCTCTCATGAAAGTTTGCCATTGACTGCCTCTGCATAGGAACCCTGGTCTTCTCTGGTGGTCTCCCATGAAAGTTTGCCATTGATTGCCTCTGCACAGCAACCCTGGTCTTCCTTGGTGGTCTCCCACGAAAGTTTGCCATTATCTGCCTCTGCATAGCAACTCTGGTCTTCTTTGGTGGTCTCCCATGAAAGTTTGCCATTGCCTGCCTCTTCATAGGAACCCTGGTCTTCCTCGGTGGTCTCCCATGAAAGTTTGCTATTGCCTGCCTCTGCACAGCAGCCCTGGTCTTCCCTGGTGGTCTCCCAGAAAAATTTGCCATTATCTGCCTCTGCATAACAACCCTGATCATCCTCATTGGTCTCCCACAAAAGTTTGCCATTGCCTGCCTCTGCACAGGAACCCTGGTCTCCTCTGGTGGTCTCCCACAAAAGTTTGTCATTATCTGCCTCTGCATAGCAACCCTGGTCTTCTTTGGTGGTCTCCCATGAAAGTTTGCCGTTTCTGTATTGTAGTTATCCGCTGTGTGACTATGGTTTTATATTAAAATTTAAAAAAAAAAATGAAAGTTTGCCATTATCTGCCTCTGCACAGCAACCCTGGTCTTCTCTGGTGGTCTCTCATGAAAGTTTGCCATTGACTGCCTCTGCATAGGAACCCTGGTCTTCTCTGGTGGTCTCCCATGAAAGTTTGCCATTGATTGCCTCTGCACAGCAACCCTGGTCTTCCTCAGTGGTCTCCCACAAAAGTTTGCCATTGCCTGCCTCTGCACAGGAACCCTGGTCTTCTCTGGTGGTCTCCCACGAAAGTTTGTCATTGCCTGCCTCTGCATAGGAACCCTGGTCTTCCTTGGTGGTCTCCCATGAAAGTTTGCCATTGCCTGCCTCTGCACAGTGACCCTGGTCTTTCCTGGTGGTTCCTTATCCAAGTACTTTCCCTTGGCAACCCTGCTTAGCTTCCAAGCCTTGGGCAAGTTTGGGTTATCAGGGATGCTGTGAAGACCAGAAGTCGAAGGGACTGTGAGGGACATGCCAATTTAAAAGCATTGTGCAGAACAGTGATAAAAAAATACTCCAGATTAGGCAGGGAATAGTTCAAAAATTTCAAATCCAAAATGTCTACCATCCAACATCTGGCGGAACAAGGTGGTTATTAGCATGGGCTCTGAGCCGCTGCTCCCAGGTTCAAATTTCAGCTAAGCTCTCATTGGATGGCCTAGGAAACGACAACGAACCTTACACCTCTAACTGAAAGGGTTCTTGTAAGAACTACAGAGATACTCAATATGCGCAGCAACAAGAAAGTTTATTAATATTACATGGCAACAGACCCTTAAGCATATGGTTTTTTAGAATGAAATACAGGGGCTGTACATGTTTAATTAAAAGAGAGTTCTTTTAGCGGCAGCACGGATGTCCAAAGGTAAGTCATAGGCATTTCCCTTGTAAGTGGGGATCCCTGTGTTTTGTTGTTTTTAATAACGAATACTCTCTTTGTTCTCCTTTCATCTTTGCTCAGAACAGCCGCACGACCCAATTAGCCAATCTTGCTTTGAAACATTATATTCAAAACATTATATTCACACATCTGTAAGGGCGCAAGGTCCCTACCAGCCAACATCTCCCCACTCGGATAACCCCGCCTACTCCTTTCAGCTTTATTTCATCCATATTACTAAGACACTGAGCCTCCCTGTGTTCTATACCCTGCTAAGAAGATACCACACCGTTTAAAAAAAAGAAGATAAGGAGAGCTTTATCCAAGAGGCAACACAATGGCAGGTGAAGACTTTTTGGGTTTTGTTTGGCGTCCCCCCACTAACTCTTATTAGCCCTCGTTCCTGTTGTACAAATAAATTTCCAGTCAAAACATGGAGTCAAAAATGAGGAGGAAGATCTTAGTGTTTTAATTACAACCAGGGCTATTTGGGGGCAGGAACACACAGGAACAGAGTTTCAGCTGGCCCCCAAGTTGGCCATGCCCAGCAGGAACTTATTAGCATAATAGGCCACACCCAATGGCAGAAACTCATTAGGACTGGCTACATTAGGGGTGTGTGGCCTAACATGCAAAGGAGTTCCTGCTACAAAAAAAGCCCTGGGTTTTGACAACAAACAAGGTAAACAGAATAAGAAGCAAAAGGTGGGTGTGGCTGGATGACCATACTTCTGGTAACATGGGGGTGTGGCCTAATATGCTAATGAGTCTCTGCTGTTGGGTGTGGCCTATTATGCTAATGAGTTCCTGCTGGGCTTTTTCTACAACCCCCCCCCATTGCAACCAAAATACCTGAAAACAGTTAGGGCAAAACAGCCTACCCAGAATTCACTGCTTTCTGAGCACAACCAGGAAATACATGAAATTGTGTATTTCAAATGACATCCTCACACCATCATCATGAAGATAATATTCAAAATGCATAATTGGTTACCAAAAATTAAATATCACCTGAATAAAAATTCCCTTATGGGTCAAATATAAAGAAAGGCGTGTCTACGGAACAGCGTCAACTGTTTACATAATCTAACCCTAAATACTGTCGAGCAAGGTTTCTATGCACCCAAACAAAGGTGTTTTTCTCTGATACGGAGCTAAAAATCCTTTTTGACCCAGACACTGCGAAACTGTAACCTAAACAATTAAAAACCATGAACTTTATATCTATCTTCTCTTGTCTACCAGCATCAGCTAGAAAAATTAACCCAACCTAGAGGAGAAAGGCCCACTGCTTAATAGGCCTACATTACATCCTAAGAAAATCTTGCTTGGGAGGAAAAAAACCCCAATAAAACCAGAAAAATACGAATAATCAAAAGGAAATACATTTTATAATCAGATCTGTACTACATTCCTGTTTGTGTGTTTATATGTTTTGTCTATACACACACACACGTCTATATTATCTATTTGATCTGTTAATCGACCTATCCCAGCTTATGCCGGGCTCTGGGTGATGTACAAGGGGGCATCATGCCATAAAAATGTACAAAACATCAAAATTCAATATACAATCAGATAAAAGCTAAAAGCCAGAATAACAGATCCAAGGTGGCGTCCTGTAAATTTTCAAACCCGATTCTGGACTACCTGGCCATCTTCTAGATAAGAAGAAGAAGAAGAAGAAGAGTTTGGATTTATACCCCGCCCTTCACTGCCCAAAGGTGTCTCAGAGCGGCTTACAAACTCCTTTCCCTTCCCCTCCCCACAACAGACACCCTGTGAGGTAGGTGGGGCTGAGAGAACTTGTCCTTGAGAGAACAGCTGTGCCAGAGCTTGTGACTGACCCAAGGTCACATCAGAGGTGCAAGTGGAGGAGTGGGGAATCAAACCCGGTTCTCCCAGATAAGAGTGCGCGCACTTAACCACTACACCAAACTGGCTCTGGATGGAGAGGTCCATCAGTGGCTATTAGCCACAAAGGTATAGATAGGAACTAGCTGATGCTCTGTATTCTTGGTGCTTGGGGTGAGGGGCAGCTGTGGGAGGGCTTCTAGTGTCCTGGTGGCCCCTGGTATTTTTGGCCACTGTGTGACACAGAATGTTGAACTGGATGGGCCGTTGGCCTGATCCAACAGGGGCTTCTCTTATGTTCTTATGGGCAGGGAAAGAGGGAACTCGGCAAAAATGCAGAAGGGGGGGAGAGGAGGGAGGAGGTCAGCCAAGGGAAAAAAACCCCGTTGTTGCCCCCAGCCCAAAGTCTGGCAGAACATCTCTGCCTTACAGAAGAAGAGGAGACTGGATATATACCCTGCCCTTCACTCGGAGTCTCAAAGCGACTGACAAACTCCCTTCCCTTCCCCAGAACAGGCAGTAGGTGGGGCTGAGAGAGCTCTGAGAGAACTGTTCTTGAGAGAGCTGCTGTGAGAGAACTATGGCTTGCCCAAGGTCATCCAGCAGCTGCAAGTGGAGGGGTGGGGAATCAAAGCCGGTTCTCCCAGATTAGAGTCCGCGCACTTAACCACTACACCAAACCAGCTCTCACACCAAACAGGCCCCCCCCCCCCCACACACACACACACACACACTTTTAAATATTTTTTAATGTTTGAAATATTTTAATGTTTCCTGTCTTGGGGACCGTGAGTGGGATGAAAAAGTGGTGTTGATCTTTAAAAAAAATTAATAAATCAATAAATCAACGTAAATGTCAAAAAAAAAATGACAGCATCCCCAACCTCATTTACCCAACATGGTCTTTGTATCAGAGATCAATGAAAGCCAATGTGGGCCTTTCGGCAGAGACTGGGACCGGCATTTGGGAGATCTGTTTTCGACTACCAGAGAGAGGCGGTCCGTCCAGCCTCCTGGTGATCCCCCGGACCTAGGGCTGCCAACCTGTGTATGGGGCTTGGAGCTCTCCCAGAATCACAACTGCTCTCTAGACCACAGAGGTCAGTCCTCCTGAAGCAAAGGGGAGCCTCAGAGGGTGGTCTCTATGACATTATGCCTTCCCGAGGTCTCTCCCCTTCCCCAAGCTTAAGGCTCTCTAGGCTCCACCCCCAAATCTCCAGCAATCTCCTATCCTGGAGCTGGTAACCCCACCCACATCAATAACAAATGAACAGAAGAAGAAGAAGAAGAAGAAGAAGAAGAAGAAGAAGAAGGAGGAGGAGGAGGAGGAGGAGGAGGAGAGTTGGATTTATACCCCACCCTTCACTCAAAGTCTCAGAGCGGCTTACAATCTCCTTCCCTTCCTCTCCCCACAACGGACACCCTGTGAGGTAGGTGGGGCTGAGAGAGCTCTGAGAGAACTGCTCCTGAGAGAACAGCTCTAAGGGAACTGTGACTGCCCCAAGGTCACCCATCTGGCTTCATGTGGAGGAGTGGGGAATCAAAGCCAGTTCTCCCTGTTAGAGTCCGCCGCTCTTAACCACTATACCAAACTGGCTCCCATCCCCCCATCCCCCCCACATAAGATCACAGCCTGTCAGAGAGAAAGCAAAGTCCAGCCAGCATCTTCCGGGCAGTTATGACCAGAGAGCCCCGGAACAGAGAGGAACACCGAGAGAGAAAGCTTCTGCCAACAACCTCTTTCCACTCATCTTCTCTCAGGGAAGAACTAAAGTCTTGCTTTCTTCAGGTGAGGGGAGAGGGACTGAAAGGCCCAATCCCTACCTCCAGGACCCCTGCTCACACCGCCCTTCCGCCCCCCACCCGCGTATCTCCCTGTGCGTCCTTCCCCTCTCTACTCGTGACCGGTGTTCCCTCTAAGCTGAGCTGAGGTGAGCCAGCTCACAGTTTTTTAGCCTCCGGCTCACACTTTTGCCTTCGCTCAGGAAGGAGGCCTCCAGAGCCAACTAACTGATGCAGCAGCCAAACTGCTTGCTCACGACTTTGATGCCGGGAGCTCACAAAGTAGAATTTTTGCTCACAAGACTCCACGGCTTAGAGGGAACGCTGCTCATGACCCCCCCCCCACAGCCATCCAAGTGTTCTTTCCTCAACGGCAACGGGAGGCCCGTGCTACTGAGAAGGCCACTCCCGAGAATCACCATCCACACATTCCGTTGTTAGTCTCTACGGTGCTACTGGACTCTTCTAAAGAGCTGAAGGAAGTGAACAGTGACACACAAGAGCTCAGACCCTATGGCTGATGCTCCCTCTAAGCTCTTGTTGTAGCCAGTTTGGTGTAGTGGTTAAGTGTGCGGACTCTTATCTGGGAGAACCGGGTTCGATTCCCCACTCCTCCACTTGCACCTGCTGGTGTGACCTTGGGTCAGTCCCAAGCTCTGGCACAGCTGTTCTCTCAAGGACAGTTTCTGTCAGAGTTTTCTCAGCCCCGCCTACCTCACAGGGTGTCTGTTGTGGGGAGGGGAAGGGAAAGGAGTTTGTAAGCCGCTCTGAGACGCCTTTGGGCAGTGAAGGGCGGGGTATAAATCCAAACTCTTCTTCTTCTCCTCTGGAGTCTTGTGAGCAAAAATTCTGCTTTCTGAGTTACTGGCATTACAGTTGTGAGTGAGCGATTTGGCCGCGGCATAAATTATTTTGCTCTGGAGCAATGCTCCCTCTAAGCTGCGGAGTCCTGTGAGCAAAAATTCTCCTTGGTGAGCTACTGGCTGTGAGGGAGCGATTTGGCCGCTGCATAAACTAGTTTGCTCTGGAGCCATCCCTTCCCTGAGCAAAGACAAAAATGTGTGAGCCAGAGGCTAAAAGGCCGTGAGCTAGCTCACACTAACTCAGCTTAGAGGGAACACCGCCAACGACTAATTAACATAAGAACATAAGAGAAGCCAATGTTGAATCAGGCCAATGGCCCATCTAGTCCAACACTCTGTCACACAGCGGCCAAAATATACCAGGTGCCATCAGGAGGTCCAGCAGTGGGGCCAGGGCACTAGAAGCCCTCCCACTGCTGCCCCCCCCCAGCACCAAGAATAGAGTGCATCACCTGCCCCAGACTGAGAGTTCCCATCTACACCCTGTGGCTAATAGCCACTGATGGACTTCTGCTCCATATGTTTATCCAATTCCCTCTTGAAACTGTCCATGCTTGCAGCTGCCACCACCTCCTGTGGCAGTGAATTCCATATGTTAATCACTCTTTGGGTGAAGAAGTATTTCCTTTTATCTGTTCTAACCCGACTGCTCAGCAATTTCATGGAGTGCCCACGAGTTCTTGTATTGTGAGAAAGGGAGAAAAGTCCTTCTTTCTCAACCTGCTCAATCCCATTCATAATCTGTTAGTCTTTAAGGTTCTACTGGACTCTTCTAAAGAGCTGAAGAAGGAAGCAATGACTCACAAAAGCTCGTACCCTGCCACTAATTCTTTTAGTCTTTTAAGGTGCTACTCGATTCTTACGCTTTGCTGCTGCTACAGACAGACCACCAGGGGTACCCATCTTAAATAATTTCTTTAACAATAAATGTCCGTAATTGCAGAACTCCAGGTTTTACTTTCTTGAGAGGAAAAAGGTGGTTCCCGGAAAGGGGTTCAGGAGCCAGGGAGTGCTTCATCCTTTCCTCCCCCACGGCTTCCCCCTTCCTAAGGACGCTCCCCTCCAGGATGTCTGAAAAGTTTACGCTGAAGGCTGAGCTAGAAAATAGTACTGTGAAAAGAACATTTATTGCCGTTGCTCAGGTTTGTTTGTATTCCATTAAAAACACAGCAATCTTATTGAAAGAGGCCAACGAACCTTCCCTGTTGCTTTATGGGTTCAACGTAATAAATAAGCGCATTTTATTGAATATGGAGAAGTAGCAATTTGGCCAAGCGGCGCGTGACTCTGAGGAACTGTCACATGATCTGAAATACAGAGTAAGGGTATGGTGGGCACCAACCTTTTCTAAATGGCACCTTAAATGCTAGAAGGCTCTTTAGCATCTCGCCCCACAGTGGAGAAAACAGCACCCCACATGCCCACCCCCCAAATCAGTAGCCAAATAACTTCCCTCCCCTCTGAACTGATATGGGCTAAGACTGGACCAGAACCAACAGGTTGAACTTAAAACGAAAGAGCTTTCAGCTAAATATTAGGAAGAGCTTCCTGACAGGAGGAAGAAGAAGAAGAAGAAGAAGAAGAAGAAGAAGAAGAAGAAGAAGAAGAAGAAGAAGAAGAAGAGGAGGAGGAGGAGGAGGAGGAGGAGGAGGAGGAGGAGGAGGAGGAGGAGGAGGAGGAGGAGATTTAGACCCAGCCCTTCACTACTCAAGGGAGTCTCAGAGCGGCTTACAAACTCCTTTCCCTTCCCCTCCCCACAACAGACACCCTGTGAGGCAGGCGGGGCTGAGAGAACTCTGACAGAAACTGCTCTTTTTCAAGAACAGCTCCGACAGAACTATGGCTTGGCCAAGGTCATCCAGCAGGTGCAAGCGGAGGAGTGGGGAATCAAACCCGGTTCGCCATCTGACAGCAATGCTGATTCTGTGAACTTAGGCAGATCATGAGAGGGAGGGCAGGAAAAGTTGCATCAGTGCTTAGCTTTTATGGCCCTTTCTTACATGTTCAGGGAAATGCTACTTGCCATTTTGGGGTCAGGAAGCCATTTTCCTCCAGGCCAGTTTGGCTGGAGATCCTGGAGGGTTTTTTTTTTTTTTGCCACCTTCTGGCTACGGAGCAGGGGTCACTAAGGGTGTGGGGGGAGGTATTTGTGAATTTCCTGCCTTGTGCAGGGGGTCGGACTAGATGACCCCGGAGGTCCCTTCCAGCTCTATGGTTCTATGACTCAATGGGGGCCACTGAAGATGAGTAAGTCTTCTGCTGTTTCTAGGCCCTCCTTATGCTCTACCGCAGCAGCTTCATTCCTCTGAGCAGAGCCTTCTGCAGGCGCCACCCTGCAGATGGGCAAGATCCACAACACCTCTACACGGGCTTTCTCCATCGCAGCCCCCGTTTTACGGAACAGCCTGCCCGAGGAAGTCAGGTGGGCTCTCACCCTCCTGGGCTTCCTGCAAACTATGCAAAACTGAACGTATTCTGGAGGGCTTTTTCACCCAGGCAGTAAGACCCAGGCTAGTCTGAACTTGTCGGGTCCCAGAAGCCACACAGGGCCAGACCTGCTTAGTCCTGGGATAGGAGAGCGCCAAGGAAGTCCAGGGCCACTATCCGGAGGCAGGCAACGGCAAATCACCTCCGAATGTCTCTGGCCTTGAAAATCCTATGGGGCTGCCATAAGTCACCTGTGACTTGACAGCAAACAAACAAGCCCGTAACCTTCCAAAAGACAGTTTGGTAAAGAGACAGGGACTGCGGGGCGGTCTGTCGCTGCAAGTATGCTCGTAATGTGTCCTTTCTGCATCGTTTGATGCGCTGTGTCTAAACGCTTATGCTTCATTTAAGCTCCGTTTGTGACTTCTGCAATCCAAACCCGATTGCGTTCTTTTTTTTTAATTGGATGTCCCATCCAACGCTCCCTCTAAGCGGCAAAGTCTTGTGGGCAAAAATTCTACTCGGTGAGCGACTGGCATTCAAGTGGTGAGTGAGCGATTTGGCTGCTGCGTAAACCAGTTTGCTCCCGAGCCGTCCCTTCCTGAGCTAAGGCAGAAAAATGTGTGAGCCGGAGGCTAAAAAAACTGTGAGCTAGCTCACACTAACTCAGCTTAGAGGGGACACTGGTCCCATCCTGCTGGCCATATCGACTTTCACTACGCGGTCTCAGTGAGGAAGGCGGACGATAAACAATGTAAACGGTAGATCAACAAAAAAATATTCACATTTGCTCAGCGATGCTTTAGGCATTTCACCCACACTGGCTTGGCCTCTGGTTCCCGGAGGTAACAAAGGGGGGAGGAAGCGACCGTGGAGGACAGTGCTGTTGCGTCTCCTTCCAAGTCAATTGCCTGAGAAGTCTTGCCTCACGAAGGGCCACAACTCAAAGGCAAGTGGGCTTTGGAGAGCCAGATTCACTCCCTTACGCCTGGAACAGGGTCGCCAACCTGGAGACCGTGGAGGTCCCACTATGACAATTGATCTCCAAACGACCAAGATCATTTCCCCTGGAGGAAACGGCTGTTTGGAGGGTGGACTCTATGACACTGTACCCTGCTGACGTCCCTCCCCCCAAACCCCGCCCTCCCCAGGCTCCGCCCCCCAAATCTCCCAGTGTCTCCCAGTTCGGAGCTTGCAATCCTAACATGGAAGCTGGGATAAGAAGAGTTCCGCCTGATACCCCGGAAAGCCACGACCAGACAGCAGAAAGACCACACTGGACAAAACGAAGCAATGGCGTTTGGGAACCACGTATCCAGGGATCACAGCTGAAATCCGGGAGAGGACAGAGGGAAGCAAACAGAGGGAACCGAATCTGCTCTTCACGCCTGGTTAAGACAGGACAGTGGCTGAGACCGAGGGAAGCACACGTTGCCTCCGTTCCAGACACGCCCATTTCCTACGCCACAGAGCCAAAATCCTGCATTTGCCACGAAGCGGACATTTGACAGAGATTGGCAGCTGATCCTGATGGTCCTACTAGCGTCCTGGTGGGGTCTGCGGCTGGGCAAATTCATGCTGTCCACATTCCCACTGTACATGAGGATAGATTCAGGCACCCTCGAAGGTGTATCTGACGCTAAGGACTGGGTTTTAACATGGTGGCCGTAGCAGCTTTCAGAAAAAGGCTGGGTTTTTTTTGGATGCTCCATACGGTCTTCAAAACTTAAGCATTCCTCCCATTTGGGGCTGAGGGGGCGCAAGCCCCTAGGAGACGAAACCCTTTTCAAGATCTGAGCCAAAGCAAACCCGTTTGCAGCGTCTTTGTTGCCCAGCTCTGCATTCTAGGCACGTACAAAAGATTTCGGGTTTTTTTTTATATATATAATTATTATTCTGTGCCTTCCCTGCTCTCCCATGCAGATGGCCGCAAAGTGTGGTGAGGGTGCTCTGAAAGGAATGAGTGGAGGGGTAGGCTGACATGTGTGTATCTGTATGCGCCTTGGCAACTCGGATTTCTGCAGCTTTTGTAGCAACATGTAGGCGTAGCTGCTCAGAAATTGAATGACTTGATGGGGGACGGGGGGACGGGCGACAACAAAAGGGAGACCTGGTCTCAGTGCCGTTTGCTCACATACCTGGTCGGTGCGCGCATGAAAATCAATGTATCTTCTAGCAATCACAGCAGGGGGTAGGGTGGAAAGAGGCTGACAGAATAGCTCCCCCCCCTTCCTGGTGAATAATCCCCCCTTTGCGTTCAGTCACAGACCTAACCTAGGAAAACCATCCCAAGTATTTAACCCCAGACGGGTTCCTTTAACATAGCCCAGGCTTACAGAAAAACCAGCCGCTGCCTTGGAGCTTTGTGCTTTTAAACTCCGTCTGGTTCCACCGTAGCTCTGACAGGTGTTCCAGACAAACCAGGGTTTTCTTTCGCAGCCGCTCCCGGGTCTGGAACGCCCGAGCTTCACCGAGCGAGCCTCCATGCAGCAACTAGTTTTTTTTTTTTAAGAACAAAGCCGTCGCAGTCAACTTCCACAACGACACAGCAAAGACTAGTGGCACCGTACGACAAAACAGTATGAAAAGCCACAGGCAAAAACATCGCCGGACGGTGAGAAACCCGTTCCCCTTTGTGTTTGCCAGCAGGTTAAAAAAAAAAAAAAAAGATACCCCCTTACCTTTAGTCTGAAAACAAGTCAGATCCAAAGCGTGCTTCACATTAGAAAGGACAGGGTGGAGAATCTGCAAAACGAGTCCCCCCCACACAGAAAAAGAATAAAATTAGTACCCTGGATGCAACAAGGTATTTCTTTCCACTTTTCGTGGGTGAAAAAAACAACAACAAGCCTAATTCGTTACAAAAAAAAAAAAATGCACACAAACCCTGCGGATGCACGGCAAAACCTATTTAGAAAAAAGAACCAGACACATGACAATCCCATGCAGTCCGACCACATGTACAACCAATGCCTCACACATGTACACACCCCGTCTGAAGGCAACCGCTGACTAATCCCGCACTTAAGTTACAGCAGAAAGGGGCTTCGGCAGGCCAGTGTATTAAAAAAAAAGGGACGCTCGCATAAAGGCCGAGGTATTAAAACAAAGAGGGGGGGAACCATTACCCGCTCCTGCGCTGCAGTACCACAGAGGCAGATCCTGAAATAACTGCGGCAGAACCATTCTCCCAGAGCCTTCGCATCCGCCAGCTCGCTGCCTATCTCCAGACAGACACAGTCTGCCAGCCGCCAGCTTGTAGTTCCCGCATGTGTGTCGGGGGAAGAGGGAAACTGCAAATTAGATAAAGTCCCCGCAGTGGTGAGAAGGAAAAGAGGCCGAGTGGGAGACACAGAGGGAGCTCGCCGGCCACAGAATTTTCCAGAAGGACAGCGAGGCAGCCAGCTCCGCCATCACTCACTGACAAACGCGATGCTGCGCTCGTCTCAGCCGGAGCAATCTGTCAAAAGGGTTCCTGGTATCGAGCGCCTGACGGGCATCTCAATGGCAGCCAACCCCAAAAACTTGTCCTCGGGAGCCAAGGCCTCGAATCCCAGCAAAAACCGCCCACTGGTTTGTTTTTGCGTCAATGCCAAAGGCACGTAGAGACGACACCATATACTTCACACGGCGTTATGAACCCAAACCCTAAAGGTGTTTTATGTACGTTGCTAGAAACTGTTGGAAAGCATCTCTAAGGATTGCACGATATATAGCGGGACAGTATAGGATTTTCTCCCGCCCACCCCGTATTACTCCCCCTTTGTTATCTCCTCATAATATCTTCTGCTTTTTTTCTTAGGACCGCTCACAAGCTTAAAAGTGAAAATATGCCGTGCAATACTGCTTAGAAGCAAATATATGCCATGCAAGAACACTTTCTAAGGCATTGTCTTTGCTACAGATAGAAGTGTTAATTGGATTTCTGTCATATACCAGCCTTTCTCTACAAACATACCAAGATTAACCAGGACCTCTCTACTGTGACTGGAGACATAAGAAGAAGCACTTTACCCAAAATGGATAAAAAAAAATTCCATATTTCAGCAGCTTCAAAATGGCCCCTACTGAGCCACTTGGGATTATGTTACAGTTAGGTAAAGGCAGGGCTCTCTTTGTAGCAGGAACTCCTTTGCATATTAGGCGACACACCCCTAATGTAGCCAATCCCCCAAGAGCTTACAGTAGCCCCTGTAAGAAGAGCTCTGTAAGCTCTGGGAGGATTGGCTACATTAGGGGTGTGTCGCCTAATATGCAAAGGAGTTCCTGCTACAAAAAAGAGCCCTGGGTAAAGGTAAAGGTTTCCCTTGCTTGAAAGCTAGTCGGATTCAACTCTAGGGAGTGGTGCTCATCTCCATTTCCAAGCTGAAGAGCCAGCACTGTCTGAAGACGTTTCCATGGTCATGTGGCTGGCATGACTAAATGCCGAAGCACAAGGAATGCTGTTACCTTCCCACCGAAGCAATACCTATTTATCTACTTGCAATTTCTTGCTTTCGAACGGCTAGGTTGGCAGGAGCTGGGGCCAGAGATGGGAGCTCACTCCATCACGCAGCACTCGGGTCTCGAACTGCCGAGCTACAGACTTTCTGGTCTGCAGCTCAATGTCTTAACCTCTGAGCCACTGCGGCCCTTATATAAAGTTAGGGTTGATCAAATACTTTGGCATTTTGTAGAAGGAAAGGTAACAGGCAAAGACGAGATGAGTTGATTGCTACCCCCTTTCTTCTAGAACTTCAGCCCAGCCAGAAGCATACAGTGGAGAAATGCATTTTATGTTGGAAGGTTCGGACCGTAGAAAACCTTCACCTTGAGTTTTCAATCCGCCTTCAGTCCCCGAGAGAAAGACAGACTATAAATAATGTAAATTTAAAAAAAAATTAAAACTGTCTCTCTTTATTAGCAGGGAACAGGCAGGAAGTGAGGAGTCAAGCCTCACCCAGTTCAATGCTTTAGCAATGCAAATGGTTCCCTGGCCTGACAGAAGGAGATGGACAAGTCACACCTCCGGCTTGTGGACTATGACACCTAGGAGGGAAGAGACATTTTGGATGTTTAAAATGCTAGAAAGTCTTTTCCTGGAAATTTCAGGAAAGGACTCTTTGACCCACAGAAGAGGGTGGGCAAGCAGAGATAATAAAGCCCTTTGGCATGGAGGGGGGAGGTCTCTTTGGCAGATGCCATCTAGGAGGAAGGAGCTCTTGCATCTGGGCTCCTGCTGGCCCCCACTGCCAGGTGCAAGGCTACAGGCGTGAACAAAGACTCCAAGATAACCAGAAGATTTTCAAACACTGTAACTTTTAAAATCAAGAGCCTGCCTTAGAATAAGAACAGCTAGGGCATGTACAGGGCAAGAGATAGAGGAACTGCTTGTTCACATTTTCCATTCTTTCTTTCTTTAATTTGGTTTATATCCCACCCTCCCTGCCGAGGTGGGCTCAGGGCAGTTTACATAAGTTTCATATAATTACAATTAAAACCTATCATAAACATATACATATAAAATAACAATTTTTAAAAAATACTCCTAAAACACTGGAACATAAGTTTCATATAATTACAATTAAAACCTATCATAAACATATAAATATAAAATAACAATTTTTTAAAAATACTACTAAAACACTGGAACATAAGTTGATAAAAAACCGAGAGCAATGTTATGTATAAAATAGCTTAGGTAATCTTATATTCCAATGGTATTCACAACAGCTCCATTCACCCAATTTGTTGTGCAGCAGTAAAGGCAGTAAAGCCAGGGCACAGGCTGGAAATGGAGATGGTAAAGCCAGGGCACAGGGACACTCCTTGGTGTATAGCACAGCTCCTTAGTCGAACGCCTGGTAGAAGACCTCTGTCTTGCAGGCCCTGCAGACCTGTAAAAGGTCCTGCAGGGCCCTTGATCTCTCCCAGGAGCTCTTTCCACCAGTATGGAGCCACCACCAGATCCCTTGCTCAGCCTGTTGTGTTGTGCTGAGAGCATGCGTGTGGACCTTTGCTTTTTAACAAGTGTTTTATAATTTTTGATGCTGGTAGCTGTTCTCTTGGTACCACATAGGCCTCCACCATTCGAACGCACTACTTAAAACAGGCGCCACCGAAGGGGAGGCAGTCAATCAACTGGCAATCTGCTAAGCCCCCAGTGGTGTTGTTCCACCGCACATACTTAAAAGAAAATCCTACTGTGTACTATAGAACTTATTCCCAAGTAACTTTGTTCAGGATTTCAGCCAGTGGCCCTATGCACAAAAGAGTCACAAACTGCCAAAAATTATCAGCTTGAAAATATTATTTTCTGATAACTGCCTGCTGGGCAACTCAGGACTTGCTCCACTTGACATATCTGAGGAATGTAGCTCTTGTTCTAAAACGATAATCATACAAACTTGGGATAATTCACTGGAAAAGCAAGATATCTATTGTTTCAATAAATAAAGAAATGCTTGGGAGAACATTCCATGGAATTTTGTGAGACTCTAGGGTCAAGGTCAGGGTTTGAAATGATGTTAAAGTAGTGGTGGCATGGTGTGAAGTTCCACCAATGTGGTCTCTGCTCCATCCTCCGCCTGACAGCCTGAACCCAAGTGGCTTCCAAGTGAACTTATTTAAGCACATGTCAGGAGAGTTACTACTAAAGAGCGCTGCTGCCTGCTGGGGTTATGTTAGCATTAAGACCATAAGAACCTAGCTGAATCAGACCAGTGGTCCATCTAGTCCAGCATCCTGTCTCATACAGCGGCCAACCAGATCCTCTGGAGGGCCAACAAACAGGGCATAGAGGCCGAGGCCTTCCTGAGAACATCAGAAGAGCCCCGCTGGATCAGGCCAGTGATCCATCTAGTCCAGCATCCTGTCTCACACAGCGGCCAACCAGATCCTCTGGAGGGCCAACAACAGAGCCCTACTGGATCAGACCAGTGGTCCATCTAGTCTAGCATCCTCACACATCCTCACACACTTGCCAACCAGTTCCTCTGGAAGGCCAACAACAGGACATAGAGACTGAGTCCTTCCCCTGATGTTGCCTCCTGGCTCTGGGAGTCTTCTTCTCTCTGGCAGTGCCAGAGTTATGTTCCAGAAAGAGCTCGCCCTCCCTAGAACTTTGTGAGAGACATGAGGAAATCAGGAGGGGTGGGAACCAGCAACTTTTATTCACACCCTGGGATTGTGGTATAAGCATGCTCAGGAAAAAAAAAAGCCTTGAAACTATTTACGAGTGTAACACACCGCATTTGCTGGGCTCATTCGATTATAACATTTCAGATGACAACGAGTGGAATGGGAACGTTTTTACTGGGGCACAACACTTGAAGCAGAGCCGTTTTAAATTAAAGGAACGCTGTAGCTTCTTCCTTTAACTGACAGACTTGGCAACTGTTAAGTAGCCTTGAGACTGACAGGCTCCCCCCTGCCCACTGATGCTATAACTTCACGTTTCCCGACAAGGAGGTTTCTGGTAAGCACCTGTGTTGGGACTGCAGTAGAATCCGAGAATCACAGAGTCGGAAGGGGTCCTACAGGCCATCTTCTAGTCCAACCCCCTACTCAATGCAGGATCAACCTAGAGCATCCCTGACAAGGGTTTGTCCAGCCGCTGCTTAAAGACTGCCAGCGAGGGGGAGCTCACCACCTCCCTAGGCAGCCGATTCCACTCTCGCACAACTCTGACTGTAAAAAGTTTTCCCTAACATCCAGCTGGTATCTTCCTGCCCTTAATTTAAACCCATTCTTGTGGCCAACAGGAACAGCTCCCCGCCCTTCTCTAAGTGACAGCCCTTCAAGTGCTTCGAGAGAGCCATCCTTTCCCCCTCAACCTCCTCTTCTCCAGATTGAACATTCCCAAGTCCCTCAGCCTTTCTTCCTAGGGCTTCTTGGTCTTCCGGTCCCCAATCATCCTCGTCGCTCTCCTCTGCACCCGCTCCATCCTGTCTGCATCACATGACCACATGAAGCCGCCTTCTACTGAACCAGACCCTCGGTCCAACAAGGTCAGTATTGTCTACTCAGACTGGCAGCGGCTCTCCAGGGTCTCAGTCAGAGGTCTTTCACATCACCTACTGCCCGATCCTTTTAATTGGAGATACCGGGGATTGAACCTGGGACCTTCTGCATGCCAAGCAGATACTCTACAGCTAAGCCACGAAACCTCTCCAAGCTCTCCAGGGTCTCAGGCAGAGGTCTTTCACATCACCTACTGCCAGATCTTTTAACTGGAGATACCGGGGATTGAACCTGGGACCTTCTGCATGCCAAGCAGGTGCTCTGCCACTCAGCCACGTCCCCTCTGCATGACGATGCCTTACACTGAATCAGACCTTCAGTCTATCAGTATTTCCCTACTCAGACTGGCAGCAGCTCTCCAGGGTCTCCGGCAGAGGTCTTTCCCATCACCTACTGCCAGCTCTTTTAACTGGAGATGCCAGGGATTGAACCTGGGACCTTCTGCATGCCAAGCAAGTGCTCTCCCACTGACCCACGGCCACTCCTTTTTGAAGTGAGGCCTCCAGAGCAAGAAGAGCAAGATTTATAAGATTATGCATGAGATAGAGCAGGTTGAGAAAGAAGTACTTTGCTCCCTTTCTCACAAGACAAGAACTCGTGGGCACTCCATGAAATTGCTGAGCAGTCGGGTTAGAAGAGATAAAAGGAAGTCCTTCTTCACCCAGAGAGTGATTAACACATGGAATTCACTGCCACAGGAGGTGGTGGCAGCTACAAGCACGGACAGTTTCAAGAGGGAATTAGATAAACATATGGAGCAGAAGTCCATTGGTGGCTATTAGCCACAAGGTATAGATAGGGACTCTGGGGCAAGTGATGCTCTGTATTCTTGGTGCTTGGGGGGGGGCAACAGTGGGAGGGCTTCTAGTGTCCTGGCCCCATTGCTGGACCTCCTGGTGGCACCTGGTATTTTTGGCCACTGTGTGACAGAGTGTTGGACTAGATGGGCCATTGGCCTGATTCAGCATTGGCTTCTCTTATGTTCTTATATTCACTTTCCTTCAGCATGGGAAGTTCACTGTGATTTTGAGTAACATATTGGGGACATGGGTTTCCAACAGAAACATGCTTTCCAAAGTCAACAAACTTTCAGACCAGCTCTTGAAAATGGACCCTACCTAGCCCAGATTAGGATCCAATGCCATGTTTGCCAATTTAAATAAGTCCAGGTACAAAGTTCCTTCTTAGGCCCTTTCTTACATGCCCAGGGAAATGCCGATTGCCATTTTGGGGTCAAGAAGCAATTTTTCTTCAGGCCAGTTTGGCCAGGGATCCTGGAGGTTTTTTTGTAATCTTCTGGGCATGGAACAGGGTCACTGGGTGTGTGTGTGGGGGAGCTATTTATGATTTTCCTGCATTGTGCAGGGAGTTGGACTAGATGACCCTGGAGGTCCCTTCCAGCTCTACGATTCTACGATCCTTCCATGTTTGTGTTCTGCCTGCCCTTGAAACAGACTACCATATCTTGGAGTTCAAGCTGTACAGAAACTGAGTGACATGCAGATTCCCCCACAGTGGTAAATCTCCCCTATCCCTGATACCATATCAAATAGCACACCCGGTGAGACAGCACCTCTCAGGAGACTCAAATGCAACATGCAAATCTGAATGGCTGTCGCCTGTGCACAATGTTACAGCGACTCTCTTCTTGTGCTAAGAGCCAGAGAGGCCCAATGGACAGAAAGTTAGGGTCAACTCAGAGAAAATGATGGTGGCAGCGGTGGGATCCAAGACCAGGGGTCTCTTCCTATCCATCCAGGAAACTCAATGGCGAGCCTCTGGCTAGACCCTAGCTCTCAACTTAACCTATCCCACAGGGCTGTTGTGAGGATTAAGGGGTGTGTGTGATTCTGCATGCCAACCAGAGCACAGCTCTACAATAAATAGTTACATAAGAGACACATCTTTCTTTACTGATAGCTAGCCATTTTTTACGTTACTGCACAATGCTTAAACAGCCTTAAATGTCTACTGGATCGATGCCAAAGTTAAGAGAAGAAAGCTTGAATATGTTCTTTTTCGTACCCTGTGATGGAAACGTGCCGAAATCAAAACAGTATCATGAAATACACACATGAGCTCTTAAACTCACAGATCCACCCATTAAAATGTGCCTTTCCTAATTAAAACTGGCCCTTGTTCATTTGGCCAATTCAGCTCACAGCTTGTCCACTTATTAGATGATTGTATATAAATGAATAACCACTCACAAAGGACAATAAGCACAAATATTATATCTATAAAGAGGGAGAAGAATACACGAACACACAGAATGATCTAATTCGGAACTATCCGACAGACTAACAAGGTAGCAGCTGACATACAGTGCCAGCTTAAGGAAAGTTAAATCCTTCTAAAACCATTGAAGTCAATGAGCTTAAACTGATGTAGTCATGGTTGCCAACTATAGGTTGAGAAATTCCTGGAAATTGGAAAGGTGGCGCCTGGGGATGGGGAGGGGGACCTCAATAGAGTATAATGCCACACAGTCCATCTTCCAAAGCAGCCACGCAACAACCCTGTGAGGTAGGTTAGGCTGAGAGTGCATGTTTATGTCCGCTAATACCACCTCCCCATTTATTTAATTTAAACAATAAAACTGGGTAGTTAAACTGTAATCTCGCCTTTCCTCCTTTGAAGAAAAGTCTGGGTTCATTTGTTCTTTTGGAGAGAAATTCGAATCTGGGACAAATCTAAATGATGGGCGGAAAGGTACCATTCTGATATTGTGAGGGGGGGTGGAATTATAGTAAGAGTAGTGAAGCAGTGGAATCGGCTGGACTGGGAGGTGGCGAGCTCCCCCCTCCCTGGCAGTCTTTAAGCAGCAGCCAAACAAACGCTTGTCAGGGGTGCTCTAGGCTGATCCTGCATTGAGCATGAGGTTGGACTAGATGAAGAAGAAGAGAAGAAGAGATTGGATTTATACCCCACCCTTCACCACCCAAAGGTGTCTCAGAGCGGCTTACAAACTCCCTTCCCCTCCCCTAGGTAGACCACTGGTCTGATCCAGCAGGGCTCTTCTTATGTTCTCACGAAGGCCTCGGCCTCTCTGCCCTCTTGTTGACCCTCCAGAGGAACTGGTTGGCCACCGTGTGAGACAGGATGCTGGACTAGGTAGACCACTGGTCTGATCCAGCGGCAGGGCTCTTTTTATGCTCTTAATGCTCGTTGTACACTCTGATTTCCTCTGGGAAGATCCTTGGCACCTGCTTTCTCTGGGAGGCCAGGAAACCGCAACACATGTGTATTCCTGCATTGCATTGGGGGTGGGGGGAGAGACTGGGCTGAGATGAAGGGGAAAGCAGAAGCCGTTGCTATTCAGCATCTCTATGGTTACTAGGATTAAAAAAAAAAATCACACATTTTGAAGCAGCAGCGATGGGGGAAGGGCCCCGAGGAGGGGTTGCGGAGGGTGGAATCAGCCCATCGAAACAAAATGGAGCTTTAAGGAATCAGCGTGGAAGATTTCAAGGGGGCACCGAGGCCCTGTTTTGCCTCTCGTGTGTGTGATCTGCCCACCTTGTTTTGGCAGGGAGGCCGTTCGAGCCCTTCCCAGCAGGGCTGCCCGTTTCCTCCGGACTCGGCTGAACCTACCAGATCCGTGTCATCGTTTCAGCCCATTTCGCCCTTTCGCTCAAAACGATGCCTCCTCTCCGTCCCCCTCGCTGGCTGGGGATGGGGCGAAGGACGCCTGCCTTTCTGCTCACTCTCGAGTGCTGAGGCCGTGCCCACGGTCTGCTTTATTGGTGCCATCGAGTCACAACCAATTTACCATGACCCTTTGGGGCTTTCAAGGCAAGAGACATTCAGAAGTAGTTGGCCACTGCCCGCCTCTGCGTCAGGACCCCTGGGGATCTCCTAGCTAAGGGCCAGCCCTGCTTACCTTCTGAGATCACAGAATCGTAGAGTTGGAAGGGGCCATACAGACCACCTAGCCTAACCCCCTGCCCAATGCGGGACCCGCCTAGAGCATTCCTGACAGGTATTCGTCCAGCCTCTTCCTGGAAGCCGTCAGTGAAGGGGAGCTCACCACCTCCCTAGGCAGCTGATTCCACCTCTGAACCACTCTGACCGTGAAAAAGTTTTCCCTTATATCCCGCTGATACCTTTCTGCATGTAACATAAACCCGTTGCTTCGGGTCCTATCCTCTGCTGACAACTGGAACAGCTCCTTGCACTCCTCCAAAGGACAGCCTTTCAAATATTTAAGGGGAGCCATCATGTCCCCCCCCTCAATCTCCTTTCAAATATTTAAAGAGAGCCAGTTTGGTGTGGTGGTTGAGTGCGCGGACTCTAATCTGGGAGAACCGGGTTTGATTCCCCACTCCTCCACTTGCACCTGGCTGGATGACCTTAGGTCAGTCACAAGCTCTGGCTCAGTTGTCCTTGAGAAAGTGCAGTTTCTGTCAGAGCTCTCTCAGCCCCACCTACCTCACAGGGTGTCTGTTGTAGGGAGGGGAAGGGAAGGGAGTATGCAAGCTGCTCTGAGACTCCCTTGGGTTGTGAAGGATGAGGTATAAATCCAATCTCTTCTCTTCTCTTCTCTTCTTCTTCTTCTCTTCTCTTCTCTTCTTCTTCTTCTTCTCTTCTCTTCTCTTCTCTTCTCTTCTCTTCTCCAAACTACACATTCCCAAGGCCCATAGCCTTTCCTTGTAGGGCTCAGCCTCCAGACCCCGGATCATCCTCGTCGTTCTCTTCTGCACCCTCTCGATTTTTCCCGCATCTGACAAGATCAGGCTAGCCTGGGCCATCCAGGTGAGGGCGTCTTGATTCATTGATGGTGGGAAGGGCCATCAAGTCGCAGCTGAATTACGGTGACTCCAGAGTGTTTTCAAGACAAGAGACGTTCAGAGGTGGTTTGCCATCGCCTGCCTCTGCGTAGCAACCCTGGACTTCCTTGGCGGTCTCTCATCCAAGGGCCGACCCCCTGCTAAGCTTATGAGATATGATGAGATGGGGCTTGACTGAGCCATCTGAGTCAGGAAAGAGGAGGAGGAGAAAAAGAAGAAGAAGAGGAGGAGGAGGAGGAGAAGAAGAGGAGGAGGAAGAAGAGGAGGAGGAAGAAGAAGAGGAAGAGGAGGAAGAAGAAGAAGAAGAGGAAGAAGAAGAAGAGGAGGAGGAGGAGGAGGAAGAGGAAGAAGAAGAGGAGGAGTACTCTAATACTACCGGAAAATCCAGGTCTTGGTGGCGCAAAGGAGACCAAAATGAACAAAGAGGAGTTAATCGCACATGCATGGTCCGTGAATTGGTGGGGGAGACTGCGTGTGCGACTCACTAACTAGCCATTACCCAAGGGAAGGGACTGAAAACATTTTTCGTAGGAACAAGCAAATCTCATGGCTAACAAGATTAACGTGCTGAAAGGCCCAGGCAGACCGAAGGTTTAGCTGAGCCCACGGGCCCTTCTTTCTCACTGGGCCTTGAGCCAATGCGATTATTACTCAGGGGAAAAACATATATTTCTGTCCCCCCACATCTACATTTGACGCCAAAATTTCATACAATATATTAAGGATTTCCCCCCCCTGGAAAAAAAGGGCAAAAATACTATTCCGTGTATTAGTGGGTTTTTGGGGAAAAAAGTCCCTGATACGGATAGCCCAGGCTGGCCCGCTTCCATTAGATCTCAGAAGCTAAGTGGGGTCAGCCCTGGTTAGTGCTGGGATTGGAGACCACCGAGGAAGTCCACGGTTGCCATTCAGAGACAGGCATCTCTGCTCTGTTCATCTCTGCTCCAACTTGGTTAGCCCAGACTAGCCCAATTTCGTCAGTTCTTGGAAGCTAAACAAGGTCATCCCTGGTCATCCCTGGTCAGTACTTGGTGGAAGACCACCAAGGAACTCCTGGGTTGCCACGCAGAAGCAGGCAATCGCTAACCACCTTGGAATGTCCCTTGCCTTAAAAATAGGGGGTCTCCGTAAGCCGGCTGTGGCACTTTCTAACATCACCCACTGTAAAACACAGCAGTGCTCTGCAAATGGTATCCTTCTATTATCGGTGTGGTTTTTGAGCTTAAGCTAGCGGGATCCCCAAATAATAATCACCATTATAACCTGGCGTCATTTCAGGAACTTCAGCTGAGCTAGCAAGAGTCCCTGTCCGCTGGGGCGACGTTTTCGTCGCCACTCTTCCCAACCAGGCTATCTGCCAAGTTACGGTTCTGTTGGGTTGCAGCAGAGGGTAGGGAAGAAAGGAGTTAATGAGTTTATGCTCGTTAAGCCACAGGTCAGACAGGACAGTAAGAACCAGCCTTCCTAGGGATACCCGCCTCCAGTTGGGGCCTGGGGATCCCCTGGAATTACAGCTCATCTTCAGACTACAGACATCAGTTTCCCTGGAGAACATGGATGCTTTGATGGGTGGACTCCATGGTGCTGAGCCAAGAAGAAGAAGAAGAAGAAGAGGAGGAGGAGGAGGAGGAAGAGGTTGGATTTATACCCCGCCCTTCACTCGGAGTCTCAGAGTGGCTTACAAACTTCCTTTCCCTTCCCCTCCCCACAACAGACACCCACCCTTCACTCGGAGTCTCAGAGTGGCTTACAAACTTCCTTTCCCTTCCCCTCCCCACAACAGACACCCACCCTTCACTCGGAGTCTCAGAGCGGCTTACAAACTCCTTTCCCTTCCCCTCCCCACAACAGACACCTTGTGAGGTAGGTGGGGCTGAGAGAGCTCTGACTGAAACTGCCCTTTCAAGGACAGCTCTTGTCAGAACTATGGCTTGCCCAAAGTCATCCAGCAGCTGTGAGTGGAGGAGTGGGGAATCAAACCCGGATTTCCCAGTTTGGAGTCTGCACACTTAACCACTACACCAAACTGGCTCCCTGACCTCCTGAGGCTCCAACTCCCAATCTCCGGGAGTTTCCCAACCTAGATCTGGCCACCCTACTCCCCCCATCCCAATCCTCCTCTTGTGGCCAGTGGGGACCTGGCAGCCCTACCCTCTGCAGCAATGTAACATTTGGGTAGACCTAAAATATGAACATTTCAAAGGGCAGCTGTATCGGTACGTAGTAGAACAGCCAGTTTGGAGTCCAGTGGCACCTTAGGGATCGACAACATTTCAGGGTATACGTATTCAAGAGTCAAAGTTCCCTCAAGCTTTGACTCTCAAATGCTTATACCTGGGGAATCTTTTTGCTCTCTAAGGTAGGGTTGCCAAGTCTTACCTTGGCTTTAGCGGGGGGAGTCCTGGACGCGTCCGGGAGTCTTCTGGCGTGCGTGCAAAGCTCATGCGCTGCGCTGACACCACCCAGAAGTGACGTCGTGTCGGGCACGTTGGGGGCGGGACCTCTATCATTCGAGGGGAAATCATAGAGTTTTCCCTCGAATGATAGAGCGTCCGCCCTGAAATGTGCCCGACGCAATGACATCACTTCCGGGTGATGTCATCACTCCGGGCATGTCTCTGCAGCCCAGCAATTTGGGCGTGGGGTTTCCCTCGGCGGCCCAATCCGGGCTGGCAGGGAATGCACCAATCGAGCGGGGGTTTCCCCGCCCCCCGGGGGGACTTGGCAACCCTCCTCTAAGGTGCTAGCGGACTCCAGTGTATCTGTCCAAAATACGAAAATTACTCTTGAGCCTAGGAGGACATTGTGCCTGACCAGTGCCGCCACACTGGAAGAATAAAAGATCGGATTATTCCAAAGACTGAAACGGATTCTGTTTGTTAATGCGGAGGGGCCCTCCAGTCCCAAGTGTGTGAGGCCTGGGGGGCGACTCAGTCACAGTTTTACGACACAAGCACTCCAAAGGAGGGCAGGACCACTCAAAGAGTCTCCCAACGCTTTTGGGAAAGGCTCGCGTGCTCCTGTTCTAGCCACTCTTTTGACAGGTGGAGATCCCTGATCCTAAGGCACCCGTTTCTGCTTTGCATGAACTGGATGATGATGACGATGATGATGAAGAGTTGGTTTTTATATCTTGCTTTTCTCTACTTTAAGTAGTCTCGAAACAGCTTACAATCTTGTTCCCTTCCTCTGCTCATGACAGTCACCGGGGGGAGGGGGGAGGCTGAGAGCATTTTGAGAGAACTGTGATTGGCCTGAGGTCAGCCAGCAGGCCTCATGTGGAGAGCGAGGGAATCAAACCTGGTTCTCTAGATTAGAGTCTGCCGCTTTTAACCAGTACAGCATGCTGGCTCTCAAAGTAGGTGTTTATACCCCGCTTTTCTGTACCCTAAAGAGTCTCAAAGTGGCTGACAATCGCCTTCCCTTCCTCTCCCCACAACAGGCACCTTGGGAGGCAGGTGGGGCTGAGAGAGTCCTGAGAGAACTGTGACTGGCCCAAGGTCACCCAGCAGGCCTCATGTGTCTCAAAGCGGCTGACAATCGCCTTCCCTTCCTCTCCCCACAACAGGCACCTTGTGAGGCAGGTGGGGCTGAGAGAGTCCTGAGAGAACTGTGACTGGCCTGAGGTCACCCAGCAGGCCTCATGGGTCTCAAAGCAGCTGACAATCTCCTTTCCCTTCCTCTCCACACAACAGGCACCTTGTGAGGCAGGTGGGGCTGAGAGAGTCCTGAGAGAACTGTGACTGGCCCAAGGTCACCCAGCAGGCCTCATGTGTCTCAAAGCGGCTGACAATCTCCTTTCCCTTCCTCTCCCCACAACAGGCACCTTGGGAGGCAGGTGGGGCTGAGAGAGTCCTGAGAGAACCGTGACTG
The DNA here is from genome assembly GCA_029375565.1 of Gekko gecko. NCBI lineage: Eukaryota > Metazoa > Chordata > Lepidosauria > Squamata > Gekkonidae > Gekko > Gekko gecko. Next base: position 13,222,891 of record JAPDNY010000003.1, on the reverse strand, counting down.
TCCCAAGGACACCCAGCAGGCCTCATGTGGAGGAGGAGGAGTGGGGAATCAAACCCAGTACTCCAGATTAGAGTCCACCACTCTTAACCACTACACCACACTGGATCCCTGCCCTCATGAGAAGAGCATTTGTGGCTGTTCTGAGCAAACAAGATGGAGGACAGCGAAGGAGGTGGTCTCGAGGGGTCTCCAGCCCCTCCCTCCCTTGAGGTAGGCACACAGCTAGCAAGGGATAAGGATAATATTCCTCACGCAGGAGCCAAAAGATAAAATGCAGCCTGTGGAGAAGTCGCGGATCAGGCAGAACAGCCAAAGCGCACACTCTTTTTAGACAGGGAACAATGGGAGCATTCTCTGAACTTGGAATGGACAGACGAACGAAAGAATGCAAATCAATGTTGACAGAGGTAAATGCAAATTCCAACTCGTCGCGTCCAACCCCAGCGTTACTCGGGGACAGCTGATATATAGATATTGCCAGGCCACTTTTCTTTTGTGACAGTATTCACGAAAGGTTTTTTTCCGGCGCTTCCCAAGTCCTGAGGGGGAAATTGGCACAACCTGATGCATGCGTATTGGCTAAGGTTACCATCTCAGGTTGGGGAATTCCTGGGGATTTAGGGGGCGAAGGCTGGGGAGGGCAGCGTTTCAGGAGGAGGAGGACCTCCATGGGGTATAATTTCGTAGACCACACCAGAGTCTAATCTGTGGCGTCTTGTGAGCAAAAATTCTACTTTGCGAGCTGCTGGCACTAAAGTTGTGGCTGCTGCATAAATTAGTTTGCGATGGAGCCAATCCTTCCTGAGCTAAGACAAAAATCTGTGAGCCGGAGGCTAAAAAACCGTGAGCTAGCTCACACTGACTCAGCTTAGAGGGAACACTGGACCACACCCTCCAAAGTGGCCATTTCCCGGGGGGGCGCTGATCTCTGAAGTCTGGAGATAAGCTGTAATACTGGGGAATCTCCAGACCCCACCTGGAGGGTGGCAACCCAAGTATCGGCACTGGTTTGCTGTTTTTTTTACTAAAAAAAAAAAGAGCACTTGATATTGTATACTGCAAAAAGTAAAAAGTGACTCTGAAGTCCATTGTGAAGAAGAAGAAGAAGAAGAAGAAGAAGAAGAAGAAGAAGAAGAAGAAGAAGAAGAAGAAGAAGAAGAAGAAGAAGAAGAAGAAGAAGAAGAAGGGGGGAGGAGGAAGAGGAGGAGATTGGATTTATACCCCGCTCTTCACTTGGAGTCTCAGAGCGGCTTACAAACTTCCTTTCCCTTCCTCTCCCCACAAACAGACACCCTGCGAGGTAGGCGGGGCTGAGAGAGCTCTTTCCAGAACTATCCTTGAGAGAACAGCTCTGAGAAAACTATGGCTTGCCCAAGGTCATCCATCAGCTGCAAGTGGAAGAGTGGGGAATCAAACCCGGTTCTCCCAGATTAGAGTCGGCGCTCCTAGCCACTACACCAAACTGGCTCTCTTTTTGTAGCTCTTATCTTACAAGGACACAATTGTACTGAATTAATAAAGACATTAAATTAAGCTACTTACACACACCTCATTTGTGCAATGAGGATATCTGTCCACCGGGAGCAAAGCAGACGGGCACATTCCCTTTACAGTAGGTCAGTGTCACACTGTTCCTTACACTGTTTTCTGTGCTCCTTACATTGTTGTTAGCATTGCTTTCCGGCAAATGAGTTTATCCTGCATCTTATTGTTCTGCATCTTATTCTTATCTGCATCCTTCTAATGGGAAATTGGAATGAAAATTGTGGGAATATATACACAGAAATGGCATTGGGCTCCGATCTTAGCTATGCAAGTCCCAGAGATTTCAAAGAAAGACTGTGGGGTCAGTAGCAGAGCGTCTGCTTGGCATGCAGAAGGTCCCAAGTTCAAACCCTAGCATCTCCAGTTAAAAAGGTCCAGGTGATAGGTGATTCAAAAGACCTCTGCCTGAGACCCTGGATAGCTGCTGCCAGTCTGAGTAGGCAATACTGACTTTGATGGCTCAAGGGTCTGATGTGGTATAAGGCAACCTCGTGCGTTCATGTGTCATTCCGAGGCGATGTGTTTGAGGGCCGCAACCACACGCACCAGATGCTCGGACTGCATAAACATTTACATGCAAACCCAAGACAAATCGCGACGTCATCACGACATTCTAAGAAATGCCTGGCTCTACAGCCAGTCCTGGACACCTGCACATCATCCCCAAACAGAGAAGAGACTTTCCTTCACATAAAAAAACCGTGCACGGGTATTGAGGGCTGCATGCCCTGTCCCAAGCCCCCTGGGTGCTTTGAGTGATGTTTTCTGTTAGCGTATTTAATGGGCTATATGAATGCAATCAAGATTGGCAGCTCTTTCTTCTCCCAGTGCACGGCTTTCCCTGCTTATACACAAACCTGGCAGTGCCGAAAACTTTCATGAAGGAACACCTTTAGTGTCCTTACGGAGCAAGTCTTTAGGATCGGGCAACTATGGATCGCCAAAGAGACGAAGAGGTGGGTTCTAGATCAAATCAAGCCTGAACTGTCCCTAGAAGCTAAAATGAACAAACGGAGGCTATCACACTTCGGTCGCATTTTGAGAAGACAAGACTCGCCGGAAAAGATAACGATGCTAGGAAAAGTTGAAGGCAGCAGGGAAAGAGGGAGGCCCACCACGAGATGGACAGACTCAGTTATGGAAGCCACCAGTGTTCCCTCTAAGCTGAGTGAGTGTGAGCCAGCTCACAGGTTTGTTTAGCCTCCGGCTCACAGATTTTTGCCTTCACTCAGGAAGGGAGGGCTCCAGAGCAAACTAATTTATGCAGCAGCCAAATCGCTCGTGCACAACTTTAATGCCGGTAGCTCACAAAGTAGAGATTTTGCTCACAAGACTCCACGGCTTAGAGGGAGCATTGGAAGCCACGGCCCTCCGTTTGCAAGACCTGGGCGAGGCTGTTAATGACAGCACACTCTGGAGGTCGTTAATGCACAGGGTTGCCATAGGTTGAATTGACAGCACAGAGACACACACACACCCTGGAATCCCCTGGGTGATGAACAATGGGAGGGTCCGTGGTGACACCTGTCCCCTGAAGGGTATCTTGTCCACCAGGTGCACATTCAGGGACTTCTCCGCTGGTGGGTGGAGAACAGCTCCAGTAGAAGGACTTGCTAGCAGGGACCCTTCTGGCCCGCCACCCGCCTCCTGCCTACCCAGCCACCAAAACCAGCTGACGACCAGAAGGCCGGAGGGAAGTGCCGGAAAACCACGACAGGGGTTGTGGCCAGTGTTCCCTCTAAGCTGAGTTAGCGTGAGCTAGCTCACAGTTTTTTAGCCTCCGGCTCACCCATTTTTGTCTTAGCTCAGGAAGGATGGCTCCAGAGCAAACTAATTTATGCCACAGCCAAATCGCTCACTCATAACTTTTAACGCCAGCGGCTCACAAAGTAGAATTTTTGCTCACAAGACTTCACAGCTTACAGGGAGCATTGGTTGTGGCCTTCCTGTGCAGCTCCGCTTTCAAGCTGCCCAGAGGGCAGATGGTGGGGCTTCCATCCCCTACAGCAGGGGTCCTCAAACTACGGCCCGTGGGCCACATGTGGCCCGCGGAGGACATTTATGCGGCCCGCCGAGTGTTTATGCCCGCCCCCCGCCGAGTGTTTATGCCCGCCCCCCCCCGCAAGAACGCCCAGGAGCTGAGGAGGAGGAAGGGGCGAGCAGGCTGGTCGTGGGGGAGGGGCGAACGCGGCGGCGGGGCGAGCAGGCTGGTGGGGGGAGGGAGCGAACGCGGCAGCGGGGCGAGCAGGCTGGTTGTGGGGGGAGGGGGCGAACGCGGCAGCGGGGCGAGCAGGCTGGTTGTGGGGGGGAGGGGGCGAACGCGGCAGCGGGGCGAGCAGGCTGGTTGTGGGGGGAGGGGGCGAACGCGGCGGCGGGGCGAGCAGGCTGGTTGTGGGGGGAGGGGGCGAACGCGGCAGCGGGGCAAGCAGGCTGGTTGTGGGGGGAGGGGGCGAACGCGGCAGCGGGGCGAGCAGGCTGGTTGTGGGGGGAGGGGGCGAACGCGGCAGCGGGGCGAGCAGGCTGGTTGTGGGGGGAGGGGGCGAACGCGGCAGCGGGGCGAGCAGGCTGGTTGTGGGGGGAGGGGGCGAACGCGGCAGCGGGGCGAGCAGGCTGGTTGTGGGGGGAGGGGGCGAACGCGGCAGCGGGGCGAGCAGGCTGGTTGTGGGGGGAGGGGGCGAACGCGGCAGCGGGGCGAGCAGGCTGGTTGTGGGGGGAGGGGGCGAACGCGGCAGCGGGGCGAGCAGGCTGGTTGTGGGGGGAGGGGGCGAACGCGGCAGCGGGGCGAGCAGGCTGGTTGTGGGGGGAGGGGGCGAACGCGGCAGCGGGGCGAGCAGGCTGGTTGTGGGGGGAGGGGCGAACGCGGCGGCGGGGCAAGCAGGCTGGTGGGGGGGGGGAGCGAACGCGGCGGCCCTCCAGCGGTCTGAGGGACAGTGAACTGGCCCCCTGTTTAAAAAGTTTGAGGACCCCTGCCCTACAGGCATTCTGGCTCTTCCCCACAACTAGCAAACCAGAAAGAAGAAGAGAAGAGATTGGATTTATATACCCTGCCCTTCATTACAGAGCGCCTTACAATCTCCTTTCCCTTCCCCTTCCCACAACAGACACTCAGCAGGGCAGGTAGGGCTGAGAGAGCTCTTTCGAGGACTGCCCTTGAGAGAACAGCTCTGAAAGAACTTGTGACTGGCCCAAGGTCACACCGGCACCTGCCTGTGGAAGAGCGGGGAAATCAAACCCGGGTCTCCCAGATTAGATTCCGTGCTCCTAAACACGACGCCAAACTATACCAAACTGAAAGAAGCGTGCCAACGAGGAAAAGCCCAAATTAAACTATGCAGAACCAAGAAGACACAACACTCGGCTTTGCTTGGCACCAGGGTTGCCAGCTCTGGGTTGGGAAATTCCAGGAGATTCAGATTCAGCTTGGGGAGGCTCAGATCTGGGGAGGGAAGGGACCTCATTGGGGTGCAATGCCGTACTGTCCACCCTCCAAAGCAGCCATTTTCTCCCACGGGACAGACCCCTGTAGTCTGGAGATCTGTAGTCTGATCTGTTACCTCTGGAGAGCAACTCTGATTCCTGGAGATCTCCAGGAATCAACCTACTTGGTACAGAATTCAGATAGCAGGATTTTAGTTTGCGCAACAGAGTCCGTTTCCCAGACTCTCTCTGCCCAGTGCCTAGGGTTGCCAAGAGATCTCCCGGAATGACAGATGATCAGATTCCAGAGATCAGCTCCCCTGGAAACAACGATGGGTCAGGAGGATGGTGTTATACCCTGACAAGGTCCCTTCTCCACTTAAACCCCACCCTCGTTAGCTTGGAGGAATGACGACCGAGGGGGTGACATGATCGAGGTTTACAAGATTATGCCTGGGATAGAGCAGGTTGAGAAAGAGGTACTTTTCTCCCTTTCTCACAATACAAGAACTCGTGGGCACTCCATGAAATTGCTGAGTGGTCAGGTTAGAATGGATAAAAGGAAGTCCTTCTTCACCCAAAGAGTGATTAACACCTGGAATTCACTGCCACAGGAGGTGATGGCAGCGGCTACAAGCATGGACAGCTTCAAGAGGGAATTGGATAAACACATGGAACAGAGGTCCATCAGTGGCTATTAGCCACAAGGTATAGATAGGGACTCTCGGTCTGCGGCAAGTGATGCTCTGTATTCTCGGAGCTTGGGGGGGGCAACAGTGGGAGGGCTTCTACTGATCTGGCCCCACTGTTGGACCTCCTGATGGCAACTGGTGTTCTTGGCCACTGTGTGTTCCAGAGTGTTGGACTGGATGGGCCGTTGGCCTGATCCAGCATTGGCTTCTCTTATGTTCTCCCCAGGCGCCACCCCCAAATCTCCAGGAATTGCCAAACTCAGAGACGGGAACCCACCCAGTGCCCTTTGGTTCCCCTCCGAACCCTCCGGTCACATCCATAACTTCTTGACTGCACTGATATTTGCACATACTTTTTTCCCTACTTCTGCGAATTGAGACCCAGTCAAAGCTCTCGCCGCCTGCATTTCACATCAAAAGGATCCGGCGAGACGCCCTCCTTGCTACGTTTTGCTCAGAAACGTAATTATGTTTTATTAATTCCCTTGTCATGTTCTCCTCCGGAAAACTCTTTAGCTGCTGCCTTATAAGAGACGAGATTTGTAAATAACGTATTGATTTGACTGTTGGAAAGAGGCAACTTCTGTTTATTTAAATCCGTTCCAGCTGAGCATGAAACACAAGCTCCGAACTGTAACAATCCTAAATGTCGTTTACGGCCCCTTCTGCGTTACTTGTTTTTAGATCTCCCTTGATGACCTCCCCTCCCCGTTGCAAAAGCCTTAATATCGCTCTCTGAGCAATCTCTAACGCAGAATTCGCTGTGCCTGCAAACACAGCAACTCGCAAAGTTCCTTACGGGAGCTCATGCAACAGCTGTCGGTCTGTCACCCTCTCGGAATAAGCTATACACTGCACACAGAGAAGCATTCGGGAGAAGGGAACTGCTTCACCCTGTCCTTGCCCACCTTTATTGCCACCACATCTCTTCCCCCCGTGTCCGCACAGGTTTCAGACTGCACATTTGCACGGATAAATGGCTGGTTGGTATTTGATACACAGATCAGCGGCGGAAAGATAGCAGAAAGAGAACCCCCTGGCCACTACCATGGGTCAGTTTGGTGTAGTGGTGAGGAGCACGGACTCTAATCTGGGAGGACCGGGTTTGATTCCCCACTCCTCCACATGCAGCTGCTGGTGTGACCTTGGGTCAGTCATAAGCTCTTTCAGAGCTGTTCTCTTAAGGGCAGTTCTTGAGAGAGCTCTCTCAACCCCAACTACCTCACAGGGTGCCTGTTGTGGGGAGGGGAAGGGAAAGGAGACTGTAAACCGCTCTGAGACTCCTTCGGGTAATGAAGGGCAGGGTATAAATCGAATCTCCTCCTCCTCCTCTTCTTCTCCTCCTCCTCCTCCATGCAAAGATTCCTCTGGCCAGAGCTGTTCTGGATTACTAAACATGGCTGTTGAGTAGGGTTCCCATCCTCCTGGTGGTGCCTGGAGATCTTCCAGAATGACAGCTTATCTCCAGGCAACACAGATCATAAGAATATAAGAGAAGCCAATGTTGAATCAGGCCAATGTCCCATCTAGTCTAACACTCTGTCACACAGTGGCAAAAAATATCAGGTGCCATCAGAAGGTCCAGCAGTGGGGCCAGGACACGAGAAGCCCTCCCACTGTTGCCCCCCCAGCACCAAGAATACAGTGCATCACCTGCCCCAGACTGAGAGTCCCCAGTGGCTAATAGCCACTGATGGGACTTCTGCTCCATATGTTTATCTAATTCCTTCTTGAAACTGTCCATGCTTGTAGCTGCCACCACCTCCTGTGGCAGTCAGTTCCATGTGTTAATCACTCTTTGGGTGAAGAAGTCCTTCCTTTTATCCATTCTAACCCAACTGCTCAGCAATTTGATTGAGTGCCCACGAGTTCTTGTACTGTGAGAAAGGGAGAAAAATACTTCTTTCTCAACCTGCTCTATCCCAGGCATAATATTATAAACCTCGATCGTGTCACCCCTCAGCTGTCGTTTCTCCAAGCTAAAGAGCCCCAAGTTTCCCTGGAGTAAGCAGAAGCTTTGGATGGTGGACTCCATGGCATTATACCCTGCTGAGGTCCTTCCTGTCCCCAAGTCCGTCCTTCCTCTGGCTGCACCGCCCAATCTTTGGGAATTTTCCAGCTGGAATTGGCAGTCCTACAATGTCGGGCCTTCATTGCCCTTATTTTTGTACAATGCCCCTCGGGATCCATATCAAAGAGAAGAGGGAAGGACTGATTTCTGACAGGCTGTATTCAACTGTAGCTTGAATCCTGCCAGGACGGATCATCCCCGATGAGACAATTCTACGGTCTAGTGGGAGACCCGAGAGGCAGAGTCACCTTCAGGGAACCTAGACCCCATCATATTGATCCATGTTGCATCTTGAAGCACAGGGGATGGGTCAAGAAGAAGAAGAAGAAGAAGAAGAAGGGGAGGAGGAGGGGGGGAGGAGGAGGAGGAGATTGGATTTATACCCCGCCCTTCACTACCCAAAGGAGTCTCAGAGCGGCTTACAAACTCCTTTCCTTTCCCTTCCCCTCCCCACAAGAGACACCCTATGAGGTAGGCGGGGCTGAGAGAGCTCTGACAGAAACTGCTCTTTTTCAAGAACAGCTGTGCCAGAACTATGGCTTGCCCAAGGTCATCCAGCAGGTGCAAGTGGAGGAGTGGGGAAACAAACCCAGTTCTCCCAGATTGGAGTCTTCCGCTCTTAACCACTACACCAAACTGGAGCACAGGGGATGGGTCCCACTCAACCGATTACCGTTTTATTTCTTTATTCAAAGCATTTTAATGCCGCTTTCCCACCCAATCGAGGTCCCCAAGGAGGCACAGACAAAACATCAGAACAATTAAAAACAGCACTGAAACGATAAAACAACCCAACAAAAATACATGAAAAGACAACAACACAAGAACCAAGGAGGAGGGTCAATAACTGTTACTGGGGGGGGAATGTCAAAAAGGTTTTCACTCACTGGCAGAAGACAGTGATAGAGGGAGACAGATGAATCTCCGTGAGGAAGGGAGTTCCAAAGTTTTGGTGCCGCAACCAAGAAGAGCCTGTCTTGGGTCGGTACCCGTCTAGCCTCAGATGGCAGAGGCCACTGCAGAAGGGCCTCTGAGGATGACGAGAGTGAGCGGGCAGGTTCAATGGCTCCCATGCTGTTCCAGTGGCAAATTTACACCTTCACAAGAGACTGCTGCTGTTCATCACCTTGGAACCAGCCCCCCCCCAAACAGCAGCAAATGGGCAGGACTCTTTCCGGGGTAACTTTGATGCAATGCTTTTGCAATGTCGAAGAGCAGTGGTGGCTGCAGGAACATCAGAAGACCTGGTTCTGGAGGGGAACAAGGAAACAACAGGGTGGTTCCAGCAACAACAGCGCAGTTAGACCAACCAGAGAAGGGTATAGCGCAAGGCTAAGGAAGAAAAAGAGGCCCATTCGGGAGAAGGTGATTGGAGAAACAGGAATGGGGTAGAAGAAGGCTGTGGGACTGGCACGGGTGCCAAGATGAACCTCTTGAACATATGTGAGGAGCAGTGTTCCCTCTAAGCTGAGTTAGTGTGAGCTAGCTCACAGTTTTTTAGCCTCCAGCTCACACATTTTTGTCTTAGCTCAGGAAGGATGGCTCCAGAGTAAACTAATTTATGCAGTAGCCAAATCACTCGCTCACAACTTTAATGCCAGTAGCTCACAAAGTGGAATTTTGGCTCACAAGACTCCACAGCTTAGAGGGAACATTGTTGACGAGGGCTCACATAGCCCTGAAAGTTTCTTTCTTTCTTTCTTTCTTTCTTTCTTTCTTTCTTTCTTTCTTTCTTTCTTTCTTTCTTTCTTTCTTTCTTTCTTTCTTTCTTTCTTTCTTTCTCTCTCTTTCTCTCTTTCTCTCTTTCTCTCTCTCTTTCTTTCTTTCTTTCTTTCTTTCTTTCTTTCTTTCTTTCTTTCTTTCTTTCTTTCTTTCTTTCTTTCTTTCTTTCTTTCTTTCTTTCTTTCTTTCTTTCTCTCTCTCTCTCTCTCTCTCTCTCTCTCTCTCTTCCTTCCCTCCCTCCCTCCCTCCCTCCCTCCCTCCCTCTCAGTATTTTTTGGGTATTTATTCAGCCAAATGCAGATCAGCAAATCTGAGTCAGCTACCGATACAGCTGGCCCGAATAAAAGCCAATACTATTCGGCTTTTATTTGGGCCAGCTATATCACTGAGTTGTGCCGCAACCACTGTGGTGGCAGGGTTTGGAGAAGGTATTCCCTTCACTTGTGGAGGCATGCTGCCATAGCAGTGCAACTCCATGAGAAAAGGGAGAAGGCATCTAATTTTCCTTCACTAGTGAAGGTGTACCACCATGGTGGTGCAACTCCATGAGAAAAGGGAGAAGGCTTTTAACTTCCCTTCACTAGTGAAGGAGTGCCGTGGAGGCAACACAACTCCGCAAGTGACAGGAAGGTATTTTTAAATTTCCCATCACTTCCTGATATTGGGATTTGGGAATATTGGGAAATACTGATGTTTTTCGGGTCCCGTAGACCTGAATCCAAAAAAGGCTATTTTTTTTTTCATGCACACCCATAATTTTGGTCACTGTGTGACACAAAGTATTGGACTGGATGGGCCATTGGCCCGATCAAATGTGGCTTCTCTTATGTTCTTACGTTCAGTAGTGCCTTAGAAACCAACAAGGTTTGGGAGTGAGTATAAGCTTTTGAGGGTCAAAAGTCCCTTCATCAGAAAAATGTAGGAACGAAGGTTCCTATATCTTGAATATAATGACTCAGGGATCTCCATACCTATTTGTATCAGACTTCTTAATAGTAAGAGAGGGGTCGCTATATAAAAACTCAATCCACTTGTGCTCTAGAGTAAATGCAACTTTCATTCAGAACAAATAGACTGGAGTCCAGTAGCACCATAGACTGTAAGGAGATCAAATCAGTCAATCCCAAAAGAAACCAACCCTGGCTGTTTCCTGGAAGGCCAGATACTGAAGCTGAAGCTCAGATACTTTGGCCACCAAATGAGAAGGGAGCACTCACAGGAGAAGACCCTGACGCTGGGACAGACAAGAAGGGGACAGCAAAGGATGAGATGGTTTAGATAGTGTTATCGATGCAACGGACATGAAGTTGAGCAGGCGGAAGGAGGGCAGCCGAAGACAGGAGGGCCTGGCATGGTGTGGTCCACGGGGTTGCGTAGAGTTGGACAGCACCATAGAGACCAACAAGATTTTTCGGGTACAAGCTTTTGAGAATCACAGCTCCCCTTGACAGGTATACTCATCCTACATTCCTACTTTTATCTAACGAAGGGAGTATTTATTCTTGAAAGCGTACACCCTGCAAATCTGGCTGGTCTCTAATCTGTACCTGGGCTCTGATCTAGCTCGTGTTCGGTCCGTTTTCCATGCACGATCCTGTCCTTCAGTCCTCGCCCCCCTTCTGCCTGGTCGCCTTATGAACGCTGCCTTCGGCTCCTTGCTGCTGTAAAGAATTTTATGCGTTTAAAAAGGGGGGGGGAAATCTCTCAGAACTTTCCCTGCCGCGTTGATTAAATTATTGTGGTGGTGGTATTTTTGAAGAACCCCGGGGTTTGGAAGTGGTACGGCGTTAAGAGCCTTTAACCGTCAAATCACTGTGTTCTTAAAAAGGTGTTAGTGGTGGGGCTGAAACAAAAAATTGCAAAACAATCCCGCAATATAATTATTTTACACTGGGGGGGGGGGGGAAGAGTTACGGTCGGGGTGCTGTAAGGAAACGTGAGCTTATAGTTCTCGTGCAAGGCTCCTCTTCTTTTCAAAGGCGGGAAGCCCAGGACTACGTAGCTCCTGAAATTTAAAGTAGAGCACAATGCTACCAGCTTCATTTTAAAAACAAACTGGTTTACTTGTTAAAGGAGCGCCCAGATTGTCAATGCCAGACTTCTGAAAGACCTTACTTAGCACCCGGTGTTACTGTATACCCTGCTGGCTCCCCGTTAATCGCTTCAAACAAAGGGCCTTGTTGTAATGAAACCTAAAACGTTGTTTGCTCTTTTTAAAGAGTTTATAAACGATCAAGATACTGTTTTCGTTTCTTTAAAAGGGGGCAAAGTACACTACGGCTTTCAGAAAACACATCTCGGCAGCCGGCAAGCCATCACTAAATTTGGAGGCCAAGGGATACTGATAAGAACCTTCAGCAGACCAAACCGGTTCTGGCTCTACCCACGGCGGAGGTTTATCCAGCATAAGTAAGCACGGGCTGCAAATTTTTATCCCAGGTGTAAACATAAATGCTTAATTGCAGCTGCATGTGTCCACAGTCCTGATTGGCTGAGCTGCTGTGATGTCAGAGAACATTTAGTGGCTCAGAATTGGGAAACACATGAAGCTGTCTTATACTGAATTGGAACTCTGGGCCATTAATGTCAGTACTGTCTACTAAGACTGGCAGGAGCTCTTCAGGGTCTCAAGATGAGGTCTTTCACATCACTTCCTATTCAGTGTTTTATCTGGAGGTGCCAGGGATTGAACCTGGGACCTTCTGCACTTCAAGCAGATGCTCTACCACTGATCTACAGCCCCTTGTAAATCAATCTGCTACCACCAAGGTGGTAAGGGAGGGCTGAGGACCAATGGGTCAGAGAGCCAAGGGGATGTAGGGCTGCTAGGACTCAAATCTAGATCATGAGAAACATATCCTACCAGTTGTCGCTTCAGCTGTCCCTGCAGCCTTGTGAAGCAACAACCTGATGGAAAGGACAACCTGGGCTAAAAATGCCAGGGGTCCATGCGTGTGCCAGGGAGTGAAATTCTCATACGGATTTGAACAAAACCATCCAATTCTTTGGCTGCAGACTTCTACTTGATGCTGGTTACGGATTCCACCCAAACTTCCGAGGTTTTCCAACAGGCAGTTTTATGAGCCAAAGCGCTAAGAGAAAACTGGACAAATTGCAGACGGGGAAGATATTCAAAGATGTTTCCAGCCCACTGAGCAGAAATCCTCTACAGTTAGGAGAGCTCTTTCGAGTCTCCCAGGAAAGCTGATGGGGAAATTCAAAGGTAGCACCGGCCAGAAACATTAAATTATTGCAAGCTTGCAAACGCCGAGGGGCAAACCATCCAGAGGTATAAATTTTAGATCAAAATAATCGCGAAAACGCCGCCTTCGACCAGGCATGCGGAGACTGCTGGCTGGCAGCACAGACGTTCTTTTTTATCGCAACATACGGCTGCTGTCGCTTTTGCTGCCCGAAATAATTTTGACCTGCCTCTGCAGGGTGGAACTCTGCACTGGTCTCGCCACGGCCCAGACAAAGGACTGTGGTCTTAATAGAGACACACAGGCTGCAAATCACTGCCACTTTGGGGAAGGTAAGCATTTGATAGACGGGGATGATCCGAGCGCTTTCCCGGCTGCCTTTCATCTCTCTGTTTCCCTCCATGTATTTATATAAGTGCGAGGGAAAGCCGCATGTGATAGCCCACTCGCACCAGATCTTGGAAGCTAAGCAAGGTCGGTACTTGGCTGGGGGACCATCGAGGAAGACCCTGCAGAGGAAGGCAATGGCAAACCACCTCTGCTTCTCACTTGCCTTAGGAATCCATTGCTGGAGCAACCATAAGTCAACCATGACTCTGACAGTACATTTGTATAAGTGGCGGTAGCTGGAATCTGTGTTTCTGTTCTGAAACGTTCCACATCAATAGAGGTGATAAAGCCAAATGCCTCATCGCTTAAGCATTGTTATATCTTTGTTCTTCTTTACGGTAGCCCTCTTCTCAACAATGGTCCCACACATCAGCTGTCACTAGGACAATCTCTTTGAACGTGCAAACGTGGTTTCGTGGGCTCAGGGCTGCACTGACTATGAGTCTGCAAACTGCCCGTGACTCCAACTGTTTGTGTGGGGGCACCAGCTCTGCAAGAACCAAGGAAAGTTCAGCCCACTTCGGGATGCTGTGAGCAAAAATCCTACTTTGTGAGCTACTGGCATTGAAGTTGTGAGCAAGCGATTTGGCTGCTGCATAAATTAGATGGCCCTGGAGCCCATCCTTCCTGAGCTAAGGCAAAAATGTGTGAGCCGGAGGCTAAAAAACTGTGAGCTAGCTCACACTAACTCAGCTTAGAGGGAACACTGACGCTGTGTACGCTGACAGTTCTGAATTCCCCCTACCTTCAGCTTTATCTAGTGGACAGGGCTTTTTTGGTAGAAAAAACAGCAGGAACTCATTAGCATAATAGGCCACACCCAACAGCAAAAACACATTAGCATTGCAGGACACACCCCTGACAGCACATCTCATTAGCATATTAGGCCACACACTCCATGCCTTCTCTTGGCTTGCCCGAGTGCCCTGCAGCTGCGGGGAGCCTGGGCAAGCCAGCCCTTGGACAGGCTGGGGGAGGCACGGGGAGGCATTTAAATGCCTCCCCAATCCTTCCAGCCCCCCCGGCCCGCCTGCCTCAGAGTCACTGGGGGTCACTCTCCAGGCCTTCCCTCTGTAGCCACGCCCACAGAGGTTTTGGCTGTAGTGGGCGTGGCCAACTCTGAAGCCATCCGGAACTCTGTTCCTGTGCGTTCCGGCCTAAAAATAGCCCTGCTAGTGAATGACTGGCTGACTAGACACATGGACACACAAAGCTTCTTTACACTGAATCAGACCCTGGGTCCATCAAGATCAGTCTTGTCCACTCAGACTGGCAGCGGCTCTCCGGGGTCTCAGGCAGAGGTCTTTCCCATCACTTACTGTCTGGTCCTTGGAGATGTCGGGGATTGAAGTAAGACACAGGGTAAGAGAAGTAAGAGAACGAACTTGACCCAAAAACTGGAATCAAGAACCACAAGGGTAAGAAAGAAGTCTGATAAAGGGCCAGTATTAAAAACCTAGTTGAAACTTGTAATATACAAAAATACATGTATTTATTAGAAAGACAGTTAAAAACAAATAAGGGCCCAACGACAGCCTCGTTAAAAAGTGGCCTAAGCACAATGGCCAAGACACACGACCTGACATGTTTCCACCCTATTGGGGCCTTCTTCAGAGGTCAAACAGTACTGAGGTACACGTCACAATAATACATATTACAGTAAGATAACCAATAAGTTAATACTGGACCAAGAAAAGGGAGGTTAAACAGCAAGATCTGTAGACACAAGAGAAAGATGTTTGTGAGGCCTCTAAAGATGAAAGTCATGTGTCTGGTGCCAAAGGCACAGCTGCTGAATTAGAACATCTTCCAGTTCTGGTCCAAAAAGCACCTGGGTGGCTATCTTAGAGCTAGAGTGTCCTTTATCAGACTTCTTTCTTACCGATGTCGGGGATTGAACCTGGTACCTTCTGCATGCCAAGCAGATGCTCTACCACTGAGTCACAGCCCCTCACATGTGACCCATTCAGTGTTCCCTCTAAGCTGAGTTAGCGTGAGCTAGCTCACAGTCTTTTAGCCTCCGGCCCACACGTTTTTGCCTCAGCTCAGGAAGGATGGCTCCAGAGCAATCTAATTTATGCAGTATCCAAACTGCTGGCTCACAACTTTAATGCCAGTAGCTCACAAAGCAGAAGTTTTGCTCGCAAGACTCCACTGCTTAGAGGGAACATTGGACCCATTCTCATAGCGTTGTCAAGACCGCACATGGGAATCCTGAGAGCAGGGCACAGGGAGGGAGAGCATCACAGACACTCTACTAATCCCCCCAGTGTCTATGGTAAAGACCATGGAGTATGGTGGAATTCCTAGAGTGCCACTCAACATGGCAACCGGAAGTTCCCCTGCCCTGTCTTCTCCCACCGCAACAGCAGTTAGAGCGAAGGAGTGCCAACAGGGGCAGGAAACCGCGCAAGGCAATGTGGCAACCGTTCCTGCTCAGGACTCAGACCAGCCCCTGGAACCTACTCGCATAGGTAGCTCTAAGCCCCAGCTTCTCCCTCTTGCTTTCCCCTTCTTAAGAAACGAATGTTCTACAGCATATGTGTTGGGGGAAGGCTGGAACATTTGCATCTTAACGTGGGCACCACAGAACAGATGCATGGCATTACTATATGTTTGATATTATCATAGACATTTGATAATGCTCATTATCACCCTCAATAAACACTGACGCTACCGTATCTGAAGTCTTAGCAGACCTGTACGCATGATCTCTCCGTGTGTTAACAGAATGGGTGGAGATGGACAGTGGGCACAGGGGGGCCGCCCGCACACCCCACCTCCGAGTGACCCCAAACTCATGAGCATGACACCGACACACAGAACCAGTGCCCCATGCAAATGCTCTTACCCGGGACTGGCCACATTAGGAAAGCGGAACTTCTTTTATCACACGGAGGGGTGTGTACCTGGAGACTGCTCCTTCGCACACAGGCACCGTACTTGTGAGCGGGTGATCACGTGGTGCTGGAGCCAGCACCACACCTGTGCCCACTCTCTCCCTGTCTGCACACGCCATCAAGAGGTGGAGGGGCTCCGTGCACAGGGCCAGTTCTTCTCCCGAATGTGCGTCAGGACCCCCCACTAGTCCTCCGATCCCTGGGTTGTCACTTGCATCCACCCCGCCCGAGAATGGACACGTTCCTCCAACCCAGATGTAAGGGTCAAACCGGCAGGCATTCAGAGTGATGGGCGGTACAAAGAAGGTTTCCTGCCTTATGCTCAGATGGTTGTAGAGTGACTTTGGGCTGAACTGCAAAGCAAGCCCTGAGCACAACATGTCCAGGTTTTTAAGGAGCTGGGTCTGGAGGTGCAGCTGCGGGGAATAGATTTTTAGAAGATAAAGATTTGGGAGACCTCAAATGAAGGCGGAGGAGGAGATTGGACTTATACCCCCCCTTCACTACCCAAAGGAGTCTTGGAGCAGCTTACAATCTCCTTTCCCTTCCCCTCCCCACAACAGACACCCTGTGAGGTAGGTGGGGCTGAGAGAGCTCTCTTGAGGACTGCCCTTTAGAGAATGGCTCCAAGAGAACTTGTGACTGTCCCAAGGTCACACCAGCAGCTGCATGTGGAGGAGTGGGGAATCAGACCCAGATCTCCCGGATTATAGTCTGTGCTCATAACCACCACACCAAATTGGGTCTCAGATTGCCACCTGGGAGGGATGCTGGGCTCCTGCCTCCCCCCCTTCCCAGCCATTTTCTAGCACCAATTCAGCACTGGGGGAAAGAGATTTCCCCATTTTTGCTGCTAGTATTGTCTGCTTGAGCGGCTGCAAAAAAGAGCAGATAACCTGCCCAGCACTGTTTCTGAACGGGCAAACAGCTTGGGGGGGTGGCAAGGCAGGTGCCCTACAGAGGCACTCTTGAGTCCATTCGACCTCTTCTTTGTTATTCTGTTTTTTAAAGCCTTCCCTGCAACTGACGTGTGGCTATGGGGAATCCAAGCTGTGTCGAGGTAACCCAAGCCCTGCTCTTGAAAAACCTGAACATATAGTTGGGCCTTGTACAGATACTCACATTATCCCTGCGTGGTTTTCAGCAGGGCTTTTTTGGGAAGAAAAAGCCCAGCAGGAACATTAGCATAATAGGCCACACCCACCAGCAGTAACTCATTAGCATATTGGGCCACACCACCGACAGTGCAGCGCATTAGCATATTAGGCCATACCCCCATGCATTCCCTTGTTTAAACTGCTTTCCCTTCCCTTCAAGGGGGGGCGGGGCTTGCCCGGGCTCCCTGCAGCCACAGGGTGCCCGGGCAAGCCTCCCCTTGAAGGGAAGGGAAGGGAAGGGAAGGGAAGGGAAGGGAAGGGAGTTTAAACTGCCTTCCCTTGGCTTGCCCAGGTGCCCCATGGCTGTGGGGAGCATGGGCAAGCTGGCCCTTGGAGGGGAGAGGAGGCAGTTTAAATGGCCTTCCCTTGGCTTGTCCAGGCTCCCAGCAAGCCCCCCCTTAAAGGGAAGGCAGTTTAAACTGCCTACCCTTGGCTTGCCCAGGCACCCTGCGGCTCCGGGGAGCCTGGGCAAGCCGTCCCTTGGACAGGCTGGGGAACACACAGGGAGGCATTTAAGTGCCTCCCCAATCCTTCCAGGGCCCCCCATGGCCCGCACGCCTAGAAGTTGCCGGGGGGGGGGTGTCGCTCTCCAGGCCTTCCCTCTGTAGCCACGCATGCAGAGGTTTTGGCTGTAGTGGGCGTGGCCAACTCTGAAGCCAGCCGGAACGCCATTCCTGTGCGTTCCTGCCCAAAAACAGCCCTAGTTTTCAGCCTGTCACTGTCAGGCAATTTATCTCACAGGACTGGCATAAAGCTAAAGCAGTGCTCTGAGTTTTTTTCGGGGGGAAAGGAGGACACAAAAAATTAAGTAACAGGGCTGAAAGTGAAGCAGAAGGTTTCCATCAGATTTCCTCGCAAGCCCTTTTCTTCTGCATACTTCTGAACACAGAGTGCGCACCGAGGCTCAGAGAAAGCCAGAGCTGACTCAGAATGGCTTCAGATGCTACCACTAACTGAGTCACGCGTGCGCTATTTATGGCCTCGCCACGATGTGTGAAGTTGAGCATCTCCTCCCCAGCCCCTCCCCCCGTGAGAGGAGAGAGCCCGATAATACATCTGGTGCCCAAGCATCTCACTGCACTGAGTCACTTGCGCATCTCTTCGTGGTGGGGTGGTGGAGGCGGGAGTTACCCGCAGGTCTGTGGCCGCCTCTGGTTCGTGACGTCTGAAGTAACCCTCGTTTTACGAGGACGAAACCACCCACCGAATCTTCGGGTCAGGAACCCGAGCGAAAGCCCGCCTGCATATTAAAGGTAATGTTCCTGACCATCTTGGCATGTGAAGGTCTCTCTCCAGGACACCTCCTGGGATTTTGAAGAGAGTGAAGAATAAGAATACCGCTGAGAGAAGCCAGCGTCTGAATTAACTTCTCCCTTCCCCCGTCCTCGGTTTTAATGGCTCTGCTTCTCACCTAGCCACAACCGATATTTTAGCACTTAACTGTCTCTAAAGGTGTTAGGAGGCTTCATTAACTCGTGCTGTGTGGGGAAAAAGCAAGACCGAGCTCTTCGCAAGAAAAGTGCAATACACCGACGCTAAGTGTTAGGCCTATGACGACCTCCCATTTTCAATATCCCAGGGAGTAGGACCAGCCATGGAGGAAAACGCCTTTTGAACAGCTCGAGAAAGGGTTGTGTGTTTTTGCAAAAAAGCTACTTACGGGCGAAGCTGCCAAGCTCTCTTTCGTCTTTCCTTTCCTCCTCCTCTCATTACCGACTCTGACTGTAAATGTTTAATTTGCAAAAGCCGCTCGAGACTCAGGATCAGATCCAAGAGACGGGGGAGCAGGGGGGCTGGCAGCCGCACCGATGGTCTCGTGTTGCCGAGCCGCTGGCGACCCGGATGGTACCTGTCCCTCCCACAGAAGCTGCCTTTGCACGAGGCGGCAATACCGGCAGAAGGGAGGCGCCGCCGGGAGAACAGCTCTCTTGACAGCATGTCCCCAAGTCCCGGGCTTCAAGCAGGTGTTTGCCACCTGATAGGCGATGCGGTGAGCCATGGGGGGAAAAACCTGCTTCAGGCACAACTTTGGCAAATTGTAGTTGCATTTGCCAGTTCCCTGTATGTCAATGTTTAATTTCACAGGGCAAGGTTGGGGGGGAGAGGGGTTTGAAAAAATATCCGGAATCACGTTTGCACTTATCCGAGACAATACCGAAAGTAGAACCTTCACCACGGCAACCCGACTCAGCGCCCCAATTACAATTCACGGCAGCTGCCTGGATGAAGTGTCTATTTTTATTTCATTTTATTAGATTTATTATAAAATGCTTCGCCGCTTTGAGCGGTGGACTGCATCCTGTGGCCCAAGCATGGAAAAGCCCACGGGTAACTATCCGCTTTGCTCTTCTTGCCAGCCTTGCAAGAATATGGATCAGCATCTAAGCTCATCTCTGCTTTAATAAACACTTATTTGGAATGCCAAATGACACGGAAAAATCCCCCAAATCCTACACAAATTCATTTCTCAGCAACTTAAACCCAACTGGGAAAGGCCCATCTACGTCATGCTGGCTTCGAGCAGCTTCTCCATAAGCTAAGTCATTTATCTGGAACCCCAAGAGCCCACACTGACCCCTAGCTCAGGGATCATTCCAGCACTGAATTGAGATCAGCTACTGGGCAGAATTCAAATGGAGGAATGGGAGGAGGAGATGGGATTTATACCCCGCCCTTCACTCAGAGTCTCAGAGCAGCTTACCATCTCCTTTCCCTTCCTCTCCCCACAACAGACACCCTGTGAGGTGGGTGGGGCTGAGAGAGTTCTTTCGAGGACTGCTCTTGAGACAACAGCTCCGAGAGAACCTATGACTGACCCAAGGTCATACCAGCAGCTGCATGTGGAGGAATGGGGAATCAAACCTGGTTCTCTCAGATTAGAGCTCTGTCAGCCCCACCTACCTCACAGATTGTCTATTGTGTGGAGGGGAAGGAGAGATTGTAAGCCCCTCTGAAACTCCTTTGGGTAGTGAAGAGTGGGGTAGACATCCAATCTCTTCTTCTCTCTTTCCCATATCCTTTTTTTAAAATTACCCCTCTCCCCCCTTCACTTGGGCTTCTTCGAAGCGGTTGGCTCCACTTCCGGTGGCAGCCATTTTGTGGCTGTGCCCATCGCTCTGTGTCAGAATTCCAAAGGAGCCCACCGGCTCAAAAAGGTCGGGGACCCCTGCCCTAGGCGGTTGCCCAGTTTTGCCTACTGGTCAGGCTGGCTCTACTTTTGGCGGAAGGGGTGGAAGGAAAAGGGGGCACCCTCCCCACCTCCAGAGCGGCCTGCCAGCAAGGCCGGTTGTCCCGGCGACTGCTCCCTCCCCACATCTTCCTTCCCTCTGCGTGGGCAAACTGGTGTTCGGCTGATGTGCCGCCGGAGGGTTGATCTTGGCTCTGAGTCTTCCAGTTGCCTTGAATGTACATACGTGATTCTCAAAGCTGACTCATGAAATTGCTTCCACGACGAGTGCTTTTCGGAGGTTTGCCATGGAAACGCCAACACTAGGCAGAAACTAAAATCTGAAACGGCTTCCCATGATGACCCGTGGGTGTAAAAGTATAAACAAGATTCTAGTGCTTGGCTCCCGGTGGCTTTCAGGGTTGAACGAGATACAAGCTGAACCCGATGGGCCCAAAACGATGTGAATTACTGAGGTAAACGTACTCTTTTAAAAGTCCGATATATCTAACTGTACCTCTGCTAAATCCCTGTTTCTGTTTCCTACAAAAGTGCTTAGACTGTGTTCTACAACCAAAGCGTAACAACCACCCTCGAAGTCAGGTCAGCAGCCTACATCCAGCACCCCACCAAACAAAGTTTGAAAACATATGAAGCTGGTTTGGTACTCAGTGGATGTGTTCAGACAGCGTTCTGGAATGGTTTAAATTGCTCCGGTCCGATGCAGGGTTTTTTTAACCCGGAGAATCGCGATCACACTGACCTCCCCGCCGTCCACACGCAGATGGGTTTTTTCCCCCCTCTCAGTTTGAGCATGCACACAAGCAGCCATCTCTAGACCTAAAATTTTCACACGTGCGCAGAACAGCGATTTCCACACGTCCCTTTAAACTTTAAATGAACACTTCTCTTTAAACTTTTACCCCGAAACTGGCCTCCCTGAGATCCCGGACTCGTCTAAATGCTTAAACTAGGCACCACTTAAACTCTTCTTTTATTAACTTAGGAGCGGAGCTCCGCCCAAGCGCACACCACCAAAGTATTAAAAAAAATGGCGGACGAAAAGCAGACGCCTGAGGCAGCTTTCCAGGGGGGAGGGGGTTGAAACACCCAGAAGTGGCTCGATAGGAGCGATCAGATGTCAGAAAAGTGCAGTTTGAAACCGGAGAATCAGGAAAACACCACTTGGGTAAGTGGTATCAAAATACTCCGGTTTAAAGGGGGTTTGATCCGGAAAGTGACAGCTGGGGACGATGCACAGATGTTGGGTGTGTGAACGTGCACATAAAATCTGTTCCTGAAGTGTGCCGAAAGTGGTTCAAATGGAGCATCTGAACGCACCCAGTCAGTCCACTGATCCATCAAGGTCAGTACTGTCTACTCCAGGGGTCCCACGGGTGCCAGGAAGTCTGTCAACGTCTTTCCTGGAGCCCGCCAAGTGCTTTAGAAATCCCTCAGCTTTTCGGATGGGTTTTGCAAAGAGGAGCGGGAGTGGGAAGGAAGACAGAGGAAGCTCACTGGGAAATAACTGTTAGTTGGTATCTCTCTTCCTCCACCCGTGTCTTCTAAAAGAGAAAGGGCTGCCTAAGACTTACCGTACTGTGTGTGATTGAAGGTAAGCCGCAAGAGCCATTTTGTAGCTGGGTCCACACCCTATGGCCGCCATTTTGTGGCTGCGCCCAATGCTGTGTAAGAATTCCAAAGATGCCCACAGGCTCAAAAGGGTTGGGGACTCCTGGTCTACTCAGACTAGCAATGGCTCTCCAGGGTCTCCGGCTGAGTCCTTTCATATCATCTATCGCCTGATGCTTTTAACTGGAGACACTGGGGTTTGAACCTGGAACCTTATGCATGCAAAGCAGATGTTCCGCCTCTGAGCTTTCCTCCTCCTGCCCAAGGGCCCCTCCTCCAGCTTAAGTAACTCTTCTGTTAGAGAAAGAGCTGTTTAAATTGGATGAAGGCTCCTTAAATTAGAGGAAGTTCCTTCAGCCTCAGACAGGATATGGCTCAATGTTATTGTCGGAGTGAGCGATTCGGCATGCCTGAACACTGGGTGGGTGGGTGGGGGAGCACGCTACATCACTCCAAGCATGCATAGGTGTTCTCTCCTTGAATGAGATGCCTCTCTTTGTCTCAGCCTGGGAGCTGCCCTCTGACCCTTCCTCTCTCTGTTGCTTTGTCCTCTCCCTCTCTGCTCATGGCCTTCCATGGAGACACATGTCTCTGCAGGTCTCTTTTGTAGAGACATTGCCCTCATATTCCCACACAGGGGAAAGGGAAATATACAAAATAGGGAAAGCACTCTTTAGATTAAGCTTCTTTCTCGTCTTTTGACTGCAACCTGAATGTAAACAGGATCAACCTGAATAAGTATGACTTTACAGTTTTCGTAATATGCTTCCTGGGAGATTTATTTACTGCATTCAGTAACATGCTTCTATGACTGGGCAATACTCTTGCTATAATAACCAAATTTCACAATAATTATCCCTACATAGCTGATGACCCTGAGACCAAGGTAAACCTGTCACCTGGGGAATTTGCAGCCAAGGTGAGAGCTGAGCTATGGCTCAGCGGCAGAGCATTGGTTTGGCCTGCAGAAAGTCCCAGGTTCAATCCTGGGTTGTTGTTGTTCAGTCACACAGCCAAGTTTGACTCTTTGCGACCCCGTGGACCACATCACGCCAGGCCCTCCTGTCTTCCACCATCCTCCGGAGTTTGCTTAATTTCATGTTTGTTGCACCGATAACACTGTCTAACCGTCTCGTCTCCCGTTAAGAGGACCTGGTAGTAGGTGATGTGAAAGGCCTCCGCTTGAGACCCTGGAGAGCCGCTGCCAATCTGAGTAGACAATACTGACCCTGATGGACTGATTCAGTAGAAGGCAGCTTCATGTTTCCAAACAGTGGCCTGTTCCGGTGACCCAGCAATTAATCATGGTTGCCGGGGGTGGGTGGGGGGGTCTGTCAACAAATTGCTCCTGTTCTGTAGTGTTATATATATACAGTATGTATTATGGCCATTAATGCCAGACCATAGTATTTTGCACGAGGCATCAAGGACGCAAACCAGCCCAAAGTTAAGTCTACGCTAAAATCCCGTGGATTTCAGCAGGAGAAACTCAAGCGCCTGCTCAACGACTCCATGAAACATCTCGTAGAAAGTTATTAGTCAACTCATTAGCTGGTTTTACTGATTCACTCACTGCTTCCTTCTAGTCATGTGACCGGCCTCATCCCACTTCCAACAGCAGGGGGAAGAAAAAAAAAGAGAACAGTCACTGACTTAGTAGTTCCAGTGTGTGCTATTACATTACATCAATCTACAGATTACTCAGTAACTTTCCAAAACAACATAAGGATTTGTTTTTATCCGATCAACTACTGGTTTTTATATTTTCACCGGGAGGCTGCCATGCCGTCTTCTTCCCAGAAGGCTGACAGGTACAACTTGGTACCAGCATTACCCAGCACCACCTAATTCATGCAAGAACTCTAGCCAACGGCAGACCTTGTCCGCCGATGCCGCAGCTGATTGGCAGGCAGAAACTGGGGCCAAAGGGGAGGGGCATGATCATCCCAGGTAGAAACATTAAAAAAGAAAAATAACGCCTCAGGTACTTAATGGGAATTTTCTAATCATAGAGTTCCTTGTACTTCCTAGAGCTACCTGGAAGGGACAAGGTTGATTCTGGCAATTGCCGGAAACCCTTACAGCAATCATACACCATAGAGTTTCGAGTGATTGCCAGAGCTACTCTTGTCACTTTGGGGTGGCTCTAGGAATAAGAACACAAGAACATAAGAGAAGCCAGTGCTGGATCAGGCAAATGGCCCATCCAGTCCAGCACTCTGTGTCACACAATGGCCAAAAATACTAGGTGCCACCAGGAGGTCCAGCAGTGGGGCCAGGACAGTAGAAGCCCTCCCACTGCTGCCCCCCCCAGCACCAAGAATACAGAGCATCACTTGTCCCAGACCGAGAGTTCCTGTCTATACCTTGTGGCCAATAGCCACTGATGGACCTCTGCTCCAAATGTTTATCTGATTCCCTCTTGAAACCGTCCATGCTTGTAGCCGCCACCTCCTGTGGCAATGAATTCCATGTGTGAATCACTCTTTGGGTGAAGAAATCAGGAACCCTATGGTCAGAACTTCTAGTAAGTATCTGAGGTATTTTTAATTTTTCTCCCAGGATGCTGCCTCCCTCCCACAACTCTACTTCCAACACCACCAGTGTCAGGAGGCATTAAAAGATGTTCAGCAAGTAGCACAGAATTAAAGGGGAAGCTGAGGGGCAGGATGTGGCCATCTGAGACAGTAGGAAGCGTCTTATTTTTGCGAAGCCCCTTTCCCCGATGCATGCTTAAAAAGTTCACGCAGGAGGACTGCATTTAATGCTTTCCCATGAGTTTGTTCATTGCAGGGAGGGCTTCCTCCCCCCCCCACACACACACAAGGAAGCATTTAGAAGACTGGTTTCCCACCTGAAGCTTGAAGTAATCCTGTCTCCCACCTCCGTCTGCCTAAGCAGTGAGTCAGTTTTATGGGAGTCATTCCAAAATGTTGTCATGAACGCGATACAGAGGCGGAATGTTGTCTTTTCAGGCTATGTCAGTGGCAAACATTGGCTTGGGGTTGCCAACAGTGGCATGGGAAATTCCTGGAGAACTGGGGGCAGAACTTGGAGAGCACAGAGTTTGGGGAGGGGAGAGACCTCAGCAGAGATGGGGTACCTTATAGACCACTCTCTAAAGCTTCCCCATTTTCTCCAGGGGAACTACTGTCTGCAGTCTGATGCTCAGTTGCAACTCCGGGAGATCTCCAGGCCTCACCTGGAGGCTGGCAACCTTACTTTTGGCGTGGAAGTGAAACCCCTTGAGCACTGTCACCCCAAGCCCCACTTTCCGGCAGAGGGCAACCCATCTACACAAGGCTGTTCTCGCAATTCGGTTGGCACGAATGTTCAGGTCTTTGGGAACAATTGGAAATAAGATATTAACTCCTAAAGGATACTTCTGTCCTTGTAATCTTACGAGGCAGAGAGCGGAAAGGGATAATAGATTAAGCTGTCATTGTGTTGACTAATCTGCAAATTAATTTGCCAGCTGTCATAACTGAGCCGGGTTCTACTTGGCACAATGCGGACGAACTCATTCTTGGCTGCGTTGCTTCATGCCGCAGGTGAAGGGATCCCATGTGTTAATGCCCGCACTTATAAAACAGGCCTTGCCCCTGCAGAAAGCTAGTATGTTAGGGAGAGGAAGCTAGTTTGGTGTAGTGGTTAAGCGTATGGACTCTAATCTGGGAGAACCAGGTTTGATTCCCCATTCCTCCACATGCAGCTTCTGGTGAGGCCTTGGGTCAGTCACAAGTTCTCTCAAAGCTGTTCTCTCAAGGGCAGTTCTTGAGAGAGCTCTCTCAGCCCCACCTACCTCACAGGGTGTGGGGAGGGGAAGGGAAAGGGATTGTCAGCCGCTCTGAGATTCCTTTGGGTAGTGATGAGAGGCTTACTGACAATGTATGAATGTTTTCCACCCATGATCGGTTGCCCTGCTTAAACTAGTTCGATGTGAACTGTGGATAATTTCCTCTGTATAATAACATGAAGGCTTCTGTATATTGAGCACTAGATGAAGCTATATGGAACAACTGAAGAAGTATTAATGAAACGAAGATTGGAATCCGGAGTCTTCGTCCCATGTCTTTTGTGCCAGCTTCCTTTATACACTCTCTGTTCTTTTATGTTATTTATATACACTACAGTGTAGCTGTTTGTACACATTTGTTTTGTATAAATATTCATTTCTCCTTTGCACTTCAGTATAGTGCCCTGGACTGCATTATTTATACAGTGCCTTTTTTGGTTTATGTGGCCTTGGGTCAGTCATAAGTTCTCTCAAAGCTGTTCTCTCAAGGGCAGTTCTTGAAAGAGCTCTCTCAGCCCCACCTACCTCACAGGTTGTGGGGAGGGGAACGGAAAGGGATTGTAAGCCGCTCTGAGACTCCTTTGGGTAGTGAAGGGCGGGGAATAAATCCAATCTCTTCTCCTCCTCTTCTCGT
This sequence comes from Gekko gecko, assembly GCA_029375565.1. Classification (NCBI taxonomy): domain Eukaryota; kingdom Metazoa; phylum Chordata; class Lepidosauria; order Squamata; family Gekkonidae; genus Gekko; species Gekko gecko. The sequence continues at coordinate 13,196,566 of JAPDNY010000003.1, read as the reverse complement.
CTAGAATCCTTTCCCCTAGCACCTAGTTTTATGTATGAGGGCCTTTCTTTTAAAAAGATGAGCATTAAGACATGTAGTCCTCCCCCCGTAGTCTGAAGTGGTGCAGTCCAGGAATATTCAGACTACTTTGTCTACTGTTGTTGTATACCAGCTGCAATACCTGGTGGGACATCCTGGTGAAAATCGAGATTCACGGTTCTTTAATTCATGAATAAAACATTTCTATCCCAGCAGAGATACAAGTTGGCTTACAAAATGGGGTGGGGGGTATCGGAACATGATATTGTTGTGGATGTGAGGCCGGGGGGCAAGAGACGCTGTAACAATTATTGATTCATTTATACTTATAATTTAGATTTACAAATCGCTCAGTCCCTGAGTACTCAGGGCTCTGGGCAACGAACAGCAACAATAAAACATCTCATCCGAACAATTCCAACAATTTAAAAAAACTGACTGAAACAATTTCACAAATAAGCAAGATGGGTGGCCACGTCAGTCTATCTGTTATAACTGAAAAGAGCAAGAGTTGAATAGCACCTTAAAGACTAACAAAATTGGTGGCCGGGGACGAGCTTTCGTGGGTCACTGCTCACTTCTTCAGAAGAGTCCAGGAGCACCTTGAAGACTAACAAAATTGGTGGCAGGGGATAAGCTTTCGTGGGTCACTGCTCTCTTCTTCAGGAGAGTCCAGGAGCACCTTAAAGACTAACAAAATTGGTGGCCGGGGATGAGCTTTCGTGGGTCACTGCTCTCTTCTTCAGGAGAGTCCGGGAGCACCTCAAAGACTAACAAAATTGGTGGCCGGGATCGAGCTCTCGTGGGTCACTGCTCACTTCTTCAGGAGAGTCCCGGAGCACCTTAAAGACTAACAAAATTGGTGGCCAGGGATGAGCTTTCGTGGGTCACTGCTCACTTCTTCAGGAGACTCCAGGAGCACCTCAAAGACTAACAAAATTGGTGGCCAGGGACGAGCTTTCGTGGGTCACTGCTCTCTTCTTCAGGAGTGTCCAGGAGCAGCTTAAATACTAACAAAATTGGTGGCCGGGGATGAGCTTTCATGGGTCATTGCTCACTTCTGGGCCACATGGAATGGATGTAGTGGCTCTCCCCCATGCCACCATGGGCCCTAGTTCAGGAGATGCATGGGGACGGGCCCCCAGGATGGTCTCCCCCAGTGGGGCCTAGGTCTCGTTGCATTACACCTAACAGCACAGAAAGAAGCTGTACTCTAGGACACAGTGGCCCGAATCCCTAGGAATTATCCAACTCAGAGCTAGCAACCCTAATTTCAACAAGAGCAAAATAAAGACAGGTACTGTACAGACATGGCCCAAGCTATTCATTGAAATCAAGAACAGATTTGAGCTCCTTTTTCTTCTTCTTCTTCATCATCATCATCATCATCATCATCATCATCATCATCATCATTATTATTATTATTATTATTATTATTATTATTATTCAATGTTCAGGAAATGCTGAATTAATTATACCTGCTGCCTCCACTTTCACTGAGCCCGGAATGCTGGGTGATTTGCAATAAAGGAGGGAACTGCAGTATGTCTTTCAGTGCTCACAATGCCTGGACCCAGATGGCACAGGCAAGTCCAGTTTCATGAGATCTCAGAAGCTAAGCAGAATCAGTCCTGGTTAGTACTTGGATGGGAGACCAGCAACGAAGTTCAGGGTCAGGCAATGGAAAACTCCGTATGTTAATTTCTTGCCTTGAAAACCCTGCGGGACTGCTGTAAGTCAGCTACGACTTGACGCCACTTTAAAGATGCACAAACTAGGGTTGTCAGACATGCCCCCCCCCCGGTAAAGGTGGGGGTCCCCCACGTTGAGGCCCCAGTGCTCCACCACCAACCAGCCTGCGGGCAGGGGGAACTTGCCCTGAAAAGAGGGAGATCCAGCCAACATGCAGTGAAGTGGCTACGTTACTGCCCACATGACCCGGAAGTGACGTCATCACATTGTGGACATCAGGGTGACAGTCCGGTACTTGGGCAAAAAACTCTATGGTAGAAGGCAGATTTCCCCTATCGTTTTTGCCCAAATACCACAGTGTCCCCGACATGATGACATCTCTTCCGGGTCATGTGGGCAGTGACCTTGGCACGTCGCTGCATGTTGACTGGGCCTCCCTCCTGCTCCTGTTAAGCCCCTCCCCCAATCCCCCACCGGTTGCCGGGGTGGACCTGGCAACCTTAGCACAAACCCACGGGCAGCAATGGATTTAGAAGGGAACGACTCTGTTTAGGATTGTGCTGTCAGATTAGTTAAGCAATTGTAATACTTTTTCTTTTTTTCTCTTTTGGGACCTCTTGGCTTGAAATTGATATACTGCTGAAATAAATATGATAGATTTTTTTGTTTTGTTTTTAAACCGGAAAGAAATCCCAGAGTTAGAACTAAAAAGGCCTTCAGGCAGGCAGGCAAATACAGAAAGAGAACGGATTCTCCCCCTTCAACGGAATCTTACCAGCCACAGTCTCTCGGAGGGACACGTAACGTTCCACTGAGCAAGCATGAGACGCCTGCGAGACGCAAACATTCAGACCCTGGCTTCAAAAGCCCTCTGTTTACTATCTGATTAACAGACCAAAGATGATGCAAACTTTCTGCAACTCTCAGTTTGTGAGAAAAGAGCTTGAGAGTGACAAAGAGTGACAGAAAATGTCTATGAAATGGACCTAGAAAGCATCTTGTTAAAGTGTACTCAGTAAACAGCCATTCACCAGGGCCAGCCGTGGGCACTCTGCATAAGCAGCCTTTCATTTGCTAGTTCCAACAAGCTGCACAATCATTCTTCCCTGGCCCTGGCCTAGTAGACCCACCAGGGATGATGGATATATCCTATTCTGTTAAAATAACCTAAGAACATAAGGGAAGCCACATTGGATCAAGCCAGTGGCCCATCCAGTCCAACACTCTGTGTCACACAGTGGCCAAAATCCAGGTGCCATCAGGAGGTCCACCAGTGGGGCCAGAATGCCAGAAGCCCTCCCATTGTTGCTCCCCAAGCACCAAGAATACAGAGCATCACTGCCACAGACATAAGAACATAAGGGAAGCCATGTTGGATCAAGCCAATGGCCCATCCAGTCCAACACTCTGTGTCACCATGGGGCCATGGGGTCATCAGAAGAAGGTCCTCCAGCAGGGCCAGAACTCCAGAAGCCTTCCCACTGTGACCCCACCAAGCACCATGAATACAGAGCATCACTGCTCCAGACATAGTGTTCCCCCTATACCCTGTGGCTAATAGCCACTGATGGACCTCTGCTCCAGATGTTTATCCAAGCCTCTCTTGAAGCTGTCCATGTGTGTAGCTGCCACCACTTCTTGCAACAGTGAATTCCACATGTTAATTACTCTTTGGGTGAAGAAGTACTTCCTCTTCCATGGTTTGGCTCTACCTGCCTTCTGGATTCACTAGAAAATGTCTACAATTAATTCCAGGAGTAGTGACTGCATAGTTCACCACCAAATGCCTCAGTTTGCTGTCAATGATCCAGTGTGCCCTTCTGTGCTCCTGCATATTAGCAACATCTAAGGAAAAAGAAGGCTGGACCTTCAAATGGCAGTAGGGTTGCCAAGTCGACTTACCTGCAAAGTGGGGGGATTCTGGGCTCTGTTGGGAGTCTCACTGCGCGCACGCAAAGCGCACACACGCCACGATAACGTCACCAGAAGTGATGTCATCGCATCGCCCATGATGGGGGCAGGGCACTGTGACTTGAGGGAAAACCATAGAGTTTTCCCTCGATTCACAGAGTGTCCCCCCCACAATGTGGGAAGCCTGATGAAGGTGACATCATCTTGCTGGGGACGCCCTCTGGCAGGGGGTGGAGTTCCCCCTGGGGTCCGATCCGCCACCGCTGGGTAACGGGCCTCCTGGGTGGGAATTTACCCGCCCCCAGCGGGAGCTTGGCAAGCCTAAATGGCAGGCAACTGTGAGTGTTCAAGGATCCGAATGCCAGCTCTGCATTGGGAAATTCCTGGCAATTTGAGGATGAAGCCTGGGGAGGGGAGGGGAGGGGAGGGGAGGGGAGAGACCTCAGTGGGGTACAAAGCCACAGAGTCCCCCTCCAAAGCATCCATTTTCTCCAGGGGAACTGAGCTCCGTCATCTGCAAATGAGCTGTAATTCCAGGGGATCCCCAGGCCCCACCTAGAAGCTGGCAACCCTAAATTCTGATTTAAAAAGAAAAGGAACAGAAGAGTAGCATGGGTTTACTGATTGATTGATTTATGTTATTTATAGTGCGCTTTTCTCACTGGGACTCGCTGGGACTCATGGCACAGTCAATAAAATCAACAGAATGGGACATTCAATGAACAACGGAAACAAGATTTGGGTTGCAGAACCAACCAGAAATCTAAATAACAGAACTGAAGCAAAGCAAATGTGTTGGCATGACACATTAAATGAAGCAAAATTACATAGGAGGATCCAACTTACAACAAACTACACACAGCAGTACAGTCCACAGTTCCTAATAATTTATCCAAGCCACTCTGTGAATCATTAGGTACAGGGCTACCCTATTATTTGCATAGAAAAACCCTCTTGAATAACTCCTTTTTATACGGTTTGCAGAAAGCCAAGAATCCTTCCTCAAACAATATCAGTTATTTTGGAGATCCAAAATCCACAGGAAGAAGACAGTAAGGATTCTGGAGGCATAAGAACGTAAGAAGATAAGAAGAGCCCTGCTGGATCAATCTAGCCCAGTCCATCTAGCCCAGCATCCTGTCTCACAAAGTGGCCAACCAGTTCCTCTTGATGGCCAACAACAGGGCATGGAGGCCAAGGCCTTCACAAGAACATAAGAAGAGCCCTGCTGGATCAGTTCAATAGTCCATTTAGTCTAGCACCCTGTCTTACATCGTGGCCAACCAGTTCCTCTGGACAGCCAACAAGAGGGCATAGAGGCTGAGGCCTTCATAAGAATATAAGAAGAGCCCTACCAGATCAGACCAATAGTACAACTACTCCAGCATCCTGTCTCACACAGCGGCCAACCAGTTCCTCTGGAGGGCCAACAACAGGGCAGAGAGGCCGAGGTCTTCCTAAGAACATAAGAAGAGCCCTGCTGGATGAGACCAATAGTCCATCTAGTCCAGCATCCCTTCAGTCACTACGGCTACTAGCCAATGATAGACTTATTGTCCATGAATCTATCTGATCCCCTTATAAGCACCCCAGTTTAGCACCACCTCAAGCCTTTTTTTGCTCTGTCCGGAGAAGCAGAATAAGAAGCAATAACCAGTGTTCCCTCTAAGCTCAGTTAGTGTGAGCTAGCTCACAGTTTTTGAACCTCCAGCTCACACGTTTTTGTCTTAGCTCAGGAAGGATGGCTCCAGAGCAAACTAATGTATGCAGTTGGCAAATTGCTTGCTCACAAATTTAATGCCAGTGGCTCACAAAGTAAAATTTTTGCTCACAAGCAGGGCTATTTTGGGGCAGGAACACACAAGAACAGAGTTCTGGCTGGCTTCAGAGTTGGCCACACCCACTACAGCCAAAACCTCTCCGTGGGTGGCTACAGAGGGAAGGCCTGGAGAGCGACCACCTCCAGCAACTCCAACGTGGGTGGGCCGGGGGGGGGGCTGGAAGGATCGGGGAGGTATTTAAATGCCTCCCCGTGCCTTCCCTGGCCTGTCCAAGGGCTAGCTTGCCTTGGGTCCCGCAGGGCACCAGTGCAAGCCAAGGGAAGGCGTGGGGTGTGGTTTAATATGCTAATGAGCTGTGCTATCAGAGGTGTGACCTAATATGCTAAAAAGTTCCTGCTGTTGGGTGTGGCCTATTATGCTAATGAGTTCCTGGTGGGCTTTTTGTACAAAAGAAGCCCTGCTTACAAGTCTCCACAGTTTAGAGGGCACACTGGCAATAATGTATCCCACAGTCAGTTCAAGACTGGGACAGATGCGTCAATAGTCCCCCTTGCTGAGCCAGCCACATGGCTCTCCAGTCCTCAGACATCTACAGTTCTTCGCCTGGGTTTACCCTGGCACGGACCACTACAAATTCTCTACCCACAGCAGCAGCAGGCAGTAACAAGGACAAGCTATGCATATTTTCACGAACACTCGAAGCAGCCAAAACACTTCCCCCCGCCCAGAACAAAACTGAATGTGTAAATCCTGTCTTTAAAAAAAAAACACCACTCTAAAATTGTACAGTTACCAGGGTAGCTATTCGCTAGTTCTGCAGGTGATTGGCTGATATTCTTCAATCTCTCGATGGCACTTCAAAAGCAAACAACAGTCTATAATGTGAGCACTGCAAATGCAGGGCGAGATGTCAAGTGCTCTGTCCACCTGAGGATCTGACAGTGCCAAAAATACATTCCTGGGTTGAGAGTTGGATAGAGAAACGCCACACACCGGGTGGAATTCTTCAGCAGCCAGAGAATGGAGACGGCTAGAGGTGATTCCTTCCAGCGCTCTGCTACCAAAGAAATAAAACCGAAAAAGAAGGAGGAGGAGGAGGAGGAGGAGGAGATTAGATTTATACCCCACCTTTCACTTGGAGTCTCAGAGCGGCTTACAAACTCCTTTCCCTTCCCCTCCTCACAACAGACACCCTGTGAGCAATGCTCCCTCTAAGCTGTGGAGTCTTGTGAGCAAAAATTCTACTTTGTGAGCTACTGGCAGTAAAAGTTGTGACAGAGCGATTTATAAATTAGTTTGCTCTGGAGCCGTCCTTCCTGAGCTAAGACAAAAACGTGTGAGACAAAGGCTAAAAAGCTGTGAGCTAGCTCACACTAACTCAGCTTAGAGGGAACACTGCCTGTGAGGTAGGTGGGGCCGAGAGAGCTCTGACAGAAACTGCTCTTTTTTCAAGAACAGCTCTGACAGAACTATGGCTTGCCCAAGGTCATCCAACCAGGTGCAAATGGAGGGTGGGGAATCAAACCCAGTTCCCCCAGATCAAAGTCTGCATACTTAACCACAACACCAAACTGATTTGGCTGCTGCACAAATTAGTTTGCTCTGGAGCCGTCCTTCCTGAGCTGAGACAAAAACGTGTGAGACAAAGGCTAAAAAACTGTGAGCTAGCTCACACTAACACAACTTAGAGGGAACACTGCCCGTGAGGTAGGTGGGGCTGAGAGAGCTCTGACAGAAACTGCTCTTTTTCAAGAACAGCTCTGACAGAACTATGGCTTGCCCAAGGTCATCCAGCAGGTGCAAGTGGAGGAGTGGGGAATCAAACCCGGTTCTCCCAGATCAGAGTCTGCACACTTAACCACGACATTAAACTGAGACCCGTGGGCTGAAGGTTGGAGACCCCTGTTCTAGAGGGCAGGTGGATCAAGCATTTAGACAATGACCCCTCTCTTGTTTTTGACAGGTTCTTTATTCCTCGCCAGGATACAATCTCTGGGAACTGAATCGCCAGGGACCAGGACGAGGATTCAGCTACTTTCGTTGTTCGGCAGCTTTCACATTAAAGTGCGTTCTCTCTCAAAAGACAAGATCTCCCGGGCTAAACACAAGGATGTTCGCAATCCAGAAAAATCTGGCTTCTGGAAATCTGGCTGAAGCTTCAAATCAGCATCCACCTCCAGTTAGCAGAGGGCATGCCAGGGGCTAAAAGCTGACACAGCGGAAAAAAAGAGAGAGAGAGAAACGGACTTCAGCCGGAGCAATCAGTTTCTGAGCCACTGAACGGAGCACGGCTCTGAAGACCCGAAATCTAAACATCATCCAATGCCATTTGGTTTAATTACTTTCCACAGGTACGAAGTAAAAGATGCATTTCAGCAGTTTCGGGCAGCGCTGCCACATAAAACCTTCCCGGCTTCCTAAAGAAAGAAATGGCCTGCCTCGCGGCACCCCGCCAAGACACCGGTACTAGTCCCCCGAACTTCAGAGCTGACGACCAGGTGGCAACCAAGACAAGAGCCTGGGCGATCCTTCAGCAACATTTAATGGGCAATTTTAGCCACAAGGGACCCTCATTCAGGTTGGGGTTATGACACTGTTTATTAACCTTATATAAAGAGAAAAAAGACGGGCAAAATCAGGATCCCTGTCTTTTTTCTCAATATAACAAGCTTATAGTCTGTGGGTATGTTGTGGAGAAGTAGATCTTCAATTATTTTTTTAAAAAAACCTTTAATTAATAAAATCGTCACTGCACTGGCATGGCTGGCCCAGGCTAGCCCAATGTTGTCAGATTTTGGGAGCCAAAAACGGTCGCCCCAGGTCAGTATTTGGATGGGAGACCACCAAGGAAGTCCAGAGTTGATATACAGAGGCAGGCAATGGCAAACCACCTCTGAGAGCCAGTTTGGAGTAGTAGTTAAGTGCGCAGACTCTAATCTGGGAGAACTGGGTTTGATTCCTCGCTCCTCCACTTGCAGCTGCTGGATGACCTTGGGCACACCATAGTTCTGTCAGAGCTGTCCTTGAAAGAGCAGTTTCTGTCAGAGCTCTCTCAGCCCCACCTACCTCACAGGGTGTCTGTTGTGGGGAGGGGAAGGGAAAGGAGTTTGTAAGCTGCTCTGAGACTCCGAGTGAAGGGAGGGGTACAAATCCAATCTCCTCCTCCTCCTCCTCTTCTTCTGATTGTCTTTTGCCTCAAAAAACCCATATGGGGTCGCCGTAAGTCAGCTGTGACTCAATGACACTTTCCTTCACAACCATGACCAATTGTTTCTCCTCTTGATTCCAGCAGTCTGCAAAGCTGTGGCGCCTATTTATGGTTGAGTAGGAAGAGACAATTCGGTCTCGTTGACCTGTAGCCTTTCTCTCCTGGTGGCTTTGCAACAGCGGCTTGTGTAGTGTTCCTATCCAAGAGTTCTGCAAAGGAGAACTGGAAAACAGGATGCGAGCTGCACTAAAAGGTATTTGAGGTTCCCAAAGAGATAATCCGAGGCAGCCTGGCATCTAACAAAGAAGCCGCACATGGCGCTCTGCTTACATGACGATGCAAAAAATATGATAATCGTTTGACAATTAAAGGTAACGATTTCCCTTGCTCGAAAGCTAGTCGAATCTGACTCTAGAGGGCCGTGCTCATCTCCGTTTCCAAGCCGAAGAGCCAGCGCTGTCCGAAGACGTTTCCGTGGTCATGTGGCTGGCATGACTAAATGCCAAGATGCACAGAACATTGTTACCTTCCCATCAAAGCAGTACCTATTTATCTACTTGCAATTCCTTGCTTTCAAACTGCTAGGTTGGCAGGAGCCGGAGTCAGAGATGGGAGCTCACTCCGTCACGCGGCACTTGGGCCTGCAGTTCAGCGTCTTAACCTCTGAGCCATGGCAGCCCCTTATTTGACAATTAGCTGCCCTTTAATGGTACCTTAATAACCTGTTCCTGGGTGGGGAGCTGGAGATCCTCACCCAGCCTACTGATAAGACTGGCCTGGTTGTTATCGGCAGACTTTTAATTCAGCACGTTTCGAAGCTGGACACCAACACGACGGCCATGCAAACTTATCTTGCTCGGCCTCCTCAATCAGAAGCAAGGTCTATTGTCTCTGTCTATCGAGATGACCTCCTAACCAGACTGCCTTGATGACAGTTGTCAGAGTTCCTTTCCGCCTGCACGGTAGATGCTGGTTCTGCAGTGTCGGGTCATCGCAGCTTGCAGCTGCTTTTGCTGGGTCCAGGGACTGAATTTTCTCAACAGATGATGGAGAAACGCATCCCCCAGAGTTGTGGGTAGGTAACTGAAGCCATCTACTCATATTACAGCTCAAGGAATCATCTGTCGTCCGTCTCTCCTTTATGTCCACAGAGGTGGATCCAGCCAGCTCGGTGTAGCGGTTAAGAGTGGCCGGCTCTAATCTGGAGAACCGGGTCTGATTCCCCAGCTGGGCGACCTTGGGTCAGTCACAGCTCTCTCAGAGCTCTCTCAGCCCCACCTACCTCCCAGGCAGTGTTCCCTCCAAGCTGAGTTAGTGTGAGCTAGCTCACAGTTTTATAGCCTCCGGCTCACGCATTTTGTCTTAGCTCAGGAAGGAGGGCCCAGGGCACACTAATTTATGCAGTAGCCAAATCACCTGCTCACAACTTTAATGCCGGTAGATCACAAAGTAGAATACTTGCTCACAGGACTCCACAGCTTAGAGGGAGCATTGCTCACAGGGTGTCCTGTTGTGGGGAGAGGAAGGAAGGTGATTGTAAGCCACTCCGAGATTCGGTGGTGAAGAGCGGGATATAAAACCAACTCTCCTCCTCCTCTAAATGACCAAGAGCCTGTACTCCAAGTTGCTTTGTTGCACCTGCATAGTCAGTGGCATTGATTTGAGAACTGATCTTCAGTAATTAACATAAGAGGTGGCTGCGGTGGCTCAGAGGTTAAGATGCTGAACTGCAGCCCGGAAGGTTCAGTAGTTCAGCAGTTCGAGACCCGAGTACCGCGTGACGGAGTGAGCTCCCGTCTCTGGCCCCAGCTCCTGCCGATCTAGCAGTTTGAAAGCAAGAAACTGCAAGCAGATAAATAGGTACTGCTTCGGTGGGAAGGTAACAGCATTCCGTGCACCTCGGCATTTAGTCATGCCGGCCACATGACCACGGAAGAGTCTTCGGACAGCGCTGGCTCTTCGGCTTGGAAACGGGGATGAGCACTGCCCCCTAGAGTCGGATTCAACTGGCTTTCGAGCAAGGGAAACCTTTAATTAACATAAGATTAGTTGGGCAGAAGCTGAAGGCACACACAGATGATGTTCTCTGGTTGTTGTTTTTTTCTTTTTAAGTGGCATGTGTCCAAACACAAAGTGGCACTTTGGAAGAGGGAGGAATGGCCTCTGCCCATCCTCCCTGCCCACTGCCGATTCAGAGCCAGGTCCCCAGAGCCAGGTCCCCCCCCTACAAATGCCTGAACTGGACCGATGATTTGTAAGTGATGAAAAGTAAAACTCAGGGAAATCATTACTATCTTCCCCCCTAGCACTGTGTGCATGCCCAAGTTATACAACCCTTTTGAGAATTTTGCACAGAGAACCCATTGAACGTGGTGATATTCCTCTCTCCGAAAAGTCAGTTTAATGAGGCACGTTTTCCAGCCCAGTGAGAGGGGAACAAGAGCTCCTTTTATCTTGTGTGAGCCCAGAAAATAGATTAATAGGATGGGGTGGGGTCAGTTTGTTTCCAGTTTGGGCACGCTGCGCTGGGCGGAAGAATCAGTGAAGCAGTCAAACCCACAAAGCAGGAAAGTCTTAGGCAAAATAAGTGTGCAGAAGAACACGAGTTCCAGTGCTCGGGAAAACTTTCCTCAGTATCTTAAGGAAACGGGGAATGTGTCAAAAAGCGGTTTCCAGAAAATGCTTACATTTGGAATCAAGCAAAAACGCTATGAACCATATTTGATGGTACCTCTTTTAGCATAACTGGAAATGGAAAAGGGGGGAAATAAACTTAACCCAAAACAAACTAAATTAAGTTCCCGAAGCTTAAGAAAACATAAAAATATAGGATAAATAATAGTTAGCCAATTTAAAAATTAATAAATATTAACAAATATACACAAATGCATGTATTTATTACACAATGAGGAGCCACGGTGGCTCAGAGGTTAAGACACTGAGCTGCAGACTGGAAGGTCTGTAGTTTGGCAGTTCGAGACCCGAGAGTGCCGCATGACGGAGTGAGCTCCCGTCTCTAGTTCCAGCTCCTGCCAACCTAGCAGTTCAAAAGCAAGAAACCGCAAGTAGATAAATTGGTACTGCTTTGGTGGGAAGGTAAGAAGAGAGAAGAAGAGATTGGATTTATACCCCGCTCTTCATTACCCAAGGGAGTCTCAGAGCAGCTTACAAACTCCTTCCCCTTCCCCTCCCCACAACAGACACCCTGTGAGGCAGGTGGGGCTGAGAGAGCTCTGACAGAAACTGCTCTTTTTCAAGAACAGCTGTGCCAGAACTATGGCTTGCCCAAGGTCATCCAGCAGCTGCAAGTGGAGGAGTGGGGAATCAAACCCAGTTCTCTCAGATTAGAGTCCGCGCACTTAACCACTACACCAAACTGGTAACAGCGCTCTGTGCACCTTGGCGTCTAGTCATGCCGGCCACATGACCACGGAGACATCTTCGGACAGCGCTGGCTCTGCAGCTTGGAAATGGAGATGAGCACCGCTCCCTAGAGTCGAATTCAACTAGCTTTTGAGCAAGGGAAACCTTTGCCTTTTTCCTTTTATCCTCAATGGAGGCCCAGGGCAGTTTGAGTCATTCTCCTCTCCTCCATTTTATCCTCACAAGAACCCTCTGAGGTAAAGTTGAGGGTGAGAGTGTGTGACAGGCCCGAGGTCGCCCAGCGAGCTTCCATGGCATGAGTGGGGATCCAAACCTCGGTCTCCAAGATCCTAGTTTGACACTGTAATCACTACATCACACGGGCCATTCAAAATGCCCAACTTAAATTTGGGAATTGCAGATTAACCGCTTTACACGAATGCTTCATTCAGGGCTTTAAAAATATCCATCACCAAAATGTTGTGTCAAGAAAGACTGGATCCCAAGACCCGTATAGATTGTGCAGATCACGTAAACTCGCATCTCTTTCAAAAATTTGGCATGATTTGTTCTGCTTCTGATAATCAAGGGGAACAGGGTGTGACGGTTAGAGCATTGAACTAGAATCTGGGAGACTCCGATTCAAGTCCATCTCTGCCACGAAGTTTCTCGGGCCAGTCGCTCTCTCTCAGCCTAACCCCCCTCACAGGATTCTTGGAGGAGAGGAGAGAGTCCCACGCATGCCGCCCTGAGTTCCTCGGACAAGGGCAGGATAAAAATACAACCGATATACAGCTAAAAATCATATCGCCAAATCACTCGTCGTCCTACTCATGCCCCTCAGTTCTGGATTCTGAAGGGTGGCACTCTGAGGGGTAAAAAGCTGACTGGGGTTTTTTGGGTGGAAGCTGAGATCTTGAGGATCTCTCCTAAGAGAACATAAGAGAAGCCAATGCTGAATCAGGCCAATGGCCCATCTAGTCCAACACTCTGTCACACAGCGGCCAAAATATACCAGGTGCCATCAGGAGGTCCAGCAGTGGGGCCAGGGCACCAGACGCCCTCCCACTGCTGCCCCCTCCAGCACCAAGAATAGAGTGCATCACCTGCCCCAGACTGAGAGTTCCCATCTATACCCTGTGGCTAATAGCCACTGATGGACTTCTGCTCCATATGCTTATCTAATTCCCTCTTGAAACTGTCCATGCTTGCAGCTGCCACCACCTCCTGTGGCAGTGAATTCCATATGTTAATCACTCTTTGGGTGAAGAAGTATTTCCTTTTATCTGTTCTAACCTGACTGCTCAGCAATTTCAATGGAGTGCCCACGAGTTCTTGTATTGTGAGAAAGAGAGAAAAGTACCCCTTTCTCAACCTGCTCAATCCCATGCATAATCTTATAAACCTCGATCATGTCACCCCTCAACCGTCGTTTTTCCAAGCTAAAGAGCCCCAAGCGTTTTAACCTTTCTTCATAGGGAAGGTGTTCCAACCCTTTTATCAGTCTAGTTGCCCTTCTCTGCACTTTTTCCAATGCTATAATATCCTTTTTGAGATGTGGTGACCAGAACTGTACACAGTAACTGTACTCCTAGAGTGGCTGTACTGTGGGGTCAGCTACGCGTTACCTGTCTTCACTGTGCTCCTCACAGTCACATGGCAGAAATGCAAACAAAACCAAAAAACGGGGCCCTCAAATGGAGCTTGGAACAGTGCCACTGGGGGGGGGAGAAGGGCTGCTGCCTCTCCCCCGCAAGCAGTTTTTGCCCCCAAAAACTGTGCTGAGGGGATTTATTCCACCAATCTTGCTCCTCCGTGTAGTGCCAACTCTCCAAGGGGAGCTGCAAAACTGGCAAAACGAATTCCAACCCAGAACGGTTTTCAAGCGAGGTTCACAGTCGACGCCTCGGGGTTTTTTTTTGTTTTATCGTTTTCTTCGTTGAAACTCTGACAGCCTTTGCCTTTCAGTCTTGCTCCAGAAAATAGGCTTGAGGCCCAGGTTTTCAACAGGTCCTCTCCTCATCTCCGTCTGACGCCACGCTTGTTAATACAGATCAGCCGCTTGCGGGGACGTTGTGGGAGAACGGAGGTGGATCTGCATTTGAGAGAGCTCTCACTCTTTGATGGCATCCCAAGCGTTTTAAATGTTGGCACAAGATTTCCGAACGGTTCCACCAGGAGGCAAGCTGACAGTACGCTGCGGAGCTCATTTACCTCTCCGAACTGTCACACGGGAGTGATAAAAAAAAGAGGATTTCCATAAGGAAAACTCTTGTCTACTTTAATAGCTGTCTCAAGCTTGCTGTTGTTACACTATCACAGCCACATTGAGTTTTGGATGTGATCATCTTCAGAGGAAGAATTCAGCACAGCAGGGCTTTTTTTGCAGAAAAAGCCCAGCAGGAACTCATTAGCATAACAAGCCACACCCAACAGCAGAAACTCCTTAGCATATTAGGCCACACCCCTGACAGCACTGCTCATTTGCATATTAGGCCACACACCCCATGTTACCAGAAGTGTGGTCGTCCAGCCACACCCACCTTTTGCTTCTTATTCTGTTTACCTTGTTTGTTGTCAAAACCCAGGGCTTTTTTTGGAGCAGGGACTCCTTTGCATGTCAGGCCACACACCCCTAATGTAGCCAGTCCTAATGAGTTTCTGCTGTTGGGTGTGGCCTATTATGCTAATGAGTTCCTACTGGGTGTGGCCAACTTGGGAGCCAGCCGGAACTCCGTTCCTGTGCGTTCCGGCCCAAAAATAGCCCTGCAGCACAGTATGGATCTTAGATAGTCCTGCTCACTTTTTGTTTTGGTAGGAGCTATTAGGGAATGGTCATAAAATCCTACCTGACCCGATTTCATAAATGAATCATTCCCCATCCCCCAGCCAACTCTTAAATCTATGAGAGCTGGACTGTTATGGACTTTTGCCTCACTATTTGGCTTCTGGCTTCATCGATTTTTTTGACCGAGCAGGAAAAGTACACAATTGAACCATTGCTATAGGAAAGCATACCTGACCATGGCAGCAAACTGTCAAGAATGGGGCTCCTGAACAGTATCTTTGCCTTTGGCCACAGATGACAATCTTTAAAAAAATGTCCATCTTGGTCAGCTTATAAGAAATGATTGTTGCAATGTGATGTCAGAAGCCATTCTACAATAGCAATTTTTTTTTTTAGAATTTTTTCATTTTTCTTTTCTATACTACACTCCTACAGAGTCTGGGGAAGGGATACAAACTAAAATAAAGTGTAGCAAGGATCCTGATACAAATGGTTAAAATTTGGATGTTTCCCTCTTGCCCATGTAATAAAAAGTGAATATTATATAAAAGTATAGAGCATAAAATATAAAGCAAACAATCCCAGTCCTCTTTCCAGAGCAGTGTGTACTTCTTAGCTTTAAATATATATTTAAACGTATTTTTTATTTTTATGTTTATTTTATTAATAAATTTATACCCCCCCCTCCCTGAATGGGCTCAGGACAGCTAACAAATGAGGCACATATGCCAAGATTAAAACAGGTAAAAACAGACTAAAACAAGCAATAAAACAATCATTCATATAAAAATATACAAGTGCTCTAGATATCACAAATAACAGATGGGGTACAATATTTCTACAATATTATTTGTTTCACTGCTGAGGAAGGCCACTGGGCGGAAACACTTATGGTCAGGGTCAATCATGGTAAATTTTGGTTGTCACTGTACAATTTGATTCTTAATTGAGGCTATCACCAGGGCCAATACCTGTTTCCCCCCCATCTATTTCATAATAAATACATGTATATTTTTGTATATCTGTTAATAACGAATGTTTTTGGTTTGACTAGTAACATTATTGGGCCTATAATTCAGATCTTCCTAACCTTTAGGCTCTTAACTTAATTTCACTGACTTTTAAAGCCCTGTACGGTCTGGGACCAACATACCTTAAAGGCCGGTCTTCTCCCCTACAAATCTACCCACCCGCTCCAGTTACTTTTGGTTGCTCCCGCCCTCTTGAGACGAAAAGGGTGGTAACTCAAGAAACGGTTTTGTCGTCTTGTAACAGCAATTATTTAAGCTCGATGGAAATTCCCTTGATGTCTTATCCTCTCCCCCATGTCCTCCCCTCCCTAAACATCTTTTATAATTGGTGAAAAACATAAAAATTTTAAATAAATTTTAAAAAATGGTTTTCTCCGTTGTGACACCAAAACTTTGGAACTCCCTCCACAGAGAGATTTGTCCATCTCTCTTTATCAGTATGCTCCGCCAATGGGCAAAGGCCTTTTCTGTTTGGTTTGGTATATCCCCAGCAATGGTCATTGGCCATCCTCCCTGATTCTAGTGTTGTTTATGGTTTTTACTGAATTAATTTATGATCCGAAGAAGTGAGCGGGAACCCATGAAACCTCATACCCTGCCACAATAATTGTTGGTCTTTAAGGTGCTACTGGACTCTTGCTCTTTTCTACTGCTACAGACACACTAACGTGGCTACCCATCTTGATCAATGTTCTTTTTAATTGTTCAAGTGTTTTATCATAGAATGTTGGAGTTGGAAGGGACCTTGCAGGTCATCTAGTCCAACCCCCTGCACTCTGCATGAGCGTAGCCGAAAGACAGCCCTACAACATACCTGAAAGAATAGAAACATACCTGAAAGAATAGAAACATACCTGAAAGAATAGAACCAATGTGTCTTTTAATATGTTTTAATGTGTCTTTTTTTACGTTCGCCACCTTGCGGGCCCTGGTTGGGTGGAAAGGTGGCAGAAAAATGTTTTAAACAAATAAATTGAAGAGAAGAAGTTTGATGGGGGGTCCCAACTTCTCTAAAGACCCATCTTTCTCCGTTCTGTGCAGAAACCACACCCTAACCTGGATGGTCCAGGCTAGCTTGATCTCATCAGATCTCGGAAGCTAAGTAGGGTCAACCCTGGTTAGTATGTGGATGGGACACAACCAAGGAAGTCCAGGGTCATCGCTCAGAGGCAGGCAATGGCAGACCACCTCTGAGCATCCCTTGCATTGAAAACCCTATGGGATCACCATAAGGTGGCTGCGACGCGACGGCACTTTACAGACACACTGAGACTCCAAGCACTGGGGAAGAAATGAAGCCATGTTTATAAGGGCCATCGGTTCACACATTCTGCAGTACTGCAAACTAGGATGGGGAAATCCTCCTTAGGGCTTTCCTAACACAGCCCAATGTCAACTAAGCATAGATATCATATTATTTTTCTTCCCCGGTGTTGCTTGGGATTGGGGGTATTTCTATGATTCAGGACTCCCTGGCAAAGAGAAACCAAACATTCAGTACCTTGCTTGAAAATCCGATGAACTGCTAATGTGGTACATTTGTAACACCAACATTAAAGGTAAAGGTTTCCCTTGCTCGAAAGCTAGTCGTATTTGACTCTAGGGGGCGGTGCTCATCTCCGTTTACAAGCTGAAGAGCCAGCGCTGTCCGAAGACGTTTCCATGGTCATGTGGCCGGCGTGATGAAACATCAGAGAATCACAAGATGAGGTTCCTTAAAAATACAACCCTTCAGAGAACCTTGCTAAAAATTTCGGCCTCCCCCCCCCAAGACTGCTGACTCATAGCAATAGCAAGTTCAGGGACTTTGGGGGGGGATCCCTTGCGCCCATGCTTGGAAGACACTGGAGATCCTTAGGAAAGTCGCGAGGCTTGTTATATTGTGGGGTTGCAGGATTGCATGCCCATGGTCCTTAATCCCCCCCCATGCCCAACATTGGATGCAAGGTGTCTTCAACCTAACCCATGGGATACAAAAATGGGAGATCCTCCTTAATCAATGGATTCACTGAAAATAAATGAGAGATCCTTCTACTCAATGGCAGACTGCTCAAACCAAATCCCCAAGACTACAGAGAGACAGCAGACCCCCAATCAGAACAAAGGTAGGAAAGTCCAATCATCCCTCCTTATTATACATGTCACCTGAAGAAGAATCCGATCATATCAAGGGAGCGAGCAGAGGAGAAGCAGCCCAGACTGCAGGCCCAGGGCATAGCCCAAATCCACACTCCCTCGTGCCCTGGTCTTTTGCCGCTTGTATCACTTGAGGCTGGGCACCTGTGTTCGTATCCTTTGCGGAAACTTCACTCTGACCCGCTTATGTGATACAGCACGGCTCACTGCGGATTACCTTTTTTATATAAACGAACCATCGAATAACACGCTTTGCAACCTATCCTAACAATTTCCTCTAAAGTCTTGAATGGATCAAACGGCGACATGCCAGCGGTTGTCCCGGAGCCAATGAATCCGTTGAAGAGAAATATTCCCCTGCAGTTCTCATTGACTGAAGAAAAAAAACCACCACGCCGAACATTCAGAGATCGGCAGCGAACAAAGAAGCTGCCTACTGCAGAGGAAACTGCACATTCATTAGCGATAGCGGGAGGTTACTATGCTGCATACCAGCGCCTACCAGCGTACCCCGGTACATATTACTACAGATACCACTAATACTAGCAGCATTGTGATGCCTAACGATTTTGAGCTTGCCAAACAACAACAACAACAAAAAATACCAGGCGATTGATTTGCTCATTCTTCCTTCCGAGATTACATGGCCAAATGAATAATGCATCGCCCTCTCCTCTCTGTCCTCCAAATGGGCTAGACTTTATTTCGTATTTGCAAAACGTCCGTCATCAGTGACAGATGGGGTAAGTGACGAGGTTTTATAAGAGGCACCAACTCATTTTTGGGGCACGCTGTGTGAGAGGGAGAAAGAATGAGAAGCGCACTGAACAATTACCATTGGCATTTCCCCCCACAGGTGTTTTTCAGCCACACCAGATGTTCCCTTCCACCACTATGGGATCACATCCGCTGGTAATTACAGGTGGGCGCAGAACGGTCATTTGGGTTCAGTTTGTTTTGCTTGTTACAAATTTTGTTTAGATTTGTTAACAGAGTTATGTCATGTGTTTGGGCTTGTTACAGAAATGCATCCCCCACCTGCCACGTCCTTGTCTCGCACATTGTCGGAGAATGTACAGACAGGAAAAAGAGGTGTGGGTCGTGAGTTTGTCCTCTATACCTTACTGATGCTAGGATCTTTACAAGAACAGGGGCCTGTTTTAGAACAGAGACCACTAGACATGGTGGATCACAAAAACAAACAAACACCTGAGTTCAAGATTCACATTAAAATAGTGAAGAATAAAATTGCACAGGGAGCAACAATTTCATATAAATCTGTTGGGGCCACAAGTTGGAATCAAACGTCACCCTTTCAGCGGGTTGGGAACTAGACCAGGGAGGCCAACTGGGATGGATGCCCACCACCTCACCGGAAGGCCTGTTCTGCAGGGCCCTGTGGAATGGCAGAAGGTCCCATAGGGCCCTGATCTCCTCAGAACCTGCTGCTGGTTCCCCTTCTATATCTGGCACGAGCTCCTTGTCCTTATCCCCAGAGTTCTCCCAGCCCTCCCCCTACATAAGAACATAAGAGAAGCCAGTGGTGGATCAGGCCAATGGCTCATCCGGTCCAACACTCTGTGTCACACAGTGGCCAAAAATACCAGGTGCCATCAGGAGGTCCAGCAGCACCATTTAGCTTCAGCGGATGACCCCGGGTTCTAGTATTATGGGGGAGGGCAGCTGCTCTAGCCCCCCGATCATTTTTGGTTGTTCTTTTCTGCACCTTTTCAAGCTCTATGATATCCCTTTTTCAGGTGCCGTGATGAGAACTGTGCGCAATATTCATATTCCAAGTGCGGTCTCACCACAGTTTTGTATAAGGCCAGTACGGCAGTGGCAGTTTCATTCTCTATTCCTCTTCTAACTATGGCCAGGATGGGATTTGCTCAGATCCCCATCAGTGCATATGTGAAGCAACGTTCCTTCCAGTGAAAGATGAACCCTGAAGCGGACTGAGCACGCGGTGTAGGGCACCGGGGCCACAGGGGGCACCACAAAGTTGGGAAAAGGGTGAAAAAATGTAGAAAGATGCCTTTCAGGTCATGAATATTGGGACTCTGATACATGTAACTTGTGAAACATTGAAATAGATGTTGCATTGCATTTTTGTAGAACTCTATGTCGCCAAAGCTTGGCTTGGTTTGTACAGTATATTGTGTTATCGTATGAATAAATTTTTGTATTGCTGCAACCTGCATTGCATATCTGGTCAGACAGGTCAACAACTCAAATGGACTGGGGGTCAGTGTGGAAAGGAGGGGGCACCAAGATTGGTCAGTGCTTAGGGCACCCGTGAGCCTTCATCCGCCCCTGGTTCCCTCTAAACTGAGTTTGTATGAGCTAGCTCACAGGTTTTTTAGCCTCTGGCTCACACATTTTTGTCTTAGCTCGGGAAGGAAGGCTCCAAAGCAAACGAATTTATGCAGCAGCCAAATGGCTCGCTCACAACTTTCATGCCAGTCGCTCACAAAGTAGAATTTTTGCTCACAAGACTCCACAGATTAGAGGAAGCATTGATGTGAAGTCCGGATTATTTGCCCCAATATGCATCGTTTTACTCTTTCTCACACTGAATCTCAGTCGTCATTTTAATACCCATCCTCCCCAATTTGAAGACATCCTTTTGGAGCTCTTCGCAATCTGTTTTTGTCTTAAACAACCTAAACAATTTGATGTCATCTGCAAACTTCGCCACCTCACGGCCCACCCCTAACTCCAAGTCATTTATGAACAAGCTGAAAAGCACTGGTCCCAATACAGATCTGTGAGGGACCGTGCTGCTCACACCCCTCCGTCGTGAGGACCATTTATTCCTACTCTCTGCTTCCTATTTTTTCAGCCAATTTCCAGTCCATAAGAGGACCTGTCATCCTGTCTCATGACTCTGAAATCTGCCCAGCAGTCTTTAGTGAGGGACTTTGTCAAAAGCCTTCTGGAAGATCAAATAAACAAAGTCTGTTCATTCCTGTCCACATGTTTACCAATACTTTCAAAGAACTCTGAAAGGTTGGTGAGAAAGGACTTAACCTTTGCAGAAGCCATGCTGGTTTTTATTCAGCAGGGCTTGTCCTTATACATGCTTGACAATTTTATCTTTAATTATTCTTTCTATCAATTCACCTGGAACAGAAGTTAAGTTAACCAGCCTGATAGTTACACTGGCCACTCTCCAGTCCTCTGGTAAAAAGTCTGACCTTAGGGTTCAAGCCTTGTGTTCTTCCCAACTACAACTAACTTTTAAGTAGGCCTAACTGCATTTTTGACCATAAATGCGTCTCCTTTCCCCCATTTCCTAGGAAACTTTTTAAGATAGCATTTCCATTCAAAAGGATGCACACATAAAACACAATAAAATAAACTTTGAACCCCATAAGCAATTCAGAAAAGAGTTCAAATGCTACACAATTTAACCCCACTGGCTCCATTATATCTATACAGCTGCTCATGATATCATGCCAGGCCATAGTGCTGGCACCTATTAGAGGTCTCAGTAGGTCTGACAGTCTCCCTCTATGTCCACTAAAATAAAACAGGAATCCAGTGGAACCTCAGAGAGTAACACAATTCATTCCAGCATAAGATTTCATGAGAAGAAGTAGAAGAGGAGATTGGATTTATACCCCACACTTCACTACCCGAAGGAGTCTTGGAGCATCTAACAATCCCTTTCCCCTCCCCACAACAGACACCCTGTGCGGTAGGTGGGGCTGAGGGAGCTTTCCCAAGAACTGCCCTTGAGAGAACAGCTCTGAGAAAATTTATGGCTTGCCCAAGGTCATCCAGCAGCTGCAAGTGGAGGAGTGGGGAATCAAAACCTGGTTCTCCCAGATTAGAGTCCACGCTCCTAACCACTATACCAGAGCTCACTTAAATCAGATTCATGAAGAATACATCCATTAGACAAATGCTGTACACAACATAAACATGGGTGGGACAGATTATAAAAGGAGAGGCTATCTTAAAATCAGAGACGGTGAGGTCCACTTGCAAGTGCTGAGAGGTCAGGAAAGTGGGATTAGCTTAATTCTAATCTAGGAAAGTGTGGGATGAAACATGACAAGCAGATCCAATTAGAAAATTACAGAGAGGCAGCTGAACTAATTAACATCTGTAAGTGGTGGGAGAATCAACATATGCACCTAGAGGGACTGGGAAATCTGAACTCCTTGTCAAAAGTGTGAGGAGATGGACAGTGTGGAACTGCCTGATGAACTCTAATTCAGCCATCTGGCACTGCAGTTCTTTTGCAGGGGAATAATGAGATTTAGACTGGCAACATATTCACCCACTGGTTTCCTGAATATTGCCTTATTAATGCCAGGTTTGCACCCATGTATAGGGACTAACTTGTTTGGCCAATGAAGAGAGTTAGAAGATAGATTCAGGTGGGGGGCCATGTTGGTCTGAAGCAACAGAACAAAGTTTGAGCCCAGTAGTACCTTTTAAGGCCAACAAAGTTTACTTCTGGGTAAAAGCTTCCATATGCATGCACACTTCCTCAGATACGATGAAATGGAAATTACCAGTCCACACGTACAGGTAGAGGGTGAGTAGTGAATTAGTAGTAAATTAAGATGCTGAAGCACAGACCGGAAGGTCGGTAGTTCAGCAGTTTGAGACCCGAGTGCAGCATGACGGAGTGAGCTCCCGTCTCCAACATAACATAAGAACATAGGAGAAGCCAATGTTGGATCAGGCCAGTGGCCCATCTAGTCCAACACTCTGTCACATAGTGGCCAAAAATACCACGTGCAATCAGGAGGTCCAGCAGTGGGGCCAGGACACTAGAAGCCCTCCCACTGCTGCCCCCTCCAGCACCAAGAATAGAGTGCATCACCTGCCCCAGACTGAGAATTCC
Source organism: Gekko gecko (assembly GCA_029375565.1). Taxonomy (NCBI): domain Eukaryota; kingdom Metazoa; phylum Chordata; class Lepidosauria; order Squamata; family Gekkonidae; genus Gekko; species Gekko gecko. Next base: position 13,173,777 of record JAPDNY010000003.1, on the reverse strand, counting down.
CATCTATACCCTGTGGCTAATAGCCACTGATGGACTTCTGCTCCATATGTTTATCTAATTCCCTCTTGAAACTGTCCATGCTTGTAGCTGCCACCACCTCCTGTGGCAGTGAATTCCATACGTTAATCACTCTTTGGGTGAAGAAGTATTTCCTTTTATCTGTTCTAACCCGACTGCTCAGCAATTTCATGGAGTGCCTACGAAATTCATGGAGTGCTCTCCAGTCCCAGCTCCTGCCAACCTTGCAATTTGAAAGCAAGAAACTGCAAGCAGATAAATAGGTACTGGTTCGGTGGGAAGGTAACAGTGCACCTTGGTGTCTAGTCATGCCAGCCACATGACCACGGAGATGTCTTCGAACAGTGCTGGCTCTTCGGTTTGGAAATGGAGATGAGCACCGTGCCCTACAGTCAGATTCGATTGGCTCTCGAGCAAGGGAAACTTTTACCTTTGTATACTATATACACTTATGTGTGTTTCTTAGAGGAAGGGTGGGATAAAAATGTAATAGCTATATAGATTCATAAGAAGAGCCCTGCTGGATCAGACCAATGTTCCATCTAGTCCAGCTTCCTAACTCACACAATGGCCAACCAGTTCCTCTGGAGGGCCAACAACTGGGCATAAAGGCCAAGGCCTTCTCCTGATAAGAAAATAAGAAGAGCTCTGCCGGATCAGATCAGTGGTCCATCTAGTCCAGCATCCTATCTCACACAGTGGCCAACCAGTTCCTCTGGAGGGCCAACAACAGGGCACAGAGGCCGAGGCCTTCCCCTGATAAGAACATAAGTAGAACCCTGCTGGATCAGACCAATGGTCCATCTAGTACAGCATCCTGTCTCACACAGTGGCCAACCAGAAGAAGAAGAAGAGATTGGATTTATACCCCGCCCTTCACTTGGAGTCTCAGAGCAGCTTACAAACTCCTTTCCCTTCCCCTCCCCACAACAGACACCTAGGAGGGGCTGAGAGAGCTCTAAGAGAACTGCCCTTGAGAGAACAGCTGTGCCAGGGCTTGTGACTGACCCAAGGTCACATCGGCAGGTGCAAGTGGAGGAGTGGGGAATCAAACCCGGTTCTCCCAGATTAGAGTCCGCACACTTAACCACTATGCCAAACTGGCTCAGTTTTGACTTCTTCCTATAGGCCAACCCTAGTTTCGACTTCTTCCTATAGGTGAAAATCAAAATAATGAAACCTTCACTCGCATCATCTACACCAGAGGCCCAACCTATTTGAGCCTGTGGGTGCCTTTAGAATTCTGACACAACATGGTGGATGCAACACAAAATGGCTGCCACGGGAAGCGGGAACCCACCATAAAATGGCTGCCACAGCTTGTCTTTAGCCGCATGGCTAAGGTCCTCGGGCTGTAGTAGGAGCTGCTGCCAAAGTATCATTTTTAAAAAAACCTGCACAGCCAATCAAATCTCCAGTGGCCAATCAGAAGCCTTGCCGGGCAAAAGCCCCACATGGACCTGCCCAGTTCCTAAAAACACTTGGTGGGCACCATGTTGGAGAGCCCTGAAAATTGTCTGATACAGTGGGATGAGATAATTGTCTGATACAGTGATAATTCTTTGATATGGGGATAATTGCCTGATACAATGGGATGAGAACAGAGTTTTTATGCAATCACCGTGCCACCCTTACAAACAGTTAGTGAAAAGGAGCCCCCTGACCCCCATTGATTTACCTCACGCACCTGAAATCTCCTCAGCGAACGTGTTCCTATTCTACACCACTTCTCTGACTATACAGGCATCCCACTTCACACTGAGGACTCAGCACTTCAAATCTGTCGCCCTTTCGAAGTGCTAGGTGCAGAAAGAAAGAACTCCACAGTACGGAGCCACGCATTCTTCCTGAAGCAAGCTTAAAAGTGCCATAGAAACAATTAACAGGAGACTGCAAGAACATACCACAGCTATTTCTTCACCCACCGTGTGCCTTTGTTATCTTATATATATATATTTAAAAAAAACACAGTGCCATTCCTTGCTATATATCAAGTCCTTGAAAAGCTCACAAACCATGTGACCTCAAGCATGCAAAATAATACCTCTTTAGAATGGCTAGAAAAAAATGTATATTTCAGATGTCAGCTTCGTATTGTCCTTAGCAGTGGAGCACATCCCACGGAGACACGAAGCCACGTTATACTGAATCAGACCACCTGGTCCTTCAAAGTCAGTATTGTCTATTCAGACTGGCAGTGGTTCTTCAGGGTCTTCAGAAGGAGGTCCTTTACTTCAGTTTGGTGTAGTGGTTAAGTGCGCGGACTCTAATCTGGGAGAACCGGGTTTGATTCCCCACTCCTCCACTTGCAGCTGCTGATGTGGCCTTGGGTCAGCCACAAGCTCTGGCACAGCTGTCCTTGAAAAACAGCAGTTTTTGTCAAGAGCTCTCTCAGCCCCACCTACCTACCTCACAGGGTGTCTGTTGTGGGGAGGGGAAGGGAAAGGAGTTTGTAAGCCGCTCTGAGACTCCCTTGGGTAGTGAAGGGCGCGGTATGAATCCAATCTCTTCTCTTCTTCTTCACCTCCTGGTCCTTTTATCGAGAGCTGCTGGGGATTGAACCCGAGACTGTCTGCATGCCAAACAGATGCTCTTAACAAAGTGTGAGTCCAGTGGCACCTCTAAGACCAACAAGTTTAATTCTCGGCAGCATAAGCTTATACCCAGAATTAAACTTTGTTGGTCGTAAAGGTGCCACTGGACTCAAACTTTGTTCTGTTGCTTCAGACGAACATCGCTACCTACCTGAATCTATCTCTATAGATGCTCCACCAATAAGCCCCCTGCCTAAATGAACCTGCATTTTACTGAGCTGGGCCCTGATCTTCTATCTCATTCTTTCAATGGATAACTGTTTGATGCAATTTGGTGTTGTGGTTAGGAGCACGAACTGTAACCTAGGAGACCTGGGTTTGATCTCTCACTCCTCCACATACAGCTGCTGGTGTGACCTTGGGTCAGTCATAAGTTCTTTCAGAGCTGTTCTCTCAAGGGCAGTTCTTGAGTGAGCTCTCTCAGCCCCATCTACCTCACAGGGTGTCTATTGTGGAGACAGGGAGGGAAAGGAGACTGTAAGCCGCTCTGAGACTCCTTCGGGTAGTGAAGGGCGGGGTATCAATCCAATCTCTTCTTCTCTTCGTCTTCTTCAGGAGATGCCGGGGACTGAACCTGGGGCCTTCTGCATACCAAGCAGAGACTCTGCCCTTCTGCCACAGCCCCTCCCACATCCTTCTGCTTCAGAAAGCCCCATATGCACCAGGCAAAAAGGATTTCAGGAAGCACGCTGAGCTAGCAACCGCCTCTGCTTGTGACTTGAGAGGCCCACTACTAATCAGTAAAGACACTACTGGGGTATTTATTTTATTAACTAGCAGTAAAGCCCGTTGTGGAAATAAATACAACGAGCTCTAGAAACTGGCTCTGGAAGAGTGCCAAGGCCTTGGGCACTCAGTGTCAATTTGCTGTGGGAACCTCAGCAGGGTATAATGACATGGAGTCCATCATTTTTTCCAGAGGAACTGATCTCTGCTACCTGAAGAGCAGTTGTAATTTTGAGTTATCTCCACCCCTCACCAGGATACTGGCAACAATGGTTCCCCCAGGAGGAAATGACTGGTTTGGAGGGTGGAGTCTATGACTTTGTACCTGTCTGGGGTCTCACCCCTCCTCAAACCTCACCCTCTTCAGGCTCCACCTCTCAAATCTCCAGGAATTTCCCAACCTGGAGGTGGCAACCCTATCTCCTTCCCAGCTAAGCATCAAACGGCCATTATCTGCCCCTCTGATTTCAGCTTTGCATCTCCTCCCCCCTCCCTCCTGGAGATCAGTTGTAATTCTGAGTGATCTCCACCCCGCACCTGGAGATTGGCAATAGTGGTTCCCCAGGAGGGAATGGCTGGTTGGGAGGGTGGAGTCTATGGCATTGTACCTGTCTGAGGCCCCACCCCTCCTTGAACCTCACCCTCTCCAGGTTCCATTCCTCAAATTTCCAGGAATTTCCCACCTGGAGTTGGCAACCCTATCTCCTTCCCAGCCAAGCATCAACCCACCTTTATTTCCCCCTCACTCTTCAGTTTTCCATCCCCCCCACACACACCTGCAGCCTTTTCTGTGCTCCGAAGTCCTGACTGCCTCATCACATTGGCTGTCATGGGGGGGGGGCATCTCAGCAGGGTATAAGGACACAGAGTCCACCATTTTCTCCAGGGGAACTGATCTCTGCCATCTGGAGAGCTGTTGTAATTCTGAGTTATCTCCAGCCCTCACCTGGAGATTGGCAACAATGGTTCCCCAGGAGGAAAAGAAGTCTCTCTCTCTCTCTGCAATGGGGACCAAAGCAGTTTACATCATTCTCCTCTCCCCCTTTTGACTTGCACAACAACCCTGTGAGGTAGGCTAGGCTGAAAGTCTGTGACTGGTCCAAAATCACCCACTCAGCTTCTACAGCAAGAACCTGGATCTAGCAGACCCTGCTCTGAAGCACTGGCTGCTTCGCCTAGGGTAGCAAGCCTTCAGGTGGAGCCTGAAGATCACCAGGTATCACAACTGAACTCCAGACAACAGATCTCTCCCCCCCCCTGGAGAAAATAACTGCACTGGAAGGTGGGCATTATAGCATTCTGTTCAGCTGAGTCCTCTCCCCTTCCCAAACTCTGGTTTCCATAGACTCTGCCAGAAAATCTTCAGGAATCTCCCTACCTGGAGCTGACAATCCTAGTCAGGACTGGCCCCAATGAGTTCCTCACGAAGGCCTGCAAAGGGTTTTTTTCTGTTGTCTGAACCAAGCTTGGTTGCCTACTATGGAGAAATGGGCTCCAGTTTACAACTCAGCTGTTTGCCTCCCACTCTCGTCTTGTGGGCGTATCTCACTCCTTAAGTTCGCTGCCACTGCTCACTGAACTGTCACTGCCTTTTTAGAGGGACAGTGAGACCCCTCTGGCCAAATCTCCCTATTTGGAGATGGAATCCCCAATCTTTGGAGGATCCCTGGAAAGTTGGAAACCCAAGGTTCTGGCCTTTCCTTGCTTCCTTGGACTACACCCTCCCTTTAGTATTGTACAGAGTGGGGTAGACTATGTGGTCAGAGCACAACACAGATTATTAACCCAAATAAAAGAATTTATTTAACTACTTACACAATTATGGCACACACTAAATAAATAAGGCGCAAGCACAACTATAGGAGTAAGCACACACTATGAACCTACAAGGCATAAATCAACAGGGGTTAAATGCAATCCTGTTTCCCTGCACACGATACTCTCTACCTCTGGAGGTTGTGGGCTCAGGATAGGATCTCTCCTTGGACCGGCCTCTGGCTCTGCTTCAGCCTCTCTCTTGCCCAAGAGAGCAGGAAAACTTCCATTCATTCCCCAGTCCAGCCGACTGTGGCGTGGCTGAATATCTGCTGCCTCCCAGGGACGAAGACCGCCTCCTCCCTGGATGGGCTGGAGTCTATATTGATGCTGCCCCGCCCCTTGGGACAGTCCCTGTTTTCCCACACTTTTTGGCCTTGGGGCAGTTGGGAAGTGTAGGCCAGCAGATGAGGAAGGCCCATTGAACCCAGTGAGTGGTACTCCTGCAGGCCCCTCTCTGGAACTACAGCTCAATTAAACCTTATGGGGGAACATTTTAAACGAACAATACAGGTAACTGCCAGTCTGTGAATGGTCCGAAATCACAGCTTCCAGAGCAAGAACCTGGGTCTGGCAGACCCTGCTCTGAAGTGCTAACTGCCATGCCTAAGGTAGCCAACCTCCAGGTGGAGCCTGAAGATCACTGAGTATCACAACTGAACTCCAGACAACAGATCTCTTCCCCCTCTGGAGAAAATAACTGCTTTGGATGGTGGCCTCTATGGCATTCTATTCAGCTGAGGCCTCTCCCCTCCCCAAACTCTGGCTTCCTTAGACACAAACTAGCCAGGAATTTCCCAACCTGGAGCCGGCAATCCCAGTCAGGACTGGCCCCAATGAGTTCCTCACAACAACCACTGAGGCAAGCAGGAGAACCCACACAGGAGGCAAGCAGAAGAAGTGCCTTCGTCAAGAGAGAAAGCTGTTTGCCAGCAATTCTGACAGGGCACAATGGCTGAAGGGGCAGTAGGTGGGAAAGAAGAGCAGACCCAGCACCTGGCCAATGGCACGTGAGTACTCTTGAGTGGCAACTGATGGGCCAATGGCTGAGGGAGCACACTGCACAGCCAATGGGAGACCTGGAAAGTGCCACCCCAAATGATAATTATTATATAGGGAGATATGCCCCCACCCTTCTTTCAAGGCAGCCCATTTTATCCACACACGAACAGTCTCATTTTCTCTCGGCCTGGCCAGTGGAAAGTCATTTAGGCTGCAGCATGGCAAAGTGGGGATTTCGATCCAGCTCTCCCTGGTCGTAGAACATGGCTCTCACCGCTACAGCGTGTGGGGCTCTCACCCTGGCTGGATGGACATGAAGCTGAACACATGAATCCGCCTTATACTGAATCAGACCCTTGGTCCATCAAGGTCAGTATTGTCTACTCAGACTGGCAGCACCTTTCCAAGTAGGGGTCTTCCACATCACCTGCTACCTGATTCTCTTAACTGGAGATGCTGGGGGTTGAACTGGGGACCTTCTGCATGCCAAGCAGATGCCCTACCACTGAACCACGCCACCTCCCTAAACCACTGGTCATGTTGAAGCAGGTTTTCCACATTCAAGAAGTATTTGTAATTGCAGGCCCCAAGTTTCCAGGTACCCAACCATCTCAGACTTCTCCTGTTCTGCCCCTCAGGCATTAGATAAATCAACAAATAGTCATAAAACCCTAAAAATAACCCAAAGAGGGGGGGAAAGGAAGTCATTTGCTCGAACCGAGAGAATGAGAAATGGGAGGAGAGTTTATATAACAGCAGCTCTAGCTTTTCTTTACACAACGATGCAAAAATGCCCTTTTAAATATTTTTTCTCCCACTAGACATGATTCACTGCAAACCTCTATTTAGCCTGTTGTTTTTCCCTGAGAAATGAAGTGGCTATTTAAAAGGTTAAGATCAAAAATACCATTTCTTTTCATTGAGTAAACAGTACGCAAGCCAGCTAAATGTACTAAATTCAATTGTGCCACAAAACCACACAGTCTTGGATCCTGGGGAGAAACGTGAAAATATTAAGATATCATAACCATCTCCTCCTCCTCCTCGGAGAATGGCTACCACAATAAGAACATAAGAACATAAGAGAAGCCAATGACAAATCAGGCCAATGGCCCATCCAGTCCAACACTCTGTCACACAGTGGCCAAAAATACCAGGTGCCATCAGGAGGTCCAGCAGTGGGGCCAGGACACTAGAAGCCCTCCCACCGCTGCCCCCCAGCACCAAGAATACAGAGCATCACCTGCCCCAGACTGAGAGTTCCCATCTAAACCTTGTGGCTAAGAGCCACTGATGGACCTCTGCTCCATATGTTTATCTAATTCCCTCTTGAAACTGTCCATGCTTGTAGCTGCCACCACCTCCTGTGGCAGTGAATTCCATGTGCTAATCACTCTTTGAGTGAAGAAGGACTTCCTTTTATCTGTTCTAACCCGACCGCTCAGCAATTTCATTGAGTGCCCACGAGTTCTTGCATTGTGAGAAAGGGAGAAAAGGACTTCTTTCTCAACCTGCTCTATCCCATGCATAATCTTATAAACCTCGATCATGTCACCCGTCAGCCGTCGTTTCTCCAGTGTTCCCTCCAGTAGCTCACAGCCTCCGGCTCACACATTTTTATCTTAGTTGAGGAAGGGATGGCTCCACAGCAAACTAATTTATGGAGTAGCCAAATTGCTCACTCACAACTTTAGTGCTGGTAGCTTACAAAGTACAATTTTTGCTCACAAGACTCCACAGCTTAGAGGGACCATTGACCACAATTCCCATATTTGTAAAGCAAAATAAATACTAGATGGATCATTGGTCTGAGCCAGCAGGGCTCTTCTTCTGTTCTTAATACCTGGGCTACTGTGTCCTCTCAGGAAGAGTGAAGCATCCATCAAACAGGGTAAGGACAGGAAATGTAGTCAGGCTGATCTCCTCCCCTCTCCAGTCATCATCAGGGATTCAGCAATGGCAGTCTATACCTCCACATTCAGAGGCAGTCAGCCTCTAAATCCCAGAGCCAGGAGGCAACATCGGGGGGAAGGCCTCGGCCTCTATGCCCTGTGGCTGGCCCTCCAGAAGAACTGGTTGGCCACTGTGTGAGACAGGAGGCTGGACTAGATGGACCACTGGTCTGATCCAGCAGGGCTCTTCTGATGTTCTTAGGAAGGCCTTGGCCTCTATGCCCTGTTGTTGGCCGTCCGGAGGAACTGGCTGGCCACTGTGTGAGACAGAAGGCTGGACTAGATGGACCACTGGTCTGATCCAGCAGGGCTCTTCTGATGTTCTTAGGAAGGCCTCAGCCTCTGTGCCCTGTTGTTGGCCGTCTGAAGGAACTGGTTGGCCACTGTGTGAGACAGAAGGCTGGACTAGATGGACCACTGGTCTGATCCAGCAGGGCTCTTCTGATGTTCTTAGGAAGGCCTCAGTCTCTGTGCCCTGCGGTTGGCCCTCCAGAGGACCTGGTTGGCCACTGTGTGAGACAGGAGGCTGGACTAGATGGACCATTGGTTTGGTCCAGCAGGGTTCTTCTTAGGTCTTAAGAAGGCCTCAGCCTCTGTGCCCTGCGGTTGGCCCTCCAGAGGACCTGGCTGGCTACTGTGTGAGACAGGAGGCTGGACTAGATGGACCACTGGTTTGGTCCAGCAGGGCTCTTCTTAGGTCTTAGGAAGGCCTCAGCCTCTGTGCCCTGCGGTTGACCCTCCAGAGGAACTGGTTGGCCTCTGTGTGAGACAGGATGCTGGACTAGATGGACCACTGGTCTGATCCAGCAGGGTTCTACTTAAGTTCTTGGGAAGCCTGTGCCCTGCAGAGGAACTGGTTGGCCACTGTGTGAGACAGGTCGCTAGATGGACAGTGGTCTGATCCAGCTGGGCTCTTCTTATGTTCTTAGGAAGGCCTCGGGCTCTATGCCCTGCTGTTGGCCATCCAGAGGAACTAGATAGACTTAAGGCTGTGAGCTCTTACAAACATGGATGCCTGGCAGGGCCTGACTAAGTGGAGGGAAGCTCCACATCTCTCAAACTCTGCTTTAGTTTGCCATAGGTATAGGGGGGAGGGAAATTCCTACTGTGTGTGTGTGTGAATAGCTCTGTGTGTGTGAACTGCTCTGTTGTAGGCATCGTAACTCTTCCTTAAAGATACCTCCCTCCTCGAGGGATGACCTTGAGTGTGAAGCTGTGCCGACTTGCTTTTGAAGATAACGGGATTGTATATTCCCAGGTAGTGGGGGGGGGGGTTGTGAATGCAACAGCAGGCCAGGATGGCTGCAAAGTGTGATTGGCTATGTGGGGGGCAGGTGTTAGTTTGAACTGTCTATATCTTTGAACTCTCCCGCCAGAGTATCAGTTCTGACACGGTACTGTTCTAACTCGGATCATGATGATATCTCAATAAACAAATCGCTACCAAAGAGAGTGTTGTTGGGAGTCTCTTGTCCAGGGGTCTGACATCCTCCCAGAATGAGAGATACAGGTAAACTCATTATAGCAAAGCCATCTGTTGAATTTCTGGCAACAGGTTTAGAGGTATGGAACTTCAAGGGATTCTGAAGTCACAAGAATAAAACAGTTTATTCCCTGGAAGGGGGGCGGGAATGAAATTTTGGAGAAAATCTAGTACGCAGTACTTCTTTTTCTTAACAAATTTAAATTTGTTTTCCTGCTTTAATAGCAAAAAATGTATAATTTAGAACGCGGTGTATTTATGCAATATTATGAAAAATATGACCTAGTTTTCTACAGGCAAAACGATGAACCAGAGTGAGAAGGCTGTAAATTGCTGAACTCCACGCTTCCTTAGCACGTGTCATCGGAGAGGTAGACGTAGAGGTGGAGGGGAATCAAACTTGAAAAGACACGACATAAATTTTGTAGCAAACAGAAGGAGTGGCACAATAGGAACAGAACTAGTTTCATGCAGTCTAGCAGAGCCAGTGTTCCCTCTAAGCTGAGTTTGTGTGAGCTGGCTCACAGTTTTTTAGCCTCCGGCTCACCCAGTTCTTCACCTGAAGAGTGATTCTTCACCCAAAGAGTGATTAACATATGGAACTCACTGCCACAGGAGGTGGTGGCAGCTACAAGCATGGACAGTTTCAAGAGGGAATTAGATAAACATATGGAGCAGAAGTCCATCAGTGGCTATTAGCCACAGGGGATAGATGGGAACTCTCAGTCTGGGGCAGGTGATGCTCTGTATTCTTGGTGCTGGGGTGGGGGGCAGCAGTGGGAGGGCTTCTGGTGTCCTGGCCCCACTGCTGGACCTCCTGATGGCACCTGGTATATTTTGGCCTCTGTGTGATGGAGTGTTGGACTGGATGGGCCATTGGCCTGATTCAACATGGGCTTCTCTTATGTTCTTATGTTCAACAGCACAGGCAGTTTGACGCAATCATTCAGAGCAAGAGGTGTGAGTTATCAGATACAGTTAAATAAACAAAATATTGCAAGAGCGCTAATGTTTTAAGCATGTTTTTATTTTAAGTTAAAAAAAATCTTTGTGTTTGTGTCCTTTTATAAAGTTTATATCTCCGCTACCTGGCATTACATTTTATGGCACACATGGCCCGGCCCGACAAGGTCTCATTTATGTCAGATCCGGCCCTCCATAACAAATGAGTTCGACGTCCCTGCCTTAGATTGTTAAAGACAGAAGACCAGCAAAACCCCCTTTGTGACACAAAACATTTCTTTCATCCCACCTGGGGAAGGACAGTCCATGGCATCAGTGCCACTGGCGAAAACACTCCATTCCTGATAGATGACACATTTGATAACCACTGAAGATCCTGAAGGTTTCGTAATTCTGTACATCCGCAGGCCTAGCTCCACAAATAATCAGAGTTTTCAGGACCACCCGTAGCTTCTAATGTATTGTCTTCAAGGACAACCCCACGGAAGAATTTACTAGACTAGCGCCCGTGCAACAGTGGTCAAATTCATTGCCTCCAGAAGAGGGCTGTGCGTGTAAAGTGCTCAGTCGCAGCAGACTTCTGGTGACCCTGTAGGGTTTCCCAGGTAAGGGACAGACTGAGGTGGCTTGCCATTGATGGCCTCTGCATAGACTTCCTTGGTGGTCTCTCATTCCACAAACTAACCAGGACCAACCTGCTTGGCTTCTGAGATCTGATGAGACTGGGCTAGCTGGAGCCATCCAGGTCAGCGCCCAGAAGAGATGCAGTTGCTAAATCCGCCAAAGCTGAAAGAACATGATGTGCTATACAGCTTTGAATCTGGCGTGTGCATATTTAATGCATAGGCACGTACCGACACAGGCAAAAAATTAAATCTCCATAGCGTATCCTCTTCCCCCAAGATCCAGTCATTCAACTCTGATATAGTTGTCTGATCATTGCTGTTGCCTTGGTCCCACAATTTAGCCAAACCGCTCGCTCACAACTTTAAGGCCAGTAGCTCACAAAATAGAATTTTTGCTCACAAGGCTCCACAGCTTAGAGGGAGCACTGCTTCGGGCAGGGAAGGTGGCACGGTATAGCCCAAGCTCATAAAAACTCAGAAGCTAAGCAGGAATGGCAGTTGGATGTGAAACCAGACTCTGCAGAGGAAGGCAGTGGCCAATCAGCCCTACTTCTCACTTGCCTTCAAAGCTCCTCGCCGGGGTCACCTTAAGCCTCGGATGGGAGACCATCGAGGAAGACTCTGCAGAGGAAGGCCATGGCCAACCACCTCTGCTTCTCACTTGCCTTGAAAGCCCCTTGGTGGGGTTACTATAAGTCTAGGATGGGAGACCACCAAGGAAGACTTTGCAGAGGAAGGCCATGGCCAACCACCTCTGCTTCTCACTTGCCTTGAAAGCCTCTCACTGGGGTTACCATAAGTCTTGGATGGGAGGCCACCAAGGAAGACTCTGCTGAGGAAGACAATGGCAAACCACCTCTGCTTCTCACTTGCCTTGATAGCCCCTCACTGGGGTCACCTTGAGTCTTGGATGGGAGACCACCAAGGAAAACTCTGTAGAGGAAGGCCATGGAAAAACCACCTCTCATTTGCCTTGAAAGCCCCTCATGGGGACACCATAAGTCTTAGATCGGAGACCACCAAGGAAGACTCTGTAGAAGAAGGCCATGGTCAACTACCTCTGCTTCTCACTTGCCTTAAAAGCCCCTCACCGGGGTCTTAAGTCTTGGATGGGAGACCACTAAGGAAGACTCTGCAGAGGAAGGCCATGGCCAACCACCTCTGCTTCTCACTTGCCTTGAAAGCCCCTGGCTGGGGTCACCTTAAGTCTTGGATGGGAGACCACCAAGGCAGACTCTGCAGAGGAAGGTCGTGGCCAACCCCCTCTGCTTCTCATCTGCCTCGAAAGCCCCTCGCTGCAGTAGCCATAAATTGGCCACCACTTGACAAAACATCTGTATGTAATCCTAGCTTCTGTTTTCAATATTTAAAACACATACACAGTTCTCAGAAACATTCTGCATTTTTTCCACCATCCTATTTTGCCCCCAAAGCCACCCTCATTCAGCTTCTACACGCCATTAATCCCACCTCGCATCGAGTATCAGGGAGTGTTTTAAAAATAATTATGTGCTAATCGTCTTTCATTCGGACGGGAGAAATTCAAACACACTGACCTGGTTTGTCGGATCCAAGCCCGCGGTCCCCTGGATTAGTCGACGATGCCAAACCTCAGCCTGGCTCTGAAACAGACACAGAAGAGGAGAAACAAACGAAGTTAAAGGAATACTTTGCGGAGCGTGTCATTCTAAAGTGAAGTCTGAAAACAGCCCCCGAATGACAGGAGGAAAAGAAAGTCGCGTTAATCTGCTTAACTAACAGCCAAGAATCCATTTACCAGCCAGCTCTGCTCTAGAAAGGAATTACGGTGACATGAGAGAAAAAAAAAAGCTCAGAATTTTAACTCGTCGGTACGTTGATTCCTGATCCCCTTTCCTGGGCTCCTGCCTGCTGGTTTTAATTTAACAACCTGTTAGAAGAGAGAACTTAGCCCGGCATTATTGTTCCCCCTTCACTGCTCATAGCAAGAGGAACTCCTTCGATGCAGCACAAAAACATCAACCGCACGGGAATTTGGCCGTGTATGAAATCTGACAGCTCGCTTCCCTTCAAAGGGGAGACCTGAGAATTTGGTTTGGAGAAACCAAAGTTCGTGAGGTGCAAAGCCAACCATGCTACAGACTGCAATGTGAGTTGAATGCTCAAGGCCTTTGCATTTGGTGTTGTTGATATTTTTATTTGAAAAGGAGAATGGAAGTTATTTTCCGAAGAGGAAGAGGAAGAGGAAGAGGAAGAGGAAGAGGAAGAGGAAGAAGAAGAAGAAGAAGAAGAAGAAGAAGAAGAAGAAGAAGAAGAAGAAGAAGAAGAAGAAGAAGAAGAGGCAGAAGAAGAAGAGGCAGAGGCAGAGGCAGTGGCGGCAGAGGAGGAGGAGGAGATTGGATTTATACCCCGCTCTTCACTTGGAGTCTCAGAGTGACTTAGAATCTCCTTTCCCTTCCCTTCCCAACAACAGACAGGTAGGTGGGGCTCAGAGAGCTCTTTTGAGGACTATCCTTGAGAGAACAGCTCTGAAAGAACTTGTGACTGCCCCAAGGTCACACCAGCAGCTGCATGTAGAGGTGGGAATCAAACCCAGTTCTCCCAGATCAGAGTCCACCCTCCTAATCACACCACCAAACTGGCTCTTTAGCAATGCTAAAGCATACAGACACAAATTGTATGCTAGCAGCATCCAGCCCTGACCTGGTTAGCTCAGGCTATAGCTCTTCCCCTCAGATCTCAGAAGCTAAGCAGGGTCGGCCCTGGCTAGTATTTGGATGGGAGGCCACCAAGGAATGCCAGGGTCATGACATGGAGGCAGGAAATGGCAAACCAGCTCTGAACATCTCTTGCCTTGAAAACACCACAGGTCACCATGAGGGCCAGTTTGGTCTAGTGGTTAAGTGCGCAGACTCTGATCCGGGAGAACTGGGTTTGATTCCCCACTCCTCCACTTGTAGCTGCTGTATGACCTTGGGCAAGCCATAGTTCTGGCACAGTTGTTCTTGAAAACGAACAGTTTCTGTCAGAGCTCTCTCAGCCCCTCACAGGGTGTCTGTTGTGGGGAGGGGAAGGAAAAGGAGTTTGTAAGCCGCTCTGAGACTCTTTCGGGTAGTGAAGGGCAGGGTATAAATCCAATCTCTTCTCTTCTTGTCCTCTAAGTCAGTTGTCACTTGACGGCGTTTTCCACCGCCACTGCCACCAGCAACATCCAGCTACTCAAATTCTACAATGCAGTTTTCATATGCTACAAAAAACACCTGTGATCAATTAACTGCTTATGATATTTTTCACTGGAGGGCTTCCACTTATTTACATCTTCTTCCCAGCATACCAAGCCATACCCCACAGGAAGAAGAAGAGATTGGATTTATACCCCACCTTTCACTCGGAGACTCAGAGTGGCTGACAATCGCCTTCCCTTCCTCTTCCCACAACGGGCACCTTGTGAGGCAGGTGGGGCTGAGAGAGTCCTGAGAGAACCGGGACTGGCCCAAGGTCACCCAGCAGGCCTCATGTAGAGGATGAGAAGGGAACCAAACCCAGTTCTCCAGATTAGAGTCTGCCACTCTTAACCACTACACCACGCTGGAGAAGAAGAGAACTACGTACTATCCCCTGAGATCCTTGGCTTAAGCTTCTTGATAAGCTCCTTGGTGGGATAAAAATGTGATTGAGACAGATGGCACATGAGCGATACAAAGGTAAATGACGATGACGGTGCACTAAAATAGCCATTCCCTTTAGAAAATGGTCGTGTGGACCGTTAAAACATCAGTGCTTTTTCCCACAGAAAGTTAAAAGAAAGTTTGCAGTTACTTTAATGGGATCTCATCTGCACATGGAGGGCAAGGTCCTGCTGTTTTTCAGACCAAAATACTTACGTACATAAGAACATAAGAGAAGCCAATGTTGAATCAGGCCAATGGCCCATCCAGTCCAACACTCTGTCACACAGCGGCCAAAATATACCAGGTGCCATCAGGAGGTCCAGCAGTGGGGCCAGGACACCAGAAGCCCTCTCACTGCTGCCCCCTCCAGCACCAAGAATAGAGTGCATCACCTGCCCCAGACTGAGAGTTCCCATCTATACCCTGTGGCTAATAGCCACTGATGGACTTCTGCTCCATATGTTTATCTAATTCCCTCTTGAAACTGTCTATGCTTGTAGCTGCCACCACCTCCTGTGGCAGTGAATTCCATATGTTACTCACTCTTTGGGTGAAGAAGTATTTCCTTTTATCTGTTCTAACCTGACTGCTCAGCAATTTCATAGAGTGCCCACGAGTTCTTGTATTGTGAGAAAGGGAGAAAAGTACTTATTTCTCAACCTGCTCAATCCCATTCATAATCTTATAAACCTCGATCATGTCACCTCTCAGCCGTCGCTTCTCCAAGCTAAAGAGCCCCAAGCATTTTAACCTTTCTTCATAGGGAAGGTGTTCCAACCCTTTTATCATTCTAGTTGCCCTTCTCTGCACTTTTCCCAATGCTATAATATCCTTTTTGAGATGTGGTGACCAGAACTGTACGTATTACTATACAAAAGATACTTATCTCTTGATACTTATGTTCTATACATAAGATACTTATGTACTGAGAGCCAGTGCAGTGTATTGGTTAAGAATGGCAGACTCTAATCTGGAGAGCCGAGCTTTGATTCCCTACTCCTCATGAGGCCTGCTGGGTGACCTTGGGCCAGTCACGGTTGTCTCACGACTCTCTCAGCCCCACCTGCCTCACAAGGTGCTTGTTGTGGGGAGAGGAAGGGAAGGCGATTGTCGGCCGCTTTGAGACACATGAGGCCTGCTGGGTGATCTTGGGCCAGTCTCAGTTCTCTCAGGACTCTCTCAGCTCCAACTGCCTTTGAGACACATGACCCCTGCTGGGTGACCTTGAGCAAGTCATGGTTCTCTCAGGACTCTCTCAGCCTCACCTGCCTCACAAGGTTCCTGTTGCAGGGAGATGAAGGGAAGGTGATTGTCAGCCGCTCTGAGATGCATGAGGCCTGCTGGGTGACCTTGGGCCAGTCACAGTTCTCTCAGGACTCTCTCAGCCCCACCTGCCTCATGAGGTCCCTGTTGCAGGGAGATGAAGGGAAGGCGATTGTCGGCCGCTTTGAGACACACGAGGCCTGCTGGTTGACCTTGGGCCAGTCTCAGTTCTCTCAGTTCTCTCTCAGCCCCACCTGCCTCACAAGGTGCCTGTTGTGAGGAGAGGAAGGGAAGGTGATTGTCAGCGGCTTTGAGACACACAAGGCCTGCTGGTTGACCTTGGGCCAGTCCTCTGGTACTCCTAAGAATAGGGAAAAGCAGGGTATAAAATCCTACTCTTCTTTTCCCTCCACATGAGGCCTGCTGGGTGACTTTGGGCCAGTCCTGGTTCACCTCACAAGGTGCCTGTTGTGGGGAGAGGAAGGGAAGGCGATGGTCAGCCATTTTGAGACTCTTTACATTAAAGAAAAGTGGGGTATAAAAACCTACTCCTCTTCCTCCTCTTCTACTAAAAGACAGAATCATCCTTATGACCCTTGTTACCGTGCCTTAGCGGTCAGAAGAAAACTACTCGAGCTACGCTTCCCCTGACCCCTCAGCATCAGAAGAGTGAAAGAGTGCAGACTTTTCTCAAGCAGGAAATCCACCCTGCTCCACCCCGCACTGGGGCTTCTCCTCATGAAGTGGTCAGACAAATAAACCACAGGAATTCATCTGTGGCTCCGAGGCCCGCTGGGCCCAGCTTACTGCGACGCTCTCACACTTCAGAGACAAAGTGGGCCAAGCCGAGTGTAAGACCCGGGCCAGCGAACTGCATCCCATGAAAAGCCAAAGAATTTTGGAACACCTGCTAAGACTTGGGAGGGGAGCGCTCTTCAGGTATAACCTCCCACCGACCGATCCAAAACTATTATATATCAGGCCATCTATCATCCGTCGCCAGTTAAAATGTCACAGGAGACACCGGATGGCTTGTGTTTAACGCCATCTCGTTTTAATCGCTTAATGGCTTAACTGGTTCTATATCTTGGTTCTGATTGTTTTTATTATGACGTGAGCCGCCCGGAGCCCATTTGTGCGGCAGGGCGGGATGCAAGTTAAATAAATAAATCAGTGAGTATATAAATAAAGGACTTTGCTATGTTATTCAGACTCAAGCCTTTATAAAGATATCAAGAGGAGCATAAGCTGGAGAAGGCTCGGAAAGAGATAATTACTTGTTGGAGAGTTGCTATACGATATCTGCAAGATTTATTTATAGACCCATTAGGTTGTTTTTGTCACGAATGCCTGCCTTTCGGTAAGCTGGTATGTAAGCTTGATAAAAATTTTCAAAAATTAAAGTATAACAAAACGCAGTAGGAAACGGAAATTCTCTCTTCAGAGACACCGGCTTCCCTTGTGACTTGTGTGTCAGGCGTAATTTGGGAAAACAGGTTGCGCTGGGATTCTGAAGATCCTTGAAAATTACCCTAATTGTCTGGGATTTAGCAGAGTTCTCAGAAAGAGGCCACTGGTAAGAAGTGAGGTCAGATGGCTTAGCTGCTAGCCTAGGCTCAAGAAGCAGATGGCTTTATGTTCTCAAGAAGACCATGGGCGGGGGGGTCGTACAAATGCACAAAGAATCCCCCCTCTGCCAAAGACATTGCCAAAAGCTACTTATGGCGAGTACTTGGATGGGAGACCTCCAAGGTATACCAGGGTCCTGAAGTGGAGGCGGGCAATGGCAAACCACTTCTGGACGTCTCTTCCTTCGAAAACCCTGCGGGGTCATCACAAGTTAGCTGTGACTTGAAGGCAGAAATCAAAATAAGAGAGAGAGAGAGAGAGAGGTCCAATCAAAATAGCTAATGCTATTAAAAAAAACCACAAAAATCCTCTAGTCCTGTGGATTTGGGAAAGAATAAACAGAGGAAGATATCAACCACCAGTCGATACATCTGATCCTCAACAAGGCCAAATCTGTGGATACTTAAATCCGGAGACTGGAGCCATGAACAGAAGAAGAGGAAGAGGAGGAGGAAGAGGAGGAGGAAGAGGAGGAGGAAGAAGAGGAGGAGCAGGAGGAGATTGAATTTATACCCCACCCTTCACTACCCAAAGAAGTCTCAGAACGGCTTACCATCTCCTTTCCCTTCCCCTCCCCACAACAGACACCCTGTGAGGTAGGTGGGGCGGAGAGAGCTCTTTCAAGAACTGCTCATGAGAGAACAGCTCTGGGAGAACTTATGACTGCCCCAAGGCCACACCAGCTGCTGCATGTGGAGGAGTGGGGAATCAAACCCAGCTCTCCCAAGATTAGAGTCCACGCTCCCAACCACTACACCAAACTAGCTCTCAAGATAGATATTTCTACAAAGCTGGGAAATGCCCCAGGTTTGGAGAAAAAAATTCAAATCTAAATAATAATAATAATAATAAATTGGGGGTGTTAAACCCCAATATAACCAAAACAATACCTATAGCTTTAAGAAATACACATCCTCAGTGGCCGCTGCTAGGCAACCACAACAGTATTGCCAGCCTTAAGCCTTTGGGTTTTTTAAATCAGTATAAGGCAGAGGGGCAGGGACCTTTCCAGGGCTGTTTTGGCCTTTTAGGGATAACTAATTGGGCCCAGGCCTACCAGCAACTACCAGGCAACTTGCTATCACCTCTCTTATATGACTTCCTCAGGCCTGGCAGCTGGGTCTCCATGCCGAAGGGCTTTAGATCAGTGATAGAGGATCTGCTTGGCATGCAGAAAGTCCCCAGTTCAATCCCTGGAATTTCCAGCTAAAAAGATCTGGTAGTAGGGGATGTGAAAGCCCTCACGTGGAGATACTGGAGAGTTGATGCCAGTCTGCATAGACAAACTGGTGTTAATAGACCCACAGGTGTTGACAGACTAAGGGTGTGACGCTGGTGCAGGCAGCTTTATAAGAATTTATGATCGGGGTCCATGGCTCAGAGGTAGGCCATTTGTTTGGCATGCAGAAGGTCCCCGGTTCAATCCCTGGCATTTCCAGTTAAATGAATGAGATGATGTGAAAGACCTCTGTCTGAGTCCTTGGAGAGCCGCCGCTAGTCTGCGTAGACAATACCGACTTTGATGGACCGAGGGTCTGATCCGATATAAGACAGCTTCCCATGTTCATATGATGAGACAGCTAACAAACCCCAAGGAGAAGCAGCCGCCCAGAGGGGACAGCGCATTGTGCTGCTACAGCTCGTCTTTATTTATTATTTATTTCTTTAGAATATCTCGATGGACATTTTCAGGAAAAACTGGGGGGAAATGCGGAATTCGCACTTTTTATAGATTGAAAGTCACTTTGTTACTTTGGGGACCTAAAATGCCGCGTATATAAATTGGCCTGGCATAAAAGTATCATGTCCGATATATTAAAAGTACAGCTTATTCGTGAAAACAATACAAACTGAATTTACTTTTTCCCCAATTTTATTTTTTTTCCGTTACAAACGGAACGACGAGGCCCTGAAAAGGTCCACGAGCGAAAAGGAAACTCAAACCTTTTTCATTCTCCTGTGACAACTGCAGTGCCCCTTAGAGACAGAAATGCATCTTTCTCTTGCATTTGAGAATTGCAGCCTCAGTATTTCCTCAGCATTGATATGATTCCAGCATTGACTGATTGCAATGGTTTGATACTTTACGTAGTCTCAGGCCCGTGGCCAGGATTTTGTGGCTTGTGGGGCGATTTTTTTCCTGCTGGGGCTGAAGTTATCAGTGCAGAAAGAACAGCTGTTTCGCCAACAGAAAGCTGTTACCAGGAGAGATCGCTACATTGCAAGCTGTCAATAACGTTAGATGATAGTTCTCAGCTGCCGCAAGTTAATCACTTCTGCCAGACTAAGCAACAATTCTGATAACAAGCTGGTAGGTGGGGGTGATGACTTCTATGGTCGAGAAAGCTAACATTTAGACAGAAAAACTCTCTTAAAGGAGACCAATTTCTTGACACAGAGTTAGAAGGGATCCTAGAGGTCACCTACTCCAACCCCCTTGCTCAGTGCAGGAATTAGTCAACTACAGCACCCCACTCTGCTTAAAGGAGTGTGTGCCTTTAAAAAAAATGTTTAGAAAATGACTGAAAAAAAGCATTTACAGGAGAAATTCTCGTGGGGCTGTGCCTTTAAGAAAGGGGGCGGAGCCCCCAAAAGCCCCATTTTAGCTACGGGCCTGCATAGTCTTACATAGTAGTCTTCATGTTACATAGATTTTAGAAATAATATGGGAGGATTACATATATGAACACCTTGTCATAAACATGTTCATCATCATCACCATCATCATAGACCTTGATTGGCATGGCCATAAACATGTTATTTATCATTGTAAATGAAAGTATTCCATGATCCATTCCCCCCCAGTTTTTCCATAAAAAAACTACTTTGGGGGGAAACGGGAACCTCCCCCTTTTTTCCCACTGGGCCTTCCCATCTCTAGATACACCCATGGAGAACACTGCTGACGCGCCTGTTACTTTTCACATCTCTGAACCCAACAAAACAGGACACAGAACGGTACCCTCAGCTACCCTCTAAGGAGTCACTGCAAATTCTCCCCCAATGTATTTTGCTTCCTACAAAACTCAGAATGAAGAAAAACAGGCAAAACCAACAGACAAAAACAAACATACTGTGTTAATACACGAGTCCCAACCAACTCCATTGGGCTGTTCCTCAAGAAGCACACGGAAATCTAGCGTGATGGAAACTGCAACATCAGTGGTACTCACTCAGTGGCTCAGCAGCCACACATGTGGCTCTTCTGACCATCATTTCCCAATGTGGCACTGTCCCACATTTCAGAAAGGTGGGCAAGGCTCTTGCCCACTGGGACTCGTGGATGACAAATGCTTCCCACCTTGAAACGGCTGCCGCTAAAGGAAGGGGGAAGCTGTGAGCCTTCCTGAGATGTAGGCCTCCTGCCAGGGAAGGTTGGTGGTAAATAGGAACGTGGTCCTCGATGGAGGAGAGGAGAGGAGATTGGATTTATACCCCGCCCTTCACTGCCCAAGGGAGTCTCAGAGCGGCTTACAAACTCCTTTCCCTTCCCCTCCCCACCACAGACACCCTGTGGGGTAGGTGGGGCTGAGAGAGCTCTGACAGAAACTGTCCTTGAGAGAACAGCTGTGCCAGAGCTTGTGACTGACCCAAGGTCACATCAGCAGGTGCAAGTGGAGGAGTGGGGGAATCAAACCCGGTTCTCCCAGATAAGAGTCTGCTCACTTAACCACTACACCAAACTGGCTCTCGATGAGCTGTGTTCCCCAATAAGGCACAGGGCTGGTGTGAGCAATAACCGCCCACCCCATAAATCTATTCTCTACAGCACCCTCTATTAGCAGCACTAATCCATTTTATTATACAGCCGCAAGAGACTATTCCATGAGAACTCCCCCCCCTCCACAAACCGTTTGCTCTTGTTGTTGTTTTTAAAACCTCATTGCTGAAGTAAGTGGGATCTACTGCAACAGCTTGGACACTAAAATTAAAGACTGAGACAAACACAGAAGTCTGCATTTTGTGGAATTTCACATTAACGCGTCATTTTTTTTTCAATTCCTGGGAAATGACATTGTCTACAGCTGTGGTTGTTCTGCAAACATCTGTCACGCAGTGGGCGGGCAGCCCTCTCTTTGAAGACTGCTTCTAGAACACGCCTCGACAGATCTTGCTGTCTGGATCCCGAGTTCAGAGACAGACGCGTTCCTCAGATCCCCCGGTGGCAGAAACTAAATTATACGCTCCATTTTGAAACATGTTTTGGCCGTCTACGCTGTTTGGCCAGGCATCTCCTTTGGCTTCTCCGACATGACAATGACTCTTCGCATGGGACTGCCAGAGTTCTGCACCGCCTCCAAGGCAATGCACGATTAGGTGCTCAGCTACAAAGAGAAGGAAAACACGTCACGGCACTGGAGGCGTTCAGAGCCACTGGGCCAGAGGGGCTGCAGCTTTGCGTCTCCAGGTAGAAGTTCTGACATTTTTAAAAAAGTTCAGGTAGGGTTGCCAACTTTGGGCCGGAAAATTCCTGGAGATTTGGAGGCAGAGCTTGGGGAGGGGAGGGGCGTCCAAGGGATATAATGCCCGAAAGTCCCTCCTCCAAAACAGTCATTTTCTCCAGGTAGATTTGAGCAAGTTTGGTGTAGTGGTTAGGAGTGAGGTCTCTAATCTGGGAGAATTGAGTTGGATTCCCCACTACTCTGCATGCAGCCAGCTGGGTGACCTTGGGTCAGTCACAAGTTCTCTCAGAGCTGTTCTTTCATGAGCAGTTCTTGAAAGAGCTCTCTCAGCCCCACCTACCTCACAGGGTGTCTGTTGTGGGGAGGGGAAGGGAAGGAGATTGTAAACTGCTCCGAGACTCCGAGTAAAGGAGAAGGTTTAAATCCAATCTCCTCCTCCTCCTCCTCCTCCTCCTCCTCTTCTTCTTCTTCTTCGAGACCAACAAGACTTTAGGTTTCTTCAAAGCTCATACCTGGAAAATCTTGTTGATCTCTAAGGTCCTACTGGATTCAAATCTAGCTATTCTACTGCAGACCCGACACGGCTAACCTCTGAATCTATTTCCTCTGGGGAAACTGGTCTCTGTAATTCTGGAAAACTGTAGTTCTGGGAGACCTTCGGGCCCCATCGGGAGGTCGGGAACCCTACTACCCCATCAGATCTGCAAAATAAATAAATAGATGCAACCATTAGCCGATCGGCCTAAAATCTCCGAGCCTTTCTTTTCAAAAAGTGCTTCGCTGGAGCCAGCCCAAAGCTTAACGAACTGGATTGTTAGACCAGTCATCTGTCCTTATCGCCATCAGTGGCAGCTCCACCGGACTATAAAATGGATTTATTCATCTTGCAGCCTGTAAGCCAGTGCTGCTTCCCGACAGAAACTTGTCTAACGGGTCTGTGGAAAGGGACAGAAGGCCAGCCTCGTTGACATCCGTTTTCCCGGAGCAATTATCAACAGGTTGTAAAGTCAAACACAAGCGTTGCGCACCCATACGTGGCCCATGCTAAGCTCTGCTTATCGATGAGTGGTCTGCACATGCCTCAGATTGCAAATTGCCACGGAGAAAAGCTCCCCCTGGAACTCCATACTAGGTGCCAAGAAAGGATGTTTAGTGGACAATCAGAACACCCACAGGCAAAACAAAACAAAACACACAAACACAAGTTAGGTTGGCGGCCTCCAGGCGGCAGCTGACGATCTCCCGCTATTACAAGTGATCTCCAGGTGACAGAGATCAGTTCCCTTGGAGAAAATGGCCCCTTTGGAAGATGGACGCTGTGGCTTGATACCCCACTGAAGCCCCTCCCCTCCCCAAACCCCGCCCCCCTCAGGCTCCGCCCCCAAAATCTCCAGCTATTTCCCAACCCAGACCTAGCAACCATCTATTACCTTAATCTATTACTTGTTCTTTGGGTCCATAAAAGTCTAATTAATTATCTTCTACTCCTTTGTGGTTTTTGTTATTAGAGATCCATAAAATTAAGAGGTAGATGGAGAAATATCACGCCCTTAAGGGAATGGCAGATCTATCAGATACTAGCACAGAATTGAACTTTTGACTCTAAATCTCCATCAACAACCTGTAAATTTTTCATCAGCAACCTTCTAAAAATGATGAAACTACTTTAGAATATATCTTTAAAATTCTAATGAAGGGGATGCCGGGGAGAAGTATTTCTTTTTTTACTTCTTTGTTTAATATATATCCTGTAGGTATGCCTTCGATAAATATAATTGTTCCATAATTCCTCTATAGCCCCTTTTCTGTACCCCTTTTCTGTTTTTTTTAAATAAAATATATATTAGTTGTTGTAGATTTTCTGGGTTGGATGGCCATGGTCTTGGCATTGTAGTACCTGACGTTGTGCCAGCAGCTGTGACTGGCATCCTCAGAGGTATAACACAGAAAGATGGAGCACTCTCTCTGTGTCAAGGTGAGAAGAACCCATATGCAAAAGAACCTCCTTAGGAAAGCTCCTCCATTAGCATGTCACAGCCTGGGAAACTCCTACAAGATAATGACTCAGCCCTACCCCACCCTCCTGAGTAGATATAAATTAACTCCCTACCATTTTTCTTCTCACCTTGACACAGAGAGTACTCCACCTTTGGTGTAGTGGTTAAGTGCGCGGACTCTGATCTGGGAGAACTGGGTTTGATTCCCCACTCCTCCACTTGCACCTGCTGGATGGCCCTGGGCAAGCCATAGTTCTGGCACAGCTGTTCTTGAAAAAGAGCAGTTTCTGACAGAGCTCTCTCAGCCCCACCTACCTCACAGGGTGGCTGTTGTGGGGAGGGGAAGAGGAAGGAGTTTGTAAACTGCTCTCAGACTCCTTTGGGTAGTGAAGGGCGGGGTATACATCCAATCTCTTCTCCTTCTTCTGTGTTATACATCTGAGGATGGCAGTCACAGCAGCTGGCGAAACATCAGGAACTACAATGCCAAGACCACGGCCATACAGCCCGGAAAATCTACAACAACTAATGAACTCCGGCCATGAAAGCCTTTGACAATGTATTAAAATATATATTATTTTTTAAAAAAACCTTTCAAAAGATCCTGCCCGGGGAGGGTCATTTCTAATGCATAACCCAATGCGGTGTAGTGGTGAGCGTGTCAGATTAAAGAAGGAGAGTAATATATAAAACAAAAGCACCAAATATTCTTTATTTATTTAATATATACCTTTCTCCCCAGCGGGCACCCAACGTGGCTTCCATCCTCCTCCTCCTCTCCTCTGTTTTATCCTCACAAAAACCCTGCGAGGGAGGTTAGGCTGGGAGAGTATGACTGGCCCAAGCTCACCCAATGAGCTCCCATGGCATGACTGGGAATTTGAACCTGGGTCTTCCAGATCTCTGGAGCTGCGGTGGCTCAAGTGGTTAAGACGCTGAACTGCAGGTTGTGGAAGGTTCAGCAGTTCAAGACCCGGGTGCCGCAAGACGGAGTGAGCTCCCGTCTCTAATTCCAGCTCCTGCCAACCTAGCAGTTCGAAAGCAAGAAATTGCAAGTAGATCAATAGGTACTACTTTGGTGGAAAGGTAACAGCGTTCCGTGCACCTTGGTGTTTAGTCATGCCGGCCACATGACCACGGAAACGTCTTCGGACAGCGCTGGCTCTTCGGCTTTGAAACGGAGATGAGCACCGCAACCCTAGAGTCGGATTCGACTGGCTTTCGAGCAAGGGAACCTTTACCTTTACCTTTACCTTCCAGATCTTAATCCGACACTCGTAACCGCTACACCATTAAAACCATGACACGGGTCAGTAAAAAGAGAGTTGCTGGTCACTCCAGAGTACCTGGTACCCCTCCCCAAGCTGGTGACACCATCTTCTGAAAAGGATAAATTAAACAGAAGTGGCAGGTTTAACGGGCTCTCATCTGAGATGAAAGACAGCCTGCTGAAGTTAGCGTGCAAATGGTTTCCGATTGCCAGCGTGAAGCCCAGACAGACCATAGCATGAGGAAGGCAAAGACCCCACCCCCCATACCCCAAACAGACGCCTTTCATCAAGTCAAAGCACTGTCTACTTTCTAATTTGAACATGTAAACAAACCCTTCATAAGAAGAACGCATGCTGGCACTGAGGCACAGGATGGGCTTGTGCCAGAGCAAGGAACAAAGAAATGCTGAAGACCTGACAGTTCTTGACAGCGGTTCTGCAATTCAACAGCTTGCAAGCTTTCCCCCCGCGAGACGATGGAAGGAGCTGCACCTGATGAATTCCTGCCTGTCGCGCAGTGGTTGACAGCACAGAGGTGTCGTCAGGAAGCAAGGGGGGGACCCAAATGAGGCTCAGAACCGCCTTAAAATCTCAGGGCCCCTTTGGACCGAGAGGAAAAGACACCGTGTTTGGGCCAGTTCTTTGAAATGACCAACCACAAGGTAATGCAAAGGTTATTATTATGCCTCTGTGCAGATCTACATTTCTTATCCTCACACAGCTGTTAAAGGCAAAGGGTTGCTGCCTGCTGTGTGTATGTGTGGGGGGAAGACTGTCAGTCCAAAAGGTCCTGCAGGGACTAGAAACTCAACATTCTTTGTCCAATTTGTTTGTAACTTGAGCAGTCTTTAGTAAAGGAGGAGCACTTGGTTTGCCGAAATTTTGGTGCCATCCGGCAAGAGAAACGACTGCTAAAAAAAAAGCAACCCAACCACCATCCCTCCCCATTGTCAATAATGGGCAGACATCCCATCAGCTATTTAATGTAAACGGAAAGTTTCCCTGACGTGGTCCTCCGATACAATAAACGTTTAACGAAACCGATAATCCTGCCCTTTCTCAAATTGCGAAACCGAATGAACGCAAGGATTTTAAACGCCACAAATGCAAAACCCACCTTCTGGTAGATTCATCAGCAGGGAAGATACCTCAGTTCAGAAGTCTAAAAGAAAGAGAAATACCCTTCTGTTAAAGATGAAAACTGAAATACTCCTACGGTCCAGTTCTCAGGTTTGCTGAGCCAGGATCTAAGCGAGGAGAACAGAACGGAGCTATCTCTGTGCTCTACCAACAGCTCAACAACTGTTGGCTTCACAGGCCAATACACGAACACTTAGAATTAAGCTGCTGCTGGACCTCCTGGTGGCACCTGGTATTTTTGGCCGCTGTGTGACAGAGTGTTGGACTAGATGGGCCATTGGCCTGATTCAACATTGGCTTCTCTTATGTTCTTATGCAGAGTCCTTGTTTGGTGTTGTGGTTAAGTTGCGTGGACTCTAATCTGGGAGAACCGGGTTTGATTCCCCACTCCTCCACTTGCACCTGCTGAGGTGACCTTGGGTCAGTCACAAGCTCTGGCACAGCTGTTCCTGAAAGAGCAGTTTGTGACAGAGTTCTCTCAGCCCCGCCTGCCTCACAGGGTGTCTGTTGTGGGGAGGGGAAGGGAAAGGAGTTTGTAAGCCGCTCTGAGACTCCAAGTGAAGGGCGAGGTACAAATCCAGTCTCCTCCTCCTCCTCCCTCCTCCTCGTAGTACTTTTACCAATGGTTGTAACAGGCAGATGCAAAGGTTCATCTCTCCCTCTCTCTCGCTCCCCTGAGATGATACACAGTAGGTTTTTCTGGATGGGCTTTAGAGAGCAGTGAAAGCAAGCCACTATTGGCAAAAAGAAACTAGAGTGATACCTCCCATCTTCTGCTTCAAGCTTCCTGAGGGTGATGGTAGTGGTAAGACATTTACGCTATTCCCCCTCCCGCCATTTTAGAGTAACTAACAGAAATGGCGGGGCGGGGGGGAGAACCAATGTTTTCAACTTGCAGGATCCTCAGCTGACATAATTTGGAGTCCTTCATCTACAACAGGGGTCCCCAGACTTTTTGAGTGTGTGGAGACGGTTGGAATTCTGACATGGTGGACGCGGCTACAAAATGGCTGCCAGAGGAGGCGGAGCTAGACAGAAAAGAGCTGCCAGGGGAGGCAGAGCCACACACAGAGGGAGCCCACGCGTAGGGAAGGAGAGAGCAATTTTTTAAAAAAATATACTGGGGAAGAGGAGTGTGAGAGAATAAAACCAACACGGTTGTGGCAGCCATGGTTGAAACAACATTGTTTTCATCTCCCCAGCCAACTGGATCTCCTGTAGACAATCAGAAGCCCTGCTGGGCAAGAGCCCCAAATGGCCCCATCCACTCTCTAAAAATGCTCAGACCAAGGTGTCATGATTGTCATGGCATCCATGAGCACCATCTTGGGGATCCCTGACTTAAAGTCATTTGCAGCCCAATTCTATGACATGGATGGGAGAGTTAACTTGTCATTCTAGAAGGGACAGGGCCCCAAATCTCCTCCTCCTTATTTATTTATTTGCTTTATACCCCAACCTCAGGCTCAGGGGGGCTTTGTATAGTCCATCTTCCCTCTATGGGCTCCCAATAAGAGATCAAGCTCAATGAAACAACAGAGGCATATGGAAAATGGAGCTGTAGGAGAGAAGTAGAAGTAGTAGTAGTAGTAGTAGTAAGTAGTAGTAGTAGAAGAAGAAGAGATTAGATTTATACCCTGCCCTTCACCTTCACTCAGAGTGGCTTACAATCCCCATTCCCCTCCCCACAACAGATACCCTTTGAGGCAGGTGGGGCTGAGGCAGCTGTGAGAGAATTGCTCTTGAGAGAACAGCTCCGAGAGAACTTGTGACTGACCCAAGGTAACGCCAGCAGCTGCATGTGGAGGAGTAGGGAATCTGACCCACTTCTCCAGATTAGAGCCCACCGCTCTTAACTTCTACACCAAACTGGCTCCACACTGGCACGCGGGAAGAGGAACTTGATGTTCTGTAGCACGTAGGCCATAAAATAATCTATTGCCTCCACCGTTTTTTAAAGCATCTGCAGCTACTTTCTTTAAATTAGTAATATATGCACCAGCTCTAGGGTTGCCAGGTCCCCCCTGGCCACCGGCAGGGGACGGCAGGGTAGGGTTGCCAGATCCAGGTGGGGAAACTCCTGGAGATGGAGCCAGGGAAGGACAGAGACCTTGGTGGGATACAAGGCCACAGAGTCCACCCTCCAAAGCAGCCATTTTCTCCAGGGGAACTGATGTCTGTAGTCTAGGGATGTGCTGTGACTCCGGGTGGGGACCATCAGGTCGCACCTGGAGGCCGGCAGCCCTAAATGGGCCCCCCAACAGACCTGTGAAATCTATGGCTTTCGAACCAGCCCACCAACGCCATTTTCGGGTAGTGAGTCACTCGTATTGTTACGGCACTGCTCCCCACCCCCACCCCTAAACGCAGACAAAGAGGACCGTTTTTCAAACCGTGGAAACTGTTGACATATTCGTCTTAATTAGTCCCAAAATGTCAGAGTTTTTACATGATAATTGCATTAAGCTGTACCCAAGAAGCACTTCAGATCTTTTCTGCATTTAGATGCTGACTAATCCTCATGGAGAGGAAGGGGAATTGTGAGACATCGTGAGGCGCACCGATACCTGAGGTAAAAACGCCCATAGAATCATTTGCGGCTGAAGCAGAAAATGAGGCATCGGCGGTCTGAAGTGGTACAACTGAGTCACAGGTCGGCCACCTCACCTGCTGTAGGTGAGAAGAGCTGCTGCTCAAAACTACATGAGGCCTAGGGTTTCCAGCCTCCAGGTGGTGGCTGGAGATCAAGGATTACAACTGATCGCCAGGCCACAGAGATCCATTCCCCGGGAGAAAAATGGCTGCATTGGAGGATGGACTCTCTGGATTTATACCCCATTGAAGCCCCTCCCATCCCCAAAGCCCGCCCTCCAGTTTGGTGTTGCAGTTAGGAGCGTAGATTCTAATCTGGGAGAACCGGGTTTGATTCCCCACTCCTCCACATGCAGCTGCCGGTGTGACCTTGGGCCAGTCAAAAGTTCTTTCAGAGCTGCTCTCAAGGGCAGTCCTTGAAAGCGCTCTCTCAGCCCCACCTACCTCACAGGGTGCCTGTTGTGGGGAAGGGAAGGGGAAGGAGATATCCAACCGGTACCTTCCCACCCTTAATTTAAGCCCATCAATGTGAGTCCTCTCCTCTGCTGCCAACAGGAAGAGCTCCCTGCCCTCCTCTGACAGCCCTTCAAGTACTTCGAGAGAGCCATCCTGTCCCCCCTCAACCTCCTCTTCTCCCAACTGAACATCCCCTCCCAAGTCCCTCAGAGGGCTTCTTGGTCTCCAGACCATCCTCGTCGCTCTCCTCTGCACTCACTCCCTTCTGCCCTCATCCTTTTTGAAGTGAGGCCTCCAGAACTTGCAGGGCCTCGGTCCCAAGGTTGGCACCCCCTCTCACCTTCTCAAGTGGCCCGTGGGAACAACCACCAAAAAGCACAAGCCCTCATCAATGCCAGGTGGAACAAAGTTTGAGTCCGGTGGCACTTTTAGAAGACCAGCAAAGTTTTATTCCTGGTGCAAGCTTTCGTGTGCCCGCACACTTCTTCAGATACCAACATCTGGTGGGTCGCTTCTATTTATTTAAAACATTTTTATGCAGCCTTCCCACCCAATCGGCATCCCCCAGGCGGTGCACGTAAAACATTAAAATATCAGAACCATCAACAACAACATTAAAACAGTTCAATAAGGACACATCAACAACACCAAAACCGGGGAGGAAGACCAACAACTGTTATCAGGGGTATGCCAACCAAAACAAAAAAACTGATGGAGCAGAAGTCCATCAGTGGCTATTAGCCACAGGGTATAGATGGGAACTCTCAGTCTGGGGCAGGTGATGCACTCTATTCTTGGTGCTGGAGGGGGGCAGCAGTGGGAGGGCTTCTAGTGTCCTGACCCCACTGCTGGACCTCCTGATGGCACCTGGTATATTTTGGCCGCTGTGTGACAGAGTGTTGGACTAGATGGGCCGTTGGCCTGATTCAACATTGGCTTCTCTTATGTTCTTATGTTATTAACTCTTCACCCGCTGGCGGAAGGACGAAGGGAATACCCAGAAGGAAGCCAGCAGAAGACTGTAGCTGGAACACAGGGATGTCCTGGGACAGACGATCCTTTAAATATGCAAGTTCCAGGCTGTGAACGCGGATTGGAGCCCATTAGAGTCTGGGAAATACCCATTTTGATTTAGAAACAATTCCTCCCCATTTTGAAACTCCCAGCTCTGGGGCAGATCATTGCCAGGTAACACCTCTGACTTTTATGAGCCCTCTTTAAAATGGCAAACCTTCGCCAGGATGCACACCCCAGAATATATCACCCGGGCCAGGATATTGCAGTTCATGGACCTCCCAAGGAGCTAGAAGCTTATTATGCCTACTCAGACAAGATGGGACTTCGCCTGCTCGCACTGAAGATCGACTGAGCGTTTGTACGATACAGAACTTTACAATCCAGTCTTGTGCCAATGATACTTCCCACCCCAAATATTCACTATACCAGTTTGGGCAGTCTTGGAAGAGACTGGGTATTGATGGTACCTATGTCCAAATATGTCCCGATCCTCACCAGTGGGGAATCTTTCCTGAGGCCAGGGGTCCCTAAGCTTTTGGAGCCTTCGGGCACCTTTGGAATTCTGAAACTGTGGTGGGAGCGGCCATAAAATCACTGCCGGCTGCAGGAGGCGGAGCCAGCCACAAAATGGCTGCCACAGCTTTACCTTCAGTCACACAGTGAAAGTTTGGTTTTTTTAAAAAAAATTGTTTAATTTGTATCCCACCCTCCCTGCCATAGTGAGCTCAGGGCGGCTTACGGATTATATATATATTAAGACAACAAGATATATTAAAACACAGAGAATTGAATTAAAACCACGCATATAAAATGTTAGGTATTAAGGTACATAAATATTAATAACAGATGGCGGCGTTCTCTCAATAGCCAAATAGTCGACTGTCACCATAATCCGGGTTCTTGCCAGGCTGTTAGTTATTAAGTTCGTGCTGATGTTGGGGCCAGGGCCACAATGTTAAAAGGCAGCCCCTAATCGAAAGCCCGGTGGAAGAGCTGCGTTTTGCAGGCCCGTCGGAACTTGTGCTGTGATGGCAGCTGCCGTCAAAGCAATTAAAAAAAAAAAATCTGCACAGCCAATCAAATCTCCAGTGGCCAATCAGAAGCCTTGTGGTTCAGAAGCCTCATCTGGCCCCACCCACTTTCCCAAAGCACTTGGTGGGCACCAGGAAAGGTGCTAGCGGGAGCCATGAAGTTCACTGCCACCACGTTAGGGACCCCTGCCTTGTACAAACAACAGACATGTAAATGGTGCCAGTATGGTATAGTGGTTAGGAGCGCGGACTCCAATCCAGGAGAACCAGGTTTGATTCCCACTGCTCCACATGCAGCTGCTGGTATGACCTTCGAGCTGTTCTCTCAAGGGCAGTTCCTGAAAGAGCTCTCTCAGCCCCACCTATCTCACAGGGTGTCTGTTGTGGGGAGGGGAAGGGAAAGGAGATTATAAACTGCTCTGAGACTCCTTCGGTTAGTGAAGTGCAGGGTATAAATCCAAACTACTACTCCTCTTTTTCTTCTTAATAACACCATTCTAAACGATAGAGTTAGATTTCATTCTCACCCTTCCTTTGTCCCCCCCGAAAATCGCCAGATAAAGACACTGACCCTGTCCCAAGACACTGGGGCATCTTACGACACACCCTTAATTCCTTTCACTCCTTAAGAAATGCAACAACCAAATTAGGCCTGGAAGAGTTCTGCGGCAAGGTCACAAAATGTTCTTTAAGACTGAGTTAGGGTCTGAACTGTGCTGGGTATTATGGCTACTATACCCACTGTCTTTTACAATCCAAATACAAAAAGTTTTGAGTCCAGTGGCACCTTTTAAGACCAACAAAGTTTAATTCTGGGTATAAGCTTTCACATGCATGCATACATTGAAAAAACCAACAATTTCAATGTATCTGAAGAAGTGTGCCTGCACACGGGAGCTTATACCCATACCCAGAAGGTGCCACTGGACTCAAACTTCGTTCTAGTGCTTCGGAACAATGTGGCTACCCACCTGAATCTAACCCAAATCCAAGTACGTTTTATACCACTTTGGTGGTTTTGACTTCCCCTTAGGAATCCTGAGAAAAAAGTTTGAGTCCAAGGGGCACGTTTAAGACCAACAAAGTTTATTCAAGGTAGAAGCTTTTGCATGCACGCACATTTCTTCAGATACAAGGAAATGGAAGCTACCAGTCTGTACGTATCGGTTCACTTTATCTGAAGGCACGAGCGTACGCACAAAAGCTTATACCCAGAATTAAGCTTGGTTGGTCTTGAAGGTGCCGCTGGACTCCAACTTTGTTCTGCTGCTTCAAACCAACACAGGTTGCCACCCCACCAATGTTCACTGTGCAAAAATGAGTCTAGTCCAATTACAGTCCACGAATTTGCTTCTTCTTCTTTTGTTTCTTTATTTTACGTCATGCAGTGCTGCTGCTGCTTCCAACAATTGCCATGCGACTACAGATTTCCCGGGTAAACAATCCGTTTCCCACAATGCTTCATCAGGTCGCTTTATACTTGGAGCTGTTTTACAAATAAATTACAATATTGTTACAACTCTTATTCATTTGCTCTTTTTCAAGTGTGAGTACTCAAGGTTTTTACATTCTTATCCCCACGCTCTATGTCTCCTACTCAGAATTAATCTTGTATTCTCTCGGCATCTGCTGGCTCTCCTTACTCACTATCTCTGCACCTGCTCTATTATCCTACCATGCCTTGATTACTCACACCTGTTCCAGCCCAGTGTCATTTCCAAATCTTATTTCAGGTAGCTACCAATTATAAAATTATACAGATAGCTAAATAAATGAAGATAAATCAAGAGCTAAATTTCATCCTTTAGGTGACATTGATTTGAAATTTAAAAATAAAATAGGCTTCCTTGCGTAGCAATTCTTTATTCATATCCAATCTGTTGTATGAATGTGGCTGAAATCTCTATAATACAGAAAATCTTATTGCATCAGGACTGTGCTCAGCTTCATTATAGTGGACAGTCATTGGAGCCTCCCAAATTTTGTTTTTAATCCGATTTTTATGTTCCATCATTCTCAACATGATGCTTCTTATTGTTGACCCCACATATAATTTTTGACATGGGCAAACAGCGACATATATTAGACCACAGGAATTACTGTTATTAAATTGGCTATGTTCCATGCTATATTAAGCTGAGGATGTTGAAAAACATGCCCTTCCATCACCATATCACAGGCAACACATTTTCCACATTTGAAAAATCCAACCAGTAAAAGTTGATTCACTACCCTTTGTTTTAATCATCTCTGACCTGACCACTACATCTTTAACGCTGTTAGATTTTCTCCGTCCTATCACTGGTGGTAAGCTACATCCTGGAAATGTATCAATTAAATACCAATGTTTGTGTATGCTTTGTGCTATTTTGTTAGATAACTTATTTATTTATTTATTTATTTATGCGATTTTTACCCCGCCCTCCCTGCAAATGGGCTCAGGGCAGCTTACAACAAGGGCATCAGTTGCCAATAAAACAATATACAACAATACAAGACATAATAAAAATATAAAATCATAAGGTGCTAGTTAATGATATAATTCATTGCTTACAGTGGCGCTTTTGGATGTCTAGTAATCAAAAGCACAAGCCGTTCTTTAATGTTTGCCATCATCCTGCTTACTTTTAAACAAGTCCCTCCTATTTATTTGTTTAGCTCTTTCCTTAGCTTCCTGTATTACCCTTTTAGGATAGCCCCTGTTTCTAAAAAAGTTTGCCAAAGTATCTGCTTCTATGCTGTAATCTTGCTCCAAAGAAGAATTTCTTTTAATCCTAATAAACTGACTATAGGGAAGACTATTTTTAGTGTGCTTAGGATGGAAAGAATCAAAATGTAGTAATGGATTTCGATCTGTTGGTTTGGTATAGACTCCAACAGCTAATTTCCCCTCGTATTTGAAAATTCTAGTATCCAGGAATTGAATTGTGAGATAACTATTTTTATTTTAAGAGATTCCTAGCTGGGCTGCCTGGCTTCCCAAAGAAGGAGCGATATACACCAGTTTAAGCATCCCTGTCCAGAGCAGTACACTGATTTTGTACAACATAAGACTTTACCTTTAGGTGCCATGCAGTGTTCCCTCTAAGCTGAGATGGTGTGAGCCAGCTCACAGTGTTTTAGCCTCCGGCTCACATGTCTGAGCTCAGGGAGGATGGCTCCAGAGCAAACTAAATTACGCAGCAGCCAAATCGCTCGCTCACACCTTTTATGCTCACAAGACTCCCCAGCTTGAGGGAGCACTGGTGCCCTGACAATTTCTTTCCACCAAGGCCTTGAGCTGAAGGGCTCAGTCCTTCACAGCTGTTCTAAGAACCTGGCTCTAGCCCAAGGGCCGTCCTGTGAATATCATTTTAGGGTGCTGTTTTCGTGCCCTGGTTTCTTATAATATCGGCAATGATTACGGTTTTATTGTACTGTTTTTTATTTTGTGAGGTAACGGTGTGCGGCTCTCTGGAGAGGCAGCCATAAATAAAACCAATAAATATTGTGTTGTTCAGTCGCACAGTCGAGTCCGACTCTTCGCGACCCCATGGACCAGATCACGCCCACAGAAGAACTATACAAGAAGGATCTCGATGTCTTTGACAACCACGACGGTATAATCACTGACCTCGAGCCAGACATCCTGGAAAGCGAAGTTAAATGGGCCTTAGAAAGCATTACTAACAACAAAACTAGTGTTGGGCTGTAAACTTAGGGTTAGGAAGTTCCTGGATATTTGCGGGCAGAGTATGGGGAAGAGAGTTCAGTGAGGATGTGATGGCATAGATGCACTTGACACAGTTGTCATTTTCTCCAGGGGAACTGATTTCTGTGTTCTAGAAATCACCTGTACAACTCCAGGAGCCACCTGGAGGTTGGCAACCCCAAAATTGATGCCTTATTTAAAACAGGGATAAATTGTAACACTGCCAAAGAAAGGGCATCCCTATATATCTTGAAAAGGTGAGGTCCAGGCGGGGTTTCTTTGCTCCCTGATGCACAAAAAGGATGCACGTGATTATTGTATTCCAGGGAATTCTGAGGAGGAGGAAGAGGAGGAGGAGGAGATTGTAATATGAGTGAAAGATGGGCTATAAATCCAATCTCCTTCCCTCCCTCTCCCCACAACAGGCACCTTGTGATGTAGGTGGAGCTGAGAGAGCTCTGAGAGAACTGCTCTTGAGAGAACAGCCCTGAGAGAAAAGCTCTGACAGGACAGCTCTGACAGAACTGTGGCTTGCCTAAGGTCACCCAGCAGCTGCATGTGGAAGAGTGGGGAGTCAAACCTGGTTCTCCCAGGTTAGAGTCCACACTCCTAACCAGTGTTCCCTCTAAGCTGAGTTAGTGTGAGCTGGCTCACAGTTTTTTAGCCTCCAGCTCACACATTTTTGCCTTAGCTCAAGAAGGGAGGGCTCCAGAGCAAACTGATTTATGCAGTAGCCAAATCGCTCACTCACAACTATAATGCCGGCAGCTCACCAAGTAGAATTTTTGCTCACAAGACTCCACAGCTTAGAGGGAGTTCTGCTCCTAACCACTACACCAAACTGGCTCAAAGATGGGCTAGCCCAGTCTACCACATCTCAGAAGCTAAGCAGGGTCAGCCCTGGATAGTACTTGGATGGGAGACCGCCAAGGAAGTCCGGGGTTTCTCCATGAGGGCAGGCGATGGCAAACTACCTGTGAAGGTCTTTTGGCAATGAAAACCCTGCGGGATTGCCATAAGCAGGGCTATTTTGGGGCAGGAACGCACCGGAACGGAGTTCCGGCTGGCTCCCATGTTGGCCATGGCCAGCAGGAACTCATTAGCATAACAGGTCACACCCATCAGCACAAACTCATTAGGATTGGCTACATGAGGGGTGTGTGGCTTAACATGCAAAGGAGTTCCTGCCCTGGGCTTTGACAACAAACAAGGTAAACAGAATAAGAAGTAAAAGGTGAGTGTGGCTGGATGACCACACCTCTGGTGACACGGGGGTGTGGCCTAATATGCTCATGAGTTTCTACTGATGGGTGTGGCCTGTTATGCTAATGACTTCCTGCTGGGCTTTTTCTACAGAAAAAGTCCTGGCTGTAGGTCATCTCTGACTTGACAGTAAAAAAAAGGGGGGAATTCTGGGGACAGGATTGTGCAAACAGAACAGATGGTGGCGAGGGAGAGAAGAGGTGGGTGGCACGGCCAGGTCTAGATCCAAACGAAGAATCGTCTGAAGCACTTTGCGTTTTGCTGACACCCAAGCAATACAGCTCTGAGCTGAGAAGCAGAATAAGGAGAGGGAGAACACGGCGCACAAAGGACTCTCTGTCTCAGCTTTTCAGCACCTTCGCTGCCGGAGGTGCCTCGGAGTCTGAGGCTGACAGTGTTGACTCACTCGGTTCGAAGCCCTCGCGCGCAGCAAAATTCGCAGTGGTAAATATTGCCGATGCCGATACCTCTGACTCACTGCAAAACCATTACAGCCTCTTCAAGTATGTTGGCATTTTGTTTTACAAATCTGCCGGGGGCTAATTGCATCGCAGGTGGTTTTGAGCGACACACCCCTGGGTTGCACTCCAGCGCTTGAACTCTTTCTATCTTTCGCGAAGTGAGAATCAACAAAACCACACGTGCATTTGGGAAACATAAGAACATAAGAGAAGCCAATGTTGAATCAGGCTAATGGCCCATCTAGTCCAACACTCTGTCACACAGCGGCCAAAAATACCAGGTGGCATCAGGAGGTCCAGCAGTGGGGCCAGGACATGAGAAGCCCTCCCACTGCTGCCCCCTCCCAGCACTAAGAATAGAGTGCATTACCTGCCCCAGGCTGAGAGTTCTATCTATACATTGTGGCTAATAGCCACTGATGGACTTCTGCTCCATATGTTTATCTAATTCCCTCTTGAAACTGTCCATGCTTGTAGCTGCCACCACCTCCTGTGGCAAGGCGGGCGATTTAAAGGCAAACCGACTGAATGAGGCCGCGTTCGTTTTCTTTTTAAGGTGATGAGGCTTGGTGAGCAGTGGCCAGATGGTACATGTCCCTGTCTGGCATAAGGTTGCCAAACTCCAGGTGGTGCCTGGAGATCTCCCGGTATTACAACTGATCTCTTGGCGACAGAGATCGGTTCACCTTGAGAATATGGCTGCTTTGGAAGGCGGATCCTATGACGTTATGCCCCACTGAGGTCCCTCCCTTCCCCAAGCCCCACCCTCTTCAGGCTCCACCCCCACTCCCCCAAATTTCCAGATATTTCCCAAGCCAAAGCTGGCAACCCTAGTCTGGCCCCAATGGAAGAGATTCTAAGGGATTTGCAGTTGACTTCTGGTCACCCCCTACGGCTTCCATGGCCAGAGATGTTCTGAGGTAGTTTGCCATTGCCTTCCTCTGCCTAGCAACCGTGGGCTTCCTTGGGGGTCTCCCAGCCAAGTACCAACCAGGGCCGACCCTGCTTAGCTGCCAAGCTCTGACAAGATCGGGCACGCCTGGGCCATGCAGGTCAGGTCTCTCTTTTTTAAAAAATTATTTTTAACTTTGTACAGGAATACAGACTAAAGAAGGAGGGTAAGGGGAAAAGAGAAGAAAATAAAGTTCTAAAAAAACAGAATACAGAGGACAATTTTTACAGATATTAAGGATAATCATTGATTAAAAATACAAAAAAGACGTATAACATGGTGGCTTAGTAAACCACGGTAGCAACCTACTCAAAATATTCTACTATTTTCTCATAAGGTGTTTTCATTTTTGTCCTCTCTTATCAATTAGAAAATAAAACATAGGTAAATTCTCATTAATGCTGTATATCATACTAACATAACGGTTTCAATATGTATTTCTTTCCAATATTTGCTAGTTTTTTACAAGACCACCACATATGGTTAAAAGTACCGTCTATCTCCTTACATTAACAACACAATCCTTTTAATTTTTATCCATCTTCTCTACGTCTTTTGGGGTAACATACCAGCTATAAAACATTTTATACCAATTCTCCCCGAGTGCTTGACTCGCTGTGAATTTTATCTCTTTCATCCATAGATTTTCCCATTGCTGAAATGGAATCTCCTTCCTAAAATTTTGCGACCATTTCACCATGCATGTCTTAACATGTTCTGTTTCTGTGTCATATTGTAGTAAAAGTTTGTCAATGTGTCCCAAAAGATGGTATTTTTAATCCAATATTATCTTTTCAAATCCAGTCAAGTTTCTTAGTCTATTTCCTCCTACATGCATAACTCCTTTAAGCCTCAATGAAAGATGACGATATGTAGGCCATTGTATCTTTTTCCTCTCTTCAATAATAGCTTGCCAAGATTTAAATCTCCCTTGCTTATTGATCATATCATGATATGCTATAAAATCATTATTTTTTCCTCTCAGGTTTGTCCTAATGAGTATCTAGCGGTGACATTACAGATGATATTGGGGGACTTATTCTGATATTAAGTAGCAAGTCAGGGCTCTAACTATGTAGTCAGCAGAAAAAGGAACAGCCCAATCCCGTGCAAATTAACTCAGAAGGAAACTGCACCAAATCCAACAGGACTTGGGACAAATTTAAGCATGGTGCCAGCAGTGAGTAGGCACGAACCAAATTGCAAACTGAAATTCCTCATGAACTGGGCCTGTTTCGTGCTTTGCGAACCTCGATTTATCCTGCCCTCACATGGGGGGCAGCGGCAGGTAGCTTCCAAGTAGAGAGGAGCAAAAGGAATCGCCGAAATGGCATGCATTTCAGCTTCAGGCTTGAAAGCAGGGGGGAGTGAAAGGGACTGCTGGTATGGCTTGCAAAAATTCCCCCCAAAGAAAAAAATGGGGCATCGTATTTATTTAATTCAATTTATAGCCCGCCCTCCCTGCCAGGCAAGTTCAGGGCAGCGTAGATTAAAAAGTTAAAATACATTAAAACACAGATAATAGACACCATGAACTCATGTACGTAACAAGTAAAGTGCTGGTGGCGGTGTGACATTACATAGTGATCCCAGGAGGCCATGGTGGAATGGTGACAAGAGAAGATGGCCAGACTCAGTATCCAGTATATCGCAGGCTACTGGTGATGGCACAGAGGGCCTTACCACAGTTCAGTTGTTGTTGGTAGAGGCTCCTAATCAAAGGCCTGGTGGAAGAGCTCCGTTCTGCAGGCCCTGTGGAACTGTAAAAGGTCCCGCAGGGCCCTGATGTCTTCCGGGAGCTCATTCCACCAGTATGGAGCCGCTACTGAGAAGGCCCTGGTAGAGGCCAGCCTGGCATCTTTCGGTCCAGGGAGGGCCAAACAATTTTGAGACCCCAACCTCAGTGCTCTCTGGGGAACATGTGGGGAAAGGCAGTCCCTCAGCTAAGCAGGCCCCAGACCATGTAGGGCTTTAAGGGTTAAAACCAGCACCTTGAAGCGACCTCTTAAGTAACAGTCTAACATTTGATCTTATTGGTGCAGAATACAGCCCTGCAATCCTATCATCTAAAAAGAGGGCTTACTTTGATTTTACCCTTAAGCAATTAAAATTAGAGGCCCGGTGGTTGCACGGTATAAAGTTTCATTCACATTCACAGCTATTCTGGTTTCCAGAACACATGTGTATCAAGTTTCTAATGCCTTCTACATTTATTCCAGTCACAGACACATTCCCCTTCTTCTAACGAGCCCCTTCTGAAGGTTTCAGTGTTCAAATGAAAATTCAATATGAGCAAGGCACCGGCTACAGTACATGCCACTTTACACAGGGAAACAGGACTAATAAATGTTTTATTGGCCGACAAGAGCCAACATGAGCGAAAGCACTTAATGATGAGTTATATAGCTCTCCAAACACTATTTCCCTCTCACCAAATTAACTCCCGAGGGCCAGACCCTTCTGGTGGCTGAATTCACCGCACTACGCAGTAGGATTTCCAGGTCCCTCAGGAAAGTCGGCAGGGGATAAGGGGTGGGCTTACCGGGAGCAGGGACTTTCATTGCCCATTTCAGCGACATGCCCACGTAACTTCCAACATGACCCCAAAGTGACATGGGTATGTTGGGAATGCTGGAGTGACGCTGTGGTTTTGGGGCAAAAACTCTATGGTAGAATTAGCTCCTACCACAGAGTTTTTGCTCAAAAACCAGAGCGTCACCCTGACATGCCTACATCACTTCCAGGTCACTCTAAAGTCACATAGGCATGTTGCTGAAATGTCGGGTGTTCCTTGCTTTTAGGGGGGTAATTCCCCCTCCACACCAGCCAGCTGATTGGCAGCAGAGAGTTGGGTCTGGCAACAGGGGATCCCCACCCCCACCAGGGGGGTCTGGCACCCCTGCTATGCAGCCAGCCCTATCAATGCACTCTGTCTGAGAAGCTGCTGTCCTCCTCACTCTTCTAGTCAAACACACAACAGACACCCTTGTGAGGTAGGTGGGGCTGAGAGAGCTCCGAGAGAACTGCCCTTGAGAGAACAGCTCTGAGAGAACTTGTGCCTGACCCAAGGTCGCCCAACTGGCTTCATGTGGAAGAGGAGTAGGAAATCAACCCCAGTTCTCCAGATCAGAATCCACTGCTCTTAACTAATACGCAGCACACTGACTCTCTAGCCATTAGAACAGGGGTCCTCAAACTACGGCCCGCGGGCCATATGCGGCCCGCCGAGGACATTTATATGGCCCGCCGGTGTTTATGCCCACACCCCCCTCCCAGAGCCTCCTCCTCCTTGGGGAGCGCAGCAGCAGTGTCCCCGCCTGCCGGGCTCCTCCTCCTGAGTAGCCCCATTGGGAGAGGTGCCTTCGAGGGCGCGGTGGAGAGCAGCCTGGGCGGAGCTCCTCCCGGCGGGGCGGGCACCTCCCCCTCCCTCCCCAGCCCGGGCGGGGTTCAGCCGGAGTGCCCGGGGACGGGGACGGGGGGCTGCGGAGAAGAAGCCGCGTGGAGCAGCCGGGCAGGGCAGCAGCGGTGAAGGGGAAGGGTCCCGGGAAGGGAGTCGCTCGTGGGGGCCCCCAGCTGCCGGGAGGTCCTGGGAGGGAGGGAGGCGGGGGACACGCCACAGTTGCTGACTCAGGGGTGGAGAATTCCTGCACATTTGGGGGGATGGTGCATTCCGGGAAAGGTCTGTTTGGGGGGGGAGAGAACCCCCCCCCCCCGTGGGAGCAATGCCGGCGAGCCCCCCCTCCAGTGCCACAAGGCCCCCCGGGGGACTGATCCCTTTCAGCCAGAGGGGGGATGTCATCCTGGGGGCGGGGGCTAAGGAAGTCCCATTGAAATACTGGTAAGTTTGTTGATTTAACTTTACTTCATTTTAAATATTGTATTTGTTCCCGTTTTGTTTCTTCACTTCAAAATAAGATATATGCAGTGTGCATAGGAATTTGTTCATAGTTTTTGTTTTTACTATAGTCCGGCCCTCCAACGGTCTGAGGGACAGTGAACTGGCCCCCAGTTTAAAAAGTTTGAGGACCCCTGCATTAGAATAACAGCGCAGTTTGGTTTCTCACACGCCTGCAGTACCAAATGACAACCTGCATGTGGGGAGAAGCCATTCCAAATATATAGCTAACCCAGTAAAAATTTCACATGGCCTTGGGACCCTGCTTTTCAACTGAGTCTGTTCAAATATTTATACGTCGGTAATCTACATGCACCCTGGCCTGGAAGGCCTAGCCCAGCCCATTCTCATCAGATCTTAGAACCTAACAGGGTCAGGCCTAGTTAGTACCTGGGTTAGAGACCACCGAGGAAGTTGGCAACCTTACCAGGTTAGCGTATCACACATAGAGATGAAATTAATGTAACAAACATCTAGCTTTATTTGGGATGTCAGCCTCAAAGTGGGGCCTGGGGACCCCGCCCCCCCGGAATTGCAGCTCACCTCCAGACTACAGAGGTCAGTTCCCCTGGAGACAATGGATGCTTGGGAGGGTGGAGTCTATGGCATTGTACCCCTCTGAGGTCCCTGCCCTCCCCAGGCTCTACCCCCAAATCTCCCAAGAGTTTCCCAACCTGGATCTGGTCACCTCGCCCCACCCCCACTGGTGGTCAGGGGGACCTGGCAACCCTAAAATTCAGTACCCCAGTGCTCAAGAGTATTAAAGCGAATGTATCTGAGATGCATTGTTGCTTTACTTGTAATAGGCCCTTGTAATGGAACCACCTCTGAACGGCTCCTGTCTCGAAAACCCAATGGTGTCTCCATAAATCAGCCGTGACTTGACGGCGCTTTCCACCACCAACGGGACTAAATAAAAGGTTAAGTCA
The DNA here is from genome assembly GCA_029375565.1 of Gekko gecko. NCBI lineage: Eukaryota > Metazoa > Chordata > Lepidosauria > Squamata > Gekkonidae > Gekko > Gekko gecko. The sequence goes on along the minus strand of JAPDNY010000003.1, from coordinate 13,130,958 downwards.
CTTCATTTCCCCCCCACAGTAGAATAAATACACAAAAGGCTTAATTTTTAATTATTGGATTTAATAGCAAAAATCCATTTTAAAAGGAAGAAGCCGTTCGGCGATCCGCGATTGAAAGAGTCTTATAATTCCACAAAAATGTGATGATGAAGAAACGGAACTACAAGGACCAGATTTTCTTTGCCTTTCCATTCATGCCCCAAAGTCCACGCTGCCTAGAAATGCACAATTGCTTGGGTCTCTTACAATCAACACCCCTCAAATACATAATATGTATATGTAAGAAATAAAATACCCGATAAAGAAACTGCTGTGCAACTAATTTATTTTTTAATGTATTAAAATAAATTAGCTTCCTAGTAATTTCTTAATGAGGTATTTATTTTCATCGTCACAAAAGACTATCAAAGATACAAAATAAGACCATATTAACCCAACAATTCAAATACAGAGCTTCGCTTATTAAGTTCATTACTCAACATTACACATGATTTTCATCTTCCTCTCCTTATCCAAATACTGGGTAAATCTTTCAATCAGCACTGGATTCTTAAAAGAGGTTTGTTTTTGTTTTGGTGGGACTTCAGAATTATTTGTCAACCATAAAGAAATCAGATAGGGCCAACACTTCATTTCCTGTTGTCTCCTTATTTGTAACATCATTTTCCACTTTATACAACTAAAATTTTAGCTACTGTACATAAATAATATTCTCTTTGCTGGGCTGAACCAAATTTTTAAAGTATCTGTACCCATGACTCATCACTACTGCATACAATATCAAACCATATCAGCAATCTCAGTCTCTTGACGACACACTTTTAATATGTTGGCAGGAAACAGAAAGTAGAGAAGGAAAAATGAACGGAAAGAAGAGGGGAAAAAATGAGAAAAAGAGACAAGGAAGGAAAAGCAAAAGGAGAAAAGAAAATTTATTTTGTTTTACTGTATACAAGTTGGTTCCATTGTAAAGGGTTGAAACTAAAAGTGGATTGTTGTCAAAGGCTTTCACGGCCAGAGTTCACTAGTTGCTGTAGATTTTCCAGGTTGTGTGGCCGTGGTCTTGGCCACACAACCACAGGGAAAAAAGACCATGGCCACACAACCCGGAAAATCTACAACAACTAACAAAAGTGAATTCTCCAGCGATCTAAAGAGGTTGAAGAGTACTTCTGAACTTGACCTCAGGGCAATTATGAGAGGCATGGAAAAATTAGGCTTGGTTGAAGGAAAACTTCTACCTCAGCCCAGGACATCTTTCATTTATAGGGCTGCCAACTCTTGGTTGGGAAATTCCTGGAGAACTGGGGGTGGAGCTTGGGGAAGGCTGGGTTTGCAGAGGGGAGGGGCTTCAGCAGGTATAATGCTATACAGTCCACCTTCTGAAGGGGCCATTTTCTTAAGGGGAGTGAGCTCTGTAGTCTGGAGAGGAGCTATAATTCCAGGAGATCTCCAGGCCCCACCTGGAGGGTGGCAACCCAACCCAAGAGGCATCCCAACAGACACCAGCACTAGTGCTCCAGCGCTCCGCCTTCACTTTGCAGTAGAATGAAAGCCAGACGTCTCAGCTAGCAAGCAGAATTCACTGTCATATCAACATACTTCCCCTCAGAGAGCCAGTTTGGTGTAGTGGTTAGGACAGTGGACTCTAATTTGGGAGGAACTGGGTTCGATTCCCCACTCTTCCACAAGCAGCTGCTGATGTGGCCTTGGGTCAGTCACAAGTTCTTTCAGAGCTGTTCTCTTAAGAACTGTTCTCAAAAGAGCTCTCTCAGCCCCACCTACCTCACAGGGCGTTTGTTGAGGGAAGGGAAAGGGATTGTAAGCTGCCCTGAGACTCCTTCGGGTAGCGAAGGGCAGGGTATAAATACAATCTCCTCCTCCTCCTCTTCTAGCAAAATTCCAATGTATCTCGGGATTTTAAAAAAATCCCACAAAACTTTTCTTTAAAAAGTATACAGTTGCAAATTATTACAAGCATATGTAGGCCCCGGCCACACGGAGCATTTGCCCCGCGGAAGGCATGAATGCCATGTGGATTTTTGCGGCACAATCACATGGCAACATCTGGGAAGTGTAGTGAACCCATGGCCAACCCGAGGCTTCCCGACGAAGATGCAAAGTAAAAAACTACTGCAGAAAGCGCACTAGTTTCCGGAAACCATGGGGCAGGGGCGGGCGTCTGATTGTGGGTGCACTTGAACCCCATGGCATCCGGCACCCATGTCCTGTTGCAAACTGGATGTATTTTGTTTTAAGTCTCTACAGGATGCGCACCAACGCCCAACGGTGCATGTGCACAAACATGCCACCGACAGCAGCCCCACCACCCAGAACGGCACATGAGCACAAGAAAAGAGATTGACAGCAGTGCCACTTGTGAGATCACGCCGCGCTGCTTCTTTGCCATGCTTCAGCATTGCCGTGTGATCAGCGGCTAACAGCCGAAGCATGGCAACTTGGTGGATGTGTGATCGGGCTACCACGCTTTATTTTGCTCCAGGGTGAGCAGCCACGCCTCCCCCCACGTTATCTGGCCCGTATGACCGGGGCCGTAAATGTGCAAAGCATATAGGATTGTTAGCTCCAGGTTGGGAAATATCTGGAGATTTGAGGGGTTAGAACCTGAGGAGGGTGGGGTTTGAGGAGGGGAAGGACTGCAATGGGGTACGATGCCATAGAATCAACCTTCCAAAGCAGCCATTTTCTCCAGGTGAGTTGATATCTATTCACCTGGACATCAGTTGTAATCCCAGGAGATTCAGTATTTCAACCACAATTTCTCAGTTATCTATTGCAAGAGACATGCGGCTCTGGCTAGGTGGCTGGAAGACCAAAAGCTCTCCCCTGCTTTCTCTCCCTACATCTGGGGGTGCTCAGTACACTCTGGGGACATGTTGACATTAGATATTAAGTGTTCTGGAAACTACATTGCCCAGACTGCTCCACAGAAAGGAGGGAGAGAGGCTGGGAGATTCTACTGCCAAATTCCATCACAGAAGCATCATGTAGGGGTGTTCTAATCCGACCTTGATCCAACCCAGAGAGGAACAGTGGAGTTATGGGGCCCACCTACCCCTTGTAAGCCTTAAGTAAAGTAAAGTTTCCCTTGCTCGAAAGCCAGTCGAATCTGACTCTAGGGTTGCGGTGCTCATCTCCGTTTCAAAGCCGAAGAGCCAGCGCTGTCCGAAGACGTTTCCGTGGTCACGTGGCCAGCATGACTAAACACCAAGGTGCACGGAACGCTGTTACCTTCCCACCAAAGTGGTACCTATTTATCTACTTGCAATTTCTTGCTTTCGAACTGCTAGGTTGGCAGGAGCTGTAACTAGAGACGGGAGCTCACTCCGTCTTGCAGCACCCGGGTCTTGAACTGCTGAACTACTGACCACAGCCTGCAGTTCAGTGTCTTAACCACTTGAGCCACCGCAGCTCCTTACAAACGGCTTAAACTCATACTCCACGATTGCAGTTGATCTCCAGACGCCAAGATCAACTCCCATAGAGAAAATGGCTCCTCTGGAGGATGAACTTGATGGCATTATACCCCGCGGAGGTCTCTCCTCTCAGCACACCCTACCCTCCCTAGGCTCCACCCTCCAGGTGTTTCTCAACACATAGCCGGCAAGCCCAACTCCAAGCCAAAAGTGTACGAAAGTCGGCAGCGTCGTTTTGGAAACTACACTCCTAACAACTGGAAACTCTACACAACAGTTCCTTTGCCTTCAGATTTCCAAGCGTATCTTTGCAATCACCAAGGGCGAGGAACCTGCTGCCACAATATGATGGCGCGCACACCCATTCCAGACACACACACCCTACACAAACACACCCTGCACCACACCGACAATGCTGCTTTCAGGACTTGGGATGGAGGGGTGGTGGAAGGGAGTCCTCATCTCAGGTGTCGTCTTCTGCCCACGCATAATGGGACATGCTAGATCATGAGAAGTCAACTCCCCATGTCAAGCAGAGCGGCATAACCTGCCCTCTTCAAAACTTTTGTCTCCGTTCGTTCAATATTATCAACACCTCCTCCACGAGAGAGGCCAGCAAAGCAACAATGCCCTGCCCTTCTTGGTGTTGTTGTTGTTGTTGTTGTGAAAGTCTTGAGGGGAAAAATCTTCAAAATGGTGAGGTAACCGTGTTTCATCTTCTCATGGCCGTCACGCCCAGCCCAAATGCTCTCCTTTCAGCAGTTAACAAATTGCTCTAATTTATCGCCAGGGAATGATGTGTTTTGTCACACTCTGCTTCTCATGCGTGTTTGAAACACACCCACAATGAGAATGAGCCCATCCCGGGGGCTGTAGAAAGCCAAATTAAAAAAAAAGAGCTAGACTACCAGCAGGCAAAGAAAAGTCAGCGAACACATAAAGGCACATTCTTTCTCCAGAGCTGGAAGAAACACTTTGTAAGAGTGAATTATAAAAAAAGTATCGTCAACTTTTCCCCCAATCTGTTCACAAAAGCAAAGGTCATTAAAAAAAAATAGGAAATAACCAGGCTCAAGACGACCCATGTTCTGTATCATCAGGAGTTCTCGGAGACCCACACAGGGTTGCTAAACTCCAAGTGGGGGCTGGTGATTTTCCAGAAATACAACTGACATCATCATCATCATCATCATCATTATTATTATTATTATTATTATTATTATTATTATTATTATTATTATTATTATTATTATTATTATTATTACATTTCTGGATCACCCAATCCCTGAGTACACAAGGCTCTGGGCGATTTACAACAGGTTAAAAACAGTACAAAATTTCAGATTAAAATCAACAGTCAATTATCCTTAATTTAATAGTCTCCAGATGGCGTCCTTAATTTTAGTCAAAAGCCTACTCTGGCCTGCTCTTCTATCCTGTGGGCAGGTTAAGGAGGAGGCCGAAGTGGGCAGAATGGAAGAAAGGGAGAGCACCAGCTCTGATGGAAAACCTCAACCAAAGGCCTGGCGGAACATCTCTGCCTAACAGGCCCGGCGGAATTGCATTAGGGCCCAGTAGGGCGCTGACGGAAGCTGGCAAAGAGTTCCATCAGATCGAGGACAGCCAGATACCTTTAGGGCCAAGGATCACCAGCAGATTGCTCTCAGCAGTGTATAATGCTCTCCCGGGGACAAACCAGAGGGGACAGTCCCGAAGATACACAGGTCCCAGACCACTCAAGGCCTTACTACACAAACCACTTATTTATTACGTATTTATTTAAAACTTTTATTCTACTTCTCCTGGAGAAAACTGGCTGATTTGGAAGGCGGGCTGCATGGCATTATATCCCGCGGAGGTCCCTCCCCTCCTTAACCCCCCCCAGCCTTCTCCCTCAAATCTCCAGGTATTTCTGAGCCCAGAGTTGGCAACCCTGGACCTATATTCTGCATCCACTAGAACTGACACCGTGTTCTAAATCCCCAGCAGTCTAACCCGCTGGATGGCGAAACCCCATTCGCCGCCGCTAACTGTGCTTGTCGAGCATCACGAAAGAAACTATTATATCTTTATCCCACTCTTCTTTCTCCAAGGACTGCAGTGAAGTGTGATCTGGAATCTAGTTCTGTATGTAAAGCTAATGTTTTAATATTAATAAACAGTGAGGTAAAACGTGAGGCAGTTTTACTTCTGTGGGGGAAGAAGAGCTACGGAGTGTGTAGGCCTCTGGGCAGTCTGCCAAACCGTGATGCATAGTTACGGTTGCCAAGAGAGTGGCTTTCTCTCTGGGGTTTTCAGCAAGTCTTTATCATATGTGTATGCAACAGAAGGGTTTGAGGCAGGTCTGCCTGGGTCACATTTATGACGGGTCAATTTGTGGATAATTTTAACAGCTTTCGCTAGCCTTTGGTTTAGAACCAATCAGAGGACGGCCCGATCATACTGTGCTCTAATTGGTTAAAGGACAGGGAGGGAGGGCATAAAAGGCCAGCCTCCGCCTGGTAAGCCAGAGTCAGGGCCAAACGACACAGGATGGGCTGACACTGTTTTAGAAGCACTTGTAGATTTTTAAAAATTTTGGCCTGAGCCCCAAATCCATACTGGACATGCATCATGGAAGCCCCAGGAGTTCTTGTCCCCGGTGTACCTGGAGAGCCAGTTTGGTGTCGTGGTTAAGAGCGGTGGACTCTAAACTGGAGAACCGGGGTTGATTCCCCACTCTTCCACATGCAGCTGCTGGGTGACCTTGGGCAAGCCACAGTTCTCTCAGAGCTGTTCTCTCAGAGCTCTTTCGGCCCCACCTACCTCTCAGGGTGTCTGTTGTGGGAGAGAGGAACGGAAGGTGACTGCAAGCCACTCTGAGACTCTGAGTGAAGGACGGAGTATAAGAGCCAGTTTGGCGTAGTGGTTGAGTGCGCGGACTCTAATCTGGGAGAGCCGGGTTTGATTCCCCACTCCTCCACTTGCACCTGCTGATGTGACCTTGGGTCAGTCACAAGCTCTGGCACAGCTGTTCTTGGAAAAGAGCAGTTTCTGTCAGAGCTCTCTCAGTCCCACCTACTTCACAGGGAAAGGAGTTTGTAAACTGCTCTGAGACTCCAAGTGAAGGGCGGGGTATAAATCCAATCTCTTCTCTTCTTCTTCTATAAATCCAATCTCCTCCTCCTCCCCCTCCAAAATGGCTGTTTATGCGCCTGGAAGGGCACCGGGGGGGGGCACAGATGCCCTTGGAGGTGCCACATTGCATCAGTGCCTCGCAGCAAATTTTGCTTGTTCAGGCATAGTTGCTCGTAGAAGTGAGGAGGTGGGGTCTGAAAGGAAGACGACTGTGATCTAGCCGGCTGATTAGAACAGTGAACTAATTAAGGGCCTGCCATCTTGCTTAGTTGTGGCAACACTGAAGGAAACACCAAGAAAGCGTTCCCTGCATAACAAACAGCCATTTAGATATTCCTGTCAGCCTTTTAAATGTTTAATCCAGAGATGCACCTATGTTGGCGTTATGAGCAAAATTAAAAAGGAGTCCAGGAGTACCTTCAAGGGGAGGCTATTCGACTCATGTCATGTATACCCTGCCTTTCTCCGCAACAGCAGATCCAAAGCGGCTCATATTGTTCCCCTCGCCTCCGTTTTGTCCTAACAACAACCCTGTAAGGTAAGTTAGGCTGAGAGTGCGACTCAGCCAGCAAGCTCCTATGGCAGAGCTGGGATTTGACTGGAGGTCTCCCAGCTCCTAGTCCAACACTGCCCTCTCCACACTGGCTCACTCACAAAAATTTATTCCAGCATAACTTTTGTGAGTCAGAGCTCATTTCATTAAATGTGTGTACATCCAAATGAGAAGGGAGCATTCAATGGAGAAGACCCTGATGCTGGGAAAGATGGAAGGTCAAAGAAGAAGGGGACGGCAAAGGATGAGATGGTTAGACAGTGTCATCGATGCAACGAACATGAAATCGAGCAAACTTCAGTGGACAGCGGAAGACAGGAGGGCCTGGCGTAATCTGGTCCATGGGGTCGCGAAGAGTCGGACTCGACTGTGCAACTGAACAACAACAACATCCAAAGCTGCTAAATTTATACTTGGGAGCTGAAGAAACAGAAAAGAGGTGAGAAGTCACACGAAAGGCCAGTATAAAGCAAGAACCAATCACGGGGCAACCAATCCTTTCAGAGTGGGCCAGAACCACTCCCAACTGTTTAATCTAATTAAGGGAAACGCAACGCGAGACACGCTAAGCAGATTCAATAGGGCGGTACAGACAAGACATAAAGGTACGGCTGAATTAATTAACAGCTGTAAAAGGTGGGTCATGCTGAGGCATTTGGATCTACAAGGAGTGAGAAAACCCAAGATCCTTATCTAAGCTGGGGACGCTAAACGTTGTGATGAACTCCAATTCAACAATTTCACATTGGAGTCTCCCTTTGAAGTTCTTCTGAAGGAGAACAACAACATGGAGATCTGTAACAGCATTTCCTGGATATTTAAAATACTCATTTACTTCATTAATATCCCACTTTTCTCCCCAAGGGGGACCCGAATCGGTTCACATTCTCCCCGTCTCTGTTTAATCCTCACAACAACCCTGTGAGGCTGGTTAAACAGATAAGAACAGATTGATTTAATAGGGAATGTTTGCTCAGCCACACGTGATCTTAGCCATTTGCGTCATTTAACCCTGTGAGGTTGGTTAGGCTGAGAGTATTGTGACCGGCCAAAGATCACCCAGCAAGCTTCCATGTCAAAGCGGGGACTCGAACCTGGGTCTTCCAGGTCCCGGCCCGACCCTCAAAGATCAACATGTTCCCACACTGGTTTCTGAACACTGAAGGTTTTAATGTCGAAACCACGTTCATTTATACGGGTACCATATAGCTATGTGCATCCATAAAGATATGTTCATGAAGTGAACACAATTCCTCGAACAGGTTTCCTCACTTGCTGTAGTCAGCATGACCCACACTTTACTGGTATTCACTTCAGCTCATTTCAGACTTCACCTTCCTTGATTAGATTCCATGTTTATCCTAGTCGGGCCCTCTTCCACGGTTTGAAGTGGCTCTCTCAACCCGCGCCAAATGGACGGATTTCGCTTTGATTGGTCATTGTTTCAAGCTGGCCTCGCTGCATCACACCTTCCCCACTGCCCTGTGTTTGAGCCTCAAGAATAAATTTTAGCTCCTCCGGAGGAACACCCAATGCCTCTCCTGAAGTCAGCTCTGACTCACAAAAGCCCGGGCTGGAATAAATTTTATTCGTCTGCAAGGTGCCACTGGACTCCGATTTAATTAAACGCCTTCAATAAACGTTTTTAAAAATTGTTTTTGTTATCCCTTGATCTCAGCCCCTCCTTCCCTTATGCCTGGTACCAGAGCATATATTTATCATTTATTTAGTATATTCTTAACCAACCCCCTCTCCAAGGACTTCAGGGTGGTTTACATTACTCTCCCCTTACATAGAATTGAAACTATATATCTCTATCTATATGAAGTTTTAGCATTTAAATAAAGTTAATACTTGACTATTTTAATATGTAAATACATCTAATATTTAAATAAAAGTTTCAATTAAATGAAATGTTTGTGGGTAGGGCAGATGATTTTCTCCTCACGACAATCCTGCGAGGTGAGGCGGACAGAGTGCCAGGAAGTAGCCCAAGGTCACCCAGTGCCCTTCATGGCAGGGTAGAGACTTGAACCTGGACCTTCCAGCTCCGAGCCTGACACTCTTAGCCAGGGCTTTTTTTGTAGAAAAAGCCCAGCAGGAAGTCATTAGCATAATAGGCCACACCCAACAGCAGAAACTCATTAGCATATTAGGCCATGCCCCTGACAATGCAGCTCATTAGCATATTAGGCCACACCCCATGCTTTTCTCTTGGCTTGTCCGGGCGCCCCACGGCTGCAGGGAGACCAGACAAACAGCCCTTGGACAGACCAGGGAAGGCACGGGGAGGCATTTAAATGCCTCCCCGATCCTTCCAGGGGCCCCCTGCCTTAGAGTCGCTGGGGGGGTGTTGCTCTCCAGGTCTTCCCTCTGTAGCCACGCATGCAGAAGTTTTGACCATAGTGGGCGTGGACAACCCTGAAGCCAGCCAGAACGCCGTTCCTGTGCGTTCCTGCCCAAAAATACCCCTGCTCTTAGCACTACTCCACGCTGGCGTAGTGTTAAATAAAAGTGAATGGTAAATTTTGGCAGTGGAAACATACAGAAATTCGTAAGGCCCAATTCTCCTCACAGTGGCACAGTGGCCAAAGCGGTGGGACAAGCCAGACTGGAAAAACCTGCGTTCCCCTCACAACAGTTTCAGCCCTCCTATACCACATGACTCTCCGCGGTGCACATTAGGCCTCGAAAGCCACATTAACGAAGGGCATTTCCACACTTTATACTTGGAAAGACCGTACAGAGCCTCTCTTCCCTTTCAAAAATGTTTTTAGTCATTAAGATCACTCAAGGGGCAGAGAAAGGCACACATGGATTTCCTTTTCTCCTCACGGCAGCCCTTCAAGGAAGACATGGCTGGGAGAGTGACTGGCCCAGGGTCATCTAGTGAGCTTTGTGGCTAAGAGCCAGGGTGGAAGAGTCAGGATGGAGAGGAGGAAATGCTTCTTTACACAACGAGTAATTAAAATGTGGAATTCGCCGCCAGAGGATGCTGTGATGCCTACAGGTACAGAGGGCTTTAAAAAGCAGTCAGACAGATGCACGGAGGGTAGACTTACCGTCTGTCAGTGGCTACTTGCCATGATGACGAAAGAGAACTTCCATGTTCAGAGGCAGTCAACCTCTGAATCCCAGTTCCAGGAGGGGGTATTGGGGAAGACCTCAGCCTCTAGGGCCTTGTGTTGGCCCTCCAGAGGAACTGGTTGGCCACTGAGTGAGACATGATGCTGGACTAGATGGACCACTGGTCTCATCCAGCAGGGCTCTTCTGATGTTCTTACGAAGGCCTCGACCTCTATGCCCTGCTGTTGGCCCTCCAGAAGAACTAGTTGGCCACTGTGTGAGACAGGATGCAGGACTAGACAGACTATTGGTCTGATCCAACAGGGCTCTTCTGATGTTCTTATGAAGGCCTCAGCCTCTATTGTTAGCCCTCCAGAGGAACTGGTTGGCCACTGTGCAAGACAAGACACGATGCTGGACTAGACGGACTACTGGTCTGATCCAGCAGGGCTCTCCTGATGTTCCTATGAAGGGAAGGCCTCAGCCTCTCTGCCCTGTGGTTGGCCATCCAAAAGAACTGGTTGACCTCTGTGTGAGACAGGATGCTGGACTGGACGGACCACTCTGATCCAGCGGGAATCTTCTTATGTTCTTACTGAACCGGATTCCAAAGCCAGAATCCTGCCTAACGGCTAATTCAGCTCTATGTCTAATCCATCCCCGTCGAGCAGATTTACAGGAAGATTTTAACAAGGAAGCAGATGGAAGAAAACGGCATTCGTGAAAAGATAAAACTCGGAAAAGCCACAACAGTTGAAAAGGGAAACAAGTTGCTCTTGTATTCCCTCAGCGATGCAGATACCGGTAGCAAAAAATAAAGTGGAGGGGGAGTAATTTTCATTGCTGTGCCTCAAACCTGAAAACATTCCAAGCAACCTAACAACTTGAGTGACTCGGCACCAAATGCACATTTCCCAACCACAGAGGGAGGAGCCCAGACCTTTAATGGGCTACTTGCAAGGCAAATTGTATTTAATGATCACGTTCAGACAACTGGTTAGGGGAGAACAACTCGTATAATTACGGTGTCGGCGTTGAGTGCTGTGGCTGAGAAGAAAAGGGAGGTTTAATCCTATTGACATTTTATTTTGTTCACGTCTTTAGCATTACTTTCCCCAGACTTTTGGTGGGGAAAATGGCACAGGTTCTGTTTATATTCCTCTGGGCACACTGCCGGCTCCTTGCACATCTCCCCCGGGGAAATGCACACTGATTAATACGTTTCATCTCTGGTTAGGCCATGGAAAGAAGAGTAGAAGGGGCTGTGCTCGTATACCTGCCTCACCTTTGGGACCGGAGGAGAAAAGACAACTAGCAACTGGAAGTGTAACGAATTCAGCCTGAAACCCTAACTAGGCCAATGCTCTACATGCAGAGTGGGTTTCAGCAGCATGAATCACATTTGCCAACAGACTAACAGCGTCATCCTACCAACTGGGTATTTCACAGATTCTAAGCACGCTACCCAGCACCTGTTTGGGATATCAAGCTGGTCCGGATCCTTGGCTTCTAAAAAACCTCTCCTCTAGGCATGCTCAACGTTGTTGACCATGCAGACATTTCTGGATTTTAAGGGCAGTGGCAGCCAATAGCGGCTATGAGTGGAAGCTAACGGGGTGCATTTTAAGACAAAGTTTCAGTTATGTTAAATGTTCGGGGCAGGGGGAGATTTCACTTTACGAAGGGCTCCCCCGAAAACTTTCAGGCAGCAGTGTGCTTCCCCAAATTTCTTATCGTTTATCCAACCAAAATAAATGTCTGTTACCTTCAGCAAGTATTTGCTGGATGGGAAACTTGGACAGGGAGCCTGTAAATCTGTGGGTAAGGGATTCTGCTTGGGATATGAGTATTCTGGGTACAGCAGGTCCTAGTAGGGCAGGATGGTTTGTTGTAGTGGTTAGGAGAGCAGACTCTAATCAGGGAGAACCGGGTTTGATTCCCCACTCCTCCACATGCAGCTGCTGGTGTGACCCAGGGTGTCTGTTGTGGGGAGGGGAAGGGAAAAGAGATTCCGAATCCGAGATTCTGAGATTCTGAAAGGCTTCCAAATATCTCAATGTATGTCCATATGCAATTGTTGTCTATATGCCAAACGTTCAAATTATGATCAAGTTGTAAGGTCCTTAATCCACTGGACTGCGGGAGGCGGGCACTTGTCTCTCCAGTGTTGTAACAAAAGTCTTTTAGCAACAGGAAAGGCACAGACAGTCCATTTTTGTTGACCACCAGTTAGGGAGGAGGAGGAGGAGGAGGAGATTGGATTTATACCCCGCCCTTCACTACCCAAAGGTGTCTCAGAGCGGCTTACAAACTCCTTTCCCTCCCCCTCCCCACCACAGACACCCTGTGAGGGAGGTGGGGCTGAGAGAGCTCTGACAGAAACTGCTCTTTTTCAAGAACAGCTGTGCCAGAACTATGGCTTGCCCAAGGTCATCCAGCAGGTGCGAGTGGAGGAGTGGGGAATCAAACCCGGTTCTCCGAGATTAGAGTCTGCACAGTTAGGAGGAGGAGAAGAGGAGGAAGAAGAGGAAGAAGAGACTGGATTTATATCCCTCCCTTCACTACCCAAGGGAGTCTCAGAGCAGCTTACAAACTCCTTTCCCTTCCCCTCCCCACAACAGACACCCTATGAGGTAGATGGGGCTGAGAGAGCTCTGACAGAAACTGCTCTTTTTCAAGAACAGCTCTGACAGAACTATGGCTTGCCCAAGGTCATCCAGCAGGTGCAAGTGGAGGAGTGGGGAATCAAACCCGGTTCTCCGAGATTAGAGTCTGCACAGTTAGGAGGAGGAGAAGAGGAGGAAGAAGAGGAAGAAGAGACTGGATTTATATCCCTCCCTTCACTACCCAAAGGAGTCTCAGAGCGGCTCACAAACTCCTTTCCCTTCCCCTCCCCACCACAGACACCCTGTGAGGGAGGTGGGGCTGAGAGAGCTCTGACAGAAACTGCTCTTTTTCAAGAACAGCTCTGACAGAACTATGGCTTGCCCAAGGTCATCCAGCAGGTGCAAGTGGAGGAGTGGGGAATCAAACCCGGTTCTCCGAGATTAGAGTCTGCACAGTTAGGAGGAGGAGAAGAGGAGGAGGAAGAGGAAGAAGAGACTGGATTTATATCCCTCCCTTCACTACCCAAAGGAGTCTCAGAGCGGCAGGTGGGGCTGAGAGAGCTTTCTTGAGAACTGCCTTTGAGAGAACAGCTATGAAATAACTTGTAACTGACCCAAGTTCGCACCGGCAGCTGCATATGGAGGAGTGGGGAATCAAACCCGGTTCTCTCAGGTTAGCGTCCGCACTCCTAACCACAACACCAGACAGGCAGATAGTTTAAAAGTACATAATGGATCCTCAAAAGTCAATGAACATTTCCATACAAAACTGATAGGAGTGATTACTTCTTTTGGCCCTGTCTATGGTCCTTCTGGGAATGGCCTGGCATGAAGAAGCTAAATAGGTAAAGATTTGGCTAGCAGCTGCTGACCATGAGCAGGAGATCCTTCATCGCCTTAATGTCTTCACGTCAGCTGCCATTAAAGGCACCTGGGGCAGGAACAAAGAACAGAAGGTGACCCCCACACTGTCCTCTGAAAGGTACAACAGCCGTTGTCAAGCAGGCCCTGACAGCCTGGATTGTAGTGCAGCTGACCAAAGTTCTGGACTGACATGTTGTCCATGTGGATTCTATCAGTCCTCAGAGCTACTTTTCTGGCCAGGGAAGGGCCCAGGGGCACGTGAAGTTTCAGCCAGGTCCGTAGCCGGGATTTTGTGGCTTGTGGGGCAAATTTCTGTTCTGGTGGGGCTGAAGGTCTCAGTGCAGAAAGAAAAGCCAGAGTTCTGAGGATTATGACTCAGCTACTGTGCAATCAAGCCTTTTAAAATCAAAGCATAGAGGCTTCTGCAAATCTTAGTCCCAGAGTAGCAGGCTGAGAAGGGGGTAGTGGAGGGAGAATAAATTTTCTGGTAGATGGTAGGCACGGTGCTGGAAATATCTGGGTTTGGCCAGTAAACTCACTCCAATTTGTATAAGAACACATAAAAATTTATTTGCAAAAACAAAGGACAAACAGCACAAAGATAGGGGAGAGAACGTATAGAGTTCATCAAGGAATGCTAATCAAAACAAAAAAACCTAGCTGGCTATTCTACTCACTCCTTTTCCTATCAGGCGTGAAGCTCTGGCATCTCAACTGGTGTTTCTGGTGAGCAGAGTCTCTGGAACCATAGCAGCAGGGTGGAAGTTGAAGACAGCTTCAAGGCAGTCTCTTCTCTCTCTGAGTCTTCTCAAGCTGTCTATTTTACACAGGTGTTCTTAACCATTAACCAATAGAAAGCTGTTACCTGGATCGATCTCTAAACTGCAAGCTGTCAACCACTTTATAGATGACAGTTCTCAGCCACTGCAAATTAATCACTTCTGCCAGCCTAAGCTACATTTCTGATAACAAGTTGGCAGGTGGGGGTGATGATTTCTATAGTCAAGAAAGCTAACAGGCAGAAAAACTCTCTTAAAGGAGATCAGTTTCTTGACACAGAGTCAGAAGGGACCCTAGAGGTCACCTACTCCAACCCCCTTGCTCAGTGTGGGTATTAGTCAACGATGACACCGCATTCTGCTTAAAGGAGCACACACTTTAATAAAAATGTTTTAAAATGACTGAATAAAAGCATTTACAGGAGAAATTATTCTGAGGCTGTGTCTTTAAGAAAGGGGGCAGAGCCCCCAAATGCCCCAACATAGCTATGGGCCTGGTTTCAGCTGCTCACTTGTGCAGAAGGAAATTGTTGAAAGCCAGTTTGGTGTAGAGGTTAAGTGCGCGGACGCTAATCTGGGAAAACCGGGTTTGATTCCCCACTCCTCCACTTGCAGCTGCTGGATGACCTTGGGCAAGCCATAGTTCTGGCACAGCTGTTCTTGAAAAAGAGCAGTTTCTGTCAGAGCTCTCTCAGCCCCACCTACCTCACAGGGCATCTGTTGTGGGGAGGGATAGGGAAAGGAGTTTGTAAGCCGCTCTGAGACTCCCTTGGGTAGCGAAGGGCGGGATATATATCCAATCTCTTCTTCTTCTAAATAGAACTTGGGTAAAGATGGTTCGAATTGACTCCATGGCTGCAGTCCAGTCTGAAATTCACTCAGGAGCTAATCCCACTGAGCCATGACCTGGTCAGCCCGGGCT
Organism: Gekko gecko; assembly: GCA_029375565.1. Classification (NCBI taxonomy): domain Eukaryota; kingdom Metazoa; phylum Chordata; class Lepidosauria; order Squamata; family Gekkonidae; genus Gekko; species Gekko gecko. Next base: position 13,115,614 of record JAPDNY010000003.1, on the reverse strand, counting down.
AGTCTGATGTCGTCAGATCTTGGAAGATAAGCAGGGTTGGCCATGGTTAGTAGTTGGATGGGAGACCACCAAGGAAGTCCAGGTTTGCTACACAGAGGCAGGCAATGGCCAAACTAGCTCTGCTCTTCTCTCACCTTGAGAAGCACAAGACCATTGTCGGCTGCGACTCAATGGCACTTTCCACCGCCACATCCCATGGAAACCACTGAAATTCTACTGTAGTAGTGATGCCAACTCTGGGTTGGGAAATTCCTGGAGATCTGGGGGGTGGAGCCTGAGGAAGGCAGAATTTGAGGAGGGGAAGGACCTCAGAGGAACAATGCTCCCTCCCATGTTCCCTCCAAGCTGTGGAGTCTTGTGAGCAAAAATTCTACTTTGTGAGCTACTGGCATTAAAGTTGTGAGCGAGCGACTTGGCAGTAGCATAAATTAGTTTGCTCTGGAGCCATCCTTCCCGAGTGAAGACAAAAATATGTGAGCCAGAGGCTAAAAAACTGTGAGCTAGCTCACACTAACTCAGCTTAGAGGGAATACTGCAGTGGCGTATAAATACCATAGTGTCCTCCATCGAAAGATGCCATTTTCTCTGACAAAGGGAGCTTTGACTCTCAAAAGCTTATACCCTGAAAATCTTGTTGGTTCCTAAGGTGCTTTTGTTGTGGTTGTTTGTTGTTCAGTCACACAGTCGAGCCTAACTCTTCACAACCCCATGGACCACATCCCGCCAGGACCTCCTGTCTTCCGTCATGCTCCAAAGTTTGCTTAATTTCATGTTCGTCGCATCGATCACACTGTCTAAACCATCTCATCCTTTGCCATCCCCTAAGGTGCTAACTGGACTCGAATCTATTTTCTTTGGGGGAACTGATCTCCGCAGTCTGGAGATTGTCTGCAATTCGGGTTCCAATTCTCCAGCCCTCCCCTGGAGGTTGGCTACCCTGCACTGTAGGTCTGCACGGCCCTGCAGTTTCCATCTTACACCTGTTGACTAGCAAGACGTTCTATTCACTATTAACCAGGTCTAAATTCTAGACCCCCAGGAGTGGCTTGTAAGGTATAAATATTTTAAATCAATAAGATACAAAACAACGCTCGAACAAGCTAAAGGCTTCAGGTTCTGGGGAGAAAAAGCGAGGAGCTCTGAGACGACATTTTCCTATCAACCAAGAAAGAGAGACAGACTTCTGGACCGTCCGGAGCTGCTTGAAGCCAGGCAGCATGACGCAGCGCACTGCCAGGTCTCTCTGCCACGCTTCGCTGAGCTCCTGGCAACACTGAGAACTCTGCTCTCTGATAGCACGGCATGAATAAATAATAGCCAAAACAGACAAGAAAGACCATTCTGTCTTGGCGCGGTCAGATAGGAAGATATTTTCGGTCCTTCTTCCCTAACCTGCGATACGCATCAAGAGTACGAACAGAACAAAGGGCAGAGAAACGCCCCACATCGATGTGTGCAACATGAAAGTTGCAGATCTTGGATCAAAATACTGGCTATTAGGTTAGATAACCAAATTATTATTGTTGCTGTTGTTGTTGGGTTTTTTAAAAACAAACAACAACAACTGAATGCCAATTTGCGGCTGGAAACCCATCACCTTAGATGCCAAAGACAACATTTAAGACATTTATTTTTTAAAAAAAATTAAGAGTGGATTCATCAGCTAATCTGACACTTCAGAATTTGGATAATAAAGAGTGGGAGCAGAAAAAGTACATAAGTACATAAAGTTCTTAGTACATAAGAACATGAGAAGAGCCCTGCTGGATCAGACCAGTGGTCCATCTAGTCCAGCATCCTGTCTCACACAGGATGCTGTCTCACACAGGCTGAAACCGTTTTGAGCAGAACGCAGGTTTTTCCAGTTTGACTTGTCCCACCCCTTTGGCCACTGTGAGGAGAATTGGGCCTTATGAATTTCTGTATGTTTCCACTGCTACAATTTATCGTTCACTTTTGTATGTTTCCACTGCTACAATTTATCGTTCACTTTTATTTAACACTACACCAGCGTGGAGTAGTGCTAAGGGTGTCAGGCTCGGAGCTGGGAGGTCCAGGTTCAAGTCTCTACCCTGCCATGAAGGGCACTGGGTGATCTTGGGCTACTTCCTGGCACTCTGTCCGCCTCACCTCACAGGATTGTCATGAGGAGAAGATCATCTAGTCCAGCATCCTGTCTCACACAGTGGCCAACCAGTTCCTCTAGATGGTCAGCAACAGGGCATAGAGGCCAACGCCTTCCTAAGAACATCAGAAGAGCCCTGCTGGATCACACCAGCGGTCCATCCTGTCTCACATAGTGGCCAACCAGGTCCTCTGGAGGGCCAACAACAGGGCACAGAGGCCGAGGCCTTCCCCTGATGTTGCCTCCTGGCTCTGGTATTCAGAGGCTTAATGCCTCTGAACAGGGACGTTCCCCTCAGCCAACACGGCTAGTAGCCACTGACAGATTTACCGTCTATGAATCTATCTAATCCCCTTTGAAAACTGTTTATTCCTGTGACCATCCCTACACCCTCTGGCAGCCAGTTCCACATTTTAAGTTGGGATTTTTTTTTGTCCCCGTGTGCATCTCCTTACACTTACCGACACTGAACTTACCAGCACTGAACTACATCTGTTAATCCCTGGGCCCTCTAGTAGGCAGTGGGTCACACCCACTCAGACGGCACCACACAGTCATCGAAATGGATTTCGCATTAACTCACGCGCTCCATGGCAACAGGACACCCGCCTGCCGTTGCACCGCTTCGTCTTTTCGGCCCCACACTCCTGCACTGTCCCTGTGGTGACATTTCATGGTTCTGGCAAAGCAGGCTCTGCCTACCTCGGCGTACATCGCAAATCCTTAATGTGCCCCAAATCTGTGTGCTCTGGGATGCTCGGCCTCAGTTGAATGCCAGTTCAGATCCCAGTTGAGGGACAGGATTTGGGGGCACAAACTCCAGTTTGGCGGGGGGGCCCGCCTCCAGAGGTCTCGGCGAATCAGAGCGTGACTCAAGACTTCTCCAAACTGCCGCCCTTCAAGCCAAAGTGTGTGAAGAGAGTCTCCGGACGGGAGGAGACCCGAGACGCGCAGCCACAAGCCGCCGTAGACTCAGCAGATTGGGGCATGCAAACTTGGGGAGGAAAAAATTCCACGCTTCAGAAATGACTGTTCGTTCTGTGACCAAGAACACGACATCCATTCAGAGAAAACAGAAAACTGGCAGCAGGGGAAGGCTTTCTCCTCGAAAATGGTTCTTGTTATGATATGCAACGTTCCCCTAGATATTTGGATGGACGGTTCGAAAATCTAACTGGCTTTCTTTGTCTGTCTTGTGAGTCTCCGGCCTTTTTTTTTTTTTTTTGAGGCTATGGGCTTCGTTGGGATCTGCCACAGGGTGGTGGGCGCAGCCACAAAATGGCTCCTCGGGGAGGCAGAGACGCACAGGCATGAGAAGCTCGAGTGAAGGGATCAAGAGCAGTCATTTTGAAAAAATGCATCAGGAAAGAGGAGTGTGTGAAAGAGAAGCGAGCGATACCATGGCGGCAGCTGATGATGATGCGACTTTACTTTTTTTATTATTATTTATCTAGCTTTCCATTACACACAAAAACAAAACAACACGTAGCAACACATAACCAAACATCCCAACAAAAACACTAAACAACAACAATCCTCCCTTCACCCAAATACATACACAACAAAACTATATCATATCTTTCTGTTAATACATTTGAATTATTTTGAGGTCAAAGAGGGGCATTAACACTTTTTCCCCATCCACTTGTATACTTTTCCCCATCTATCTTGATATATTATTTCATCCTTTCCTGAGAGTAAAACATTTAGTTTATCTAACTCAGCTATTTCCATCAATTTCTCTATTATTTCTTCTTTACTAGGGGTGACATTTTTCTTCCAGCGTCTGGCTATCGCGATCCTTGCCGTCGTAACTATGTACAGTATCAATCTTACATCCTCTTTCTTAAGTCCTACCGGTAGCATATTGAGCAAGAAGATTTCGGGCTTCAATTCTAAGTTGATATTAGTAATTTCCTTAACAGTTTTATTAATCATTCGCCAAAATTCTTTAATTTTTCTGCATTCCCACCAGATATGGATATAAGTCCCTACTTTTCCTCCACATCTCCAGCATTTATCGGATGCCTCTTTATAACACTTAGCTATTTTATCCGGGGTCCAGTGCCATCTGTAAAACATTTTATATATATTTTCTTTATAATTTGTTGCTCTTAACAAATTCAAAGATCTCCAAGCTCTGGACTTTATTTTAATCTGCACAACCAATCAGAAGTCCTGTTGGGGAGACGACACGCTTGACCCCACCCACTTTCTAAAAGCACCTGGTGGGTACCAGAAGAGGTGCTGGCTCCACGTTGGGAACCCCTGATCTATCCCCTCATTGCCTTACAAGTGTTTGGGGGGCAATTTTGGTGGACTCCGAGAATTCCAGGAAACCAAGCAAGTGCCAAAAATAATGCCGAATTCTACATTCCATGCAGTACTGCCGCAACAATGACGGCTCCTACTGAACTGCAGGCCAAGGGCCAGTTCCATAACAGCAGCGGGGAGGGTGTCGAGTGGTAGGACCCCCTTAGAGAATTTCCCACTGTCTTTCTTCAAAAGAAGTTACTAACTCTTTTCTTTACGGAGATAGAACAGAAAATGTACAAGCAGTTTCCCGCCAGATAGCTTTGGAAGGGACGGAGTCCCGGGGGGGGTGCTGTCAGCAAAACTGCTCCTAGCCTGAGTCAGAAAGTCCCTTCTGCAGCTCATTCTCACCCGCCCTGCTCCGGAACCACCCCCCTTTCCATCTTTCTGGTTTGCTTCCTTTCCCCCCTAACGTTTGCATCCACATCCTGACCTGGATAGCCCAGGCAGGGAAGTGAAGCAGGGCCAAGCCTGGAAAGTACTTGGATGGGAGACCTCCGAGGAATACCAGGGCCAGGGAGCTTAGGCAGGCAAGGAGACAGAGCACCGGCTGCTCAGAGAAAAATAAGTAGGTTTATTAAAGAAGAACAGACTGTTATAGAACGTACAGGGAGAAAGCCTAGACTAACCAGTCTCATTGCTGCAAGAGGAACAAAGAGCGACAAGAAGCTCTGCGGGAGCAGGAAGTCTCCAGAAGAGCCAATCGGGAGCCAGCAAGGACACAATTTGAAAGAGTGGGGAGACCCTAGCCTAGCTATGCTAACTACAAATCCTTTAGCCATCCCCCTGTTGGTTGATCTCCAGATCTTCTTCATAAGGCTGCACCATAAGACCTTGCATATTCCACTGTTTTTCTCCCATCAAGAAAACATACATATCTCAATAATTCTAATGCTGATATATCCTATAGAATGGCTTTATTTGCCTTGGCTGCAAAGAAAATACGGGCCAACGCTGTTCTTACGGGAACTAGTTAACACTGATTTTAGTGGGTATGCTGTGATTCAATTAACTGTTCATAGCTTCGGTTTCATACCTTTTAAATATTATAGACCTTTTAAACATTTTAGACTATACTCAATTTTATACAATTACCTATGTTTATAGTATTTCTCTCTGTTGTTATTTTTGGACTGTAATGGCCCATGGCTAAACACAATAAAACCTTCTTCTTCTTCTACATATCTCAATAACTTCATGTTTGTTTGTTTTTTTATAAAACAAAATTTTTATTGGAATATATTCAACATTGTTAAACACCATTACCAATTCAATTTAAAGATTATATCCCATCCCCCCTATCCCCCCTAATAGGCTTCCAACACTGCTAATAACAAAGAAAAAAGTTAAAAGGTAATCAAATTTAGACTTATAACAACCGACAAACCAGGTAACACAATTCTAATACATAGAAACCTGACTCTTTCTAACATAATTTCCAATAAAAGTACAGTACAATCAAATATTCATTTCATTTCTCATTCAATTTCAATAAGAATCAAGATTGTACATTTTCCCTTTCATTTTATATTCAGTTTCCATATACAATTTCAGGCCTTCCCAGTCTTTTAGATATTGTTCTGCCATTTGTCCATTTAATTTTTTCGTCATTTTGTCCATTTCGGCTAGAAACAGCAGTTTCCTTAACCAGTCCTGTATATCTGGCACCTTCTCCGCTTTCCATTGTTGCGCAAAAGCCATTCTCGCCGATGTGATCATATACCATAGTAATGTCCTTTTTTCTTGTGGAATTTTTTCCATTGTCAAACCTAAGAGAAGAAGCTCCGGGCTTTTCCTAATAGGAATTTTTAATATCTTCTGCATCTCACAATATACATTTGACCAGTATACTTTTGCTTTATCACATGTCCACCACATATGGTAAAAAGAACCCTCTATTTTTTTTGCATTTCCAACACTTATTATTCATGGTTTGATAGAACAAAGTTGGAGTCCAGGGGCACCTTTAAGACCAACAAAGTTTAATTCTGGGTGTAAGCTTCTGCGTGCCGGCACACTTCTTCAAATACACTGAAACAGATTTCCTGAAGCCTTACATACAGATGTGGGGAGAGCTGTATCTGAAAGAGTGCGCGTGCCCACGAAAGCTTATATCTTGAACAACACTTTGCTGTTCTCAAAAGGTGCTGCGGGACTCAAACTTCGTTCTGTTGCTTCAAACCAACACGGCTAACCCACCTGAATCTATGTATGGTTTGATGTCAGTACTTAATCTTGGCACTGGAGTAATTACAAACACTGGAAAGCAGCTTCACCTACGGAAGAGAAGAACTCGAACTCGGATCTGGGGACAAACAGAATTAAACAGAGGTCGGCTGGGGTGCGAAGGCGTCACCGGAAACGCCAGGGGGCAAGAAAGCGCCTCGACCTGAACTCACATTCTTAATAACCCCACAAGCAGCGACGTTGGAGGTTTCTTCTCCTTTGTCAGAACATCAGCCAAGTTTACCGAAGATTCGGGAACACCGCTTGACTTGCTCTTCTCCACCCAGATTCTTCGGGCACTGACTCCCTCCATTATGTAAGGGCTGGGTCGAAAAACCTGTCCCACAATAGCTTTGGGGCTGTGAAAAAAGCCTGAACAAACTGAATACTCTCTCTTCCAGAAACTGCCTCTCCTCCCACACAAGCATATGACCTCACTGGAAGAGAAGTCCCAGTTCAGGAAGACGTCGAGTTATACTAGATAATCTTTCAAGGGTTTGGAAAGCAATACAGTGTAATAAGAGCATACAAATACAAGAAGAAGCCTGCTGGATCAGACCACTGGTCCATCTAGCCCAGCATCCTGTCCCACGCAGTGGCCAACCAATTCCTCTGGACAGCCAGCTACAGAGCACAGAAGCCGAGGCCTTCCTAAGGACATCAGAAGAGCCCTGCTGGATCAGACCACTGGTCCATCTAGCCCAGCATCTTGTCCTACACAGTGGCCAACCAGTTCCTCTGGAGAGCCAGCAACAGGGCAGAGAGGCCGAGGCCTTCCTAAGAACATCAGAAGAGCCCTGCTGGATCAAATCAGTGGTCCATCCAGTCCAGCACCCTGTCTCACACAGAGGCCAACCAGTTCCTCTGGAGGGCCAGCAACAGGGCATAGAGGCCAAGGCCTTCCTAAGAACATCAGCAGAGCCCTGCTGGATCAGACCAGTGGTCCATCTAGTCCAGCACCCTGTCTCAGACAGTGGCCAACCAGTTCCTCTGGAGGGCCAACAAAAAGGGCATAGAGGCTGAGGTCTTCATAAGAACATAAGAAGAGTCCTACTGGATCAGACCAATAGCACGTCTAGTCCAGTATCCTCCGGAGGGCTAACAAAAAGAGCATAGAGGCCGAGGCCTTCCTAAGAACATCAGAAGAGCCCTGATGGATCAGACCAATAGTTCATCTAGTCCAGCATCCTGTCTCACCCAGTGGCCAACCACTTCCTCCGGAGGTCCAACCACAGGCCATAGACGCTGAGGCCTTCCTCAGAACCTAAGAAGAGCCCTGATGGATCAGACCAGTGGTCCATTTAGTCCAGCATCCTGTCTCACCCAGTGACTAACCAGTTCCTGTTGAGGTCCAACAACAGGTCTTCCTAAGAACATAAGGAGAGCCCTGCTGGATCAGACCAGTAGTCCATCTAGCCCAGCATCCTGTCTCACCCCAGTGGCCGACCAATTTCTCTTGAAGTCCAACCACAAGCCATAGAGGTTGAGGCCTTCCACTGATGTTGCCTCCTGGCACTGGGATTCAGAGGCTGACTGCCTCTGAATGTGGAGGTTCCTTTTAGTCACCATGACTAGTAGCTACTGATAGACCTCTTCTCCATAAATCTGTCTAATCCCCTTTTAAAGCTGTCTAAGCCTGTGGCCATCATTACATTAAACAAAGTTAAACTCCTTTGGACAACTGAAAGGAAAAGGGCACTTAAAATTATAGCACAACACAGTATGGAATGGAGGTGTTACTGGTGGCCAGAAGGCCTGACCCAGGAACTGAGGTGATTCCTCAGGGAACAGGTTTATTGCCTGAGGGTGATGCTTAACCTATGTCTCCTGTTGGACATACAGATGGCAGCTTTGGCTGATGTGCCAGCTGTGGCTTCTTCCTGCATGAAAAAGATTTTACCATTGTGGTGAATGTCCTGGTAACATTTAGACTAGACTGCTGCAATGCGCTCTACCTGGGGCTGCCCTTGAAGAGTATCTGGAAATTACATCTGGTACAGAATGCTGTAGCACGAATGCTGGCTGGAGTGGGTCATACTGATCATATCACCCCAGTCTTTTCCCATCTCCCAATTCACTTCTGGGTTCAATTCAAACTGCTAGTATAGACCTTTGAAACCCTATACAGCTTGGGACCAGCATACCTGAAGGACCACCTACCTTGACATGAACCTACCAGACCATGACGGGCATCTGTGGGAGCCCTTCTCTGGGTGCCCCTGGCACATGAGGCAAAATGGGTGGCAACTGGAGAAAGGGCTTCTCAGTCATGGCTCCAAAAATATGGAATCGGACCCCCAGAAAGATTTATCTGCCCCCTTCTACCATTGTCTTGCATCAGAGGCTGAAGAGCTAGTTTAGTGTGAGAGCCAGTTTGGTGCAGTGGGTTACTTGGATGCTGCTTTGCCGTGGACTTAAATTCTGTCTGCCTTCTCAGTGCTTGAGCGGAGGCAATTTAAGTCCACGGCAAAACAGCATCCAAATAACCCAGGGGCAGCAGCAGGCTGAAACCGGGCTGACCACTGAAGGGCAGTAACGCAATGCAGAATTGGGGGGGGGGACGGAATAAAAGAAGGTTGAACTCGATTTTAGTGCAGAATGGGGGGTGGATTGAAAAGGAGGCTGAATTCGATTTCAGTACAGAATTGCTTGGAGGACACCACGGTGGATTAAAAGGAGAGCACAGAAAGGGCCTTATATTGCCTCGACTCGAATGCTGAGAAAATCCGGAGTGGCAGGCAAATGCGGAAAGGGAAAGAGTCATTGCTGCTGAGTCACAGCAAGGGGAATTAAGCTCAATTTTTATATATGTTTCCAGGGCTATTTTCGGGCAGGAACACACAGGAACGGAGTTCCGGCTGGCTCCCAAGTTGGCCACCCCCAGCAGGAACTCATTAGCATAACAGGCCACACCCAACAGCAGAAACTCATTAGGATTGGCTACATGAGGGGTGTGTGGCCTAACATGCAAAGGAGTTCCTGTTACAAAAAAAGCCCTGGGTTTTGACAACAGAGAAGGTAAACAGAATAAGAAGCAGAAGGTGGGTGTGGCTGGATGACCACACTGCTGGTAACATGAGGGTGTGGCCTAATATGCTAATGAGTTTCTGCTGATGGGTGTGGCCTGTTAATGAGTTTCTGCTGGGCTTTTTCTACAAAAAAAGCCCTGTATGTTTCTAAGTAACTCTGTAAAATAACAAAAAAAAATACGTTTCAACAACCAGTACCTTATAAAGATATACTTGGGGTGGGGTTGGTCCCCCCCATCTCAAAACCAGCATGGCTTTGGCTGGCCTGGTATGTTCAGGAAGAGCAAAAAACAAATGAAATGAAATCTATTGTCTTTGGCACGCTGGCTTCCCCATCCTCAGAAGTCATGAAAAGATACCATCGTTCGGTAAAAATCTACAGTACGAGAAGTAATCAAAGGCTACATAACCCGCAGCAATTGACGCTCATTTCCGCTTAAATTGATCTCTAGGCCACATAAATCAGGCAGCTGTTAGAGAACAGCAGACGGGTACACGAGATACATATAACATTAATCAGTTGTCAACACCTTCCCATTTCTGCAGCAGGGCCATCTGCGCGGAAAGCACGCATTAATTTGAAGACTGCCAGAAGAAGAAATACAGAGGAATAAGAACAAATGGAAATGCGCCATCTCAGCTGGGACCGCAGACTCTCGGGAGGCACAAATTCTGGTGTGCCGCCTGCTCGCCCAAAGGCAAGGCCAGGGCCAGTCTTGGCAAGATGTAGAGCCTTGGGCTGCAAGGAGATCACATCAGTCAATCCTAAAAGAAATCAACCCTGACTGTTCCCCCGAAGGCCAGAGACTGAAGCTGAAGCTCAAATACTTTGGCCACCAAATGAGAAGGGAGCCCTCACTGGAGAAGACCCTGGTGCTGGGAAAGACTGAAGGTCAAAGAAAGAGGGGACGGCAAAGGATGAGATGGGCAGACAGTGTTATCGATGCAACGAACATGAAATTAAGCAGACTCCGGAGCACGACAGAGGGTTAACAGGAGGGCCTGGCATGATGTGGTCCATGGGGCCGCGAAGAGTCAGACTCGACTGTGCGACTGAACAACAAAGAACAACTTCACAGTCAGGTGGCAGAGTGGCTCTTCCCCTGTGCTGTTCTCTTGGAGAACCTGACGACAGCGATTTGCCCTGCTAATGTTCAGACTCGATGAGATGGTAACACACTTCTGGACAGGTCAATGTTTTCAAGGCTGTTACATTTCACTCGATATCTAAATGGGCTGATAGCCCTTACTAGGACTGTATGGGAACCAAGGCTGGTAATACGTTTTCTTCTGCTTACACAAAAGGCACGATTTCTATGGTTACCTTTTATCCACCCCACCCCTCACTCATCATATGTGTTAAATAGTGGGTTCCATGGATGAACAGATTCAGCAAGAGCCGGACAAGACCCCAGAGCCTCAGCCCAGTTAAACAGCATGCAATTGTCATGCCCAAAGACACACCCCACCCCCAGTGATAGGCTATTTACATCACGTTACTACTTGATTGGTTACTTTCAGAATCCTGGCAGGCTACTGTTCTCGTGCTCCAAGCCCAGCGAGTCTCTGGGGGGGATTCAATCAGGGATGATTCAATCTCAAAACATAACAACAGGGCTATTTTGGGGCAGGAACGCACATGAATGGAGTCCCGCCTGGCTCCCAAGTTGGCCACGCCCAGCAAGAACATTAGCATAACAGGCCACACCCAACAGCAGAAACTCATTAGGATTGGCTACATTAGGGGTGTGTGGCCTAACATGCAAAGGAGTTCCTGCTACAAAAAAAGCCCTGGCCGTTTTGACAACAAACAAGGTAAATAGAATAAGAAGCAAAAGGTGGGTGTGGCTGGATGACCACACTTCTGGTGATGTGGGGTGTGGTCTAATATGCTAATGAGCTGTGCTGTCAGGGGTGTGGCCTATTATGCGAATGAGTTCCTGCTGGGCTTTTTCTACAAAACAAGCCCTGCATAACTGTTAAGTACCAGACTCAACAACGGAATAAGCTCAACAAGTGATTTCAGCTTTATTGAATGGCAACACCAACTCAGGAACACACAACAAACAAGTGGAGCACAGCTCCCTTTTTAAGCTCTCCCGGGCTGTCAAAGCCACACCCACAGTCAGCTAAAGGCCAATCACAACACAGAGATAAAGGCCAATCATAACACAGGGATAAAGGCCAATCATAACACAGGGTTAAAAGCCAATCAGGACCGTTCCCTCTTTGCAACATTCTCACACAGTGATTGGCTATTTACAATGGTTTCTCCGAAACCAGCCAATAGCAATGCGACATCTGAAGAGCCACATTCTGACTCAAGCTTAACATGTGAATTGATAGGAGTGATTCACATTCAGTACATAACAATAACAATATGGCAGTGACAAAGCTGCATGCTTAGATGGTTTAAGGGGTGCCGTAATCTGCAGTTTGCTCACTCTCTAGCATTGGGTATACTGGCAATTTTGTTTGAATAAACATGGCAATGGAAGCCCCATGCTGAATTTACAGTGCGTAGGATTGCACCGCAAGGCATTTATATTTTTTTTACAGTTTCGCAAATACGACAAATGGTACAATTGGATATGCTAAGAACGTGACAAGTGAGGCATTTCAAGTTCTTAAAATAAACTTGTTTTATATGGAGATACATGATGCTGCCTTATACCAAATCAGACCCTGGGTCCATCAAGATTAGTACTGTCTACTTAGACTGGCAGCGGCTTTCCAGGGTCTCAGGGAGAGGTCTTTCCCATCACCATCTGCTGGACCCTTTAACTGGAGATGCCGGGGACTGAACCTGGGGCCTTCCGCAAGCCAAGCGAAGGCTCTGCCATTGAACCATCCCGTGCCTATTTCCAGTTCTCCCAAATGCCTATCCTGCCCTTGTTGTGAAGGAGGCCATGGAACGGGATCTCCCATCAGAAGCTCCAAGCAGCACGGTGAGACGGGAGGTCATGATTGATCCGAGGCACCTGGTGAATTTTGGGGCTCCACAAGAAGGCACCGGACCCCACATCTCCTCTCACTGAATCCAACACTCTGTCTACCAAGCTCTCTGGTTCACACTTGTATCTTTGACCGAGTAGTCATGGTAGTGCAGGACTCCAGAGGCTTGAATCTGATTCTCTCTAGGAGAGCAGTGTTCCCTCTAAACTGAGTTAGTATGAGAGCCAGTTTGGTGTAGTGGTTAAGTGCGCGGACTCTAATCTGGGAGGACCGGGTTTGATTCCCCACTCCTCCACTTGCACCTGGCTGGATGACCTTGGGCAAGCCATAGTTCTGATAAGAGCTGTTCTTGAAAAAAGAGCTGTTTCTGTCAAGAGCTCTCTCAGCCCCACCTACCTCCCAGGGTGTCTGTTGTGGGGAGGGGAAGGGAAAGGAGTTTGTGAGCCGCTCTGAGACGCCTTTGGGTAGTGAAGGGCGGGGTATAAATCCAATCTCTTCTCTTCTTCTACCTCACAGGGTGTCTGTTGTGGGGAGGGGAAGGGAAAGGAGTTTGTAAGCCGCTCTGAGACGCCTTTGGGCAGTGAAGGGCGGGGTATAAATCCAATCTCTTCTCTTCTTCTACCTCACAGGGTGTCTGTTGTGGGGAGGGGAAGGGAAAGGAGTTTGTAAGCCGCTCTGAGATGCCTTTGGGCAGTGAAGGGCGGGGTATAAATCCAATCTCTTCTCTTCTTCTACCTCACAGGGTGTCTGTTGTGGGGAGGGGAAGGGAAAGGAGTTTGTAAGCCGCTCTGAGACGCCTTTGGGCAGTGAAGGGCGGGGTATAAATCCAATCTCTTCTCTTCTTCTACCTCACAGGGTTTCTGTTGTGGGGAGGGGAAGGGAAAGGAGTTTGTAAGCCGCTCTGAGACGCCTTTGGGTAGTGAAGGGCAGGGTATAAATCCAATTTCTTCTTCTTCTTCTTTTAGACTCCGGCTCACACATTTTTGCCTCAGCTCAGGAAGGAGGGCTCCAGAGCAAGCTAATCTATGCAGTAGCCAAATCGCTCACTCACAACTTTGCTCACAAAGTAGAATTTTTGCTCATGAGACCCCAGAACTTAGAGGGAGCACTGTAGGAGAGGCAGACACATCCTGCAGAACTGTGCTTTAAACCGAGCAACATGCTTCTGTGCATCACAAGAGAGCGTGCGAGTGCCCTGACAGAGCAAAGAGAATCCAATCTGGGTTTCCAAAACCTATGCACACATCCACAGGCAACTTTTGGTACTGGGCGGCCGACCGTCTTTGCAAGAGCTTTTGTTCCTAAGTCCGGCTGCCACGTGGAGATAGTAACTCTTGCATAAAACGGTTGACTAAACCGTTGTGCAGCTTTAGTATTTGTCTAAATCAGGGGTCCCCAACCTTTTTTGAGTCAGCCGGCAACTTTGGAATTCTACGTCATTCGGAAATCAGCTGTAATTCCAGGTAGGGCTGCCAGGTCCATCTTCGTTGCCAGTGGAAGACTTTGGGGGGGCGTTCCCAGAAAGGGGCGGGGCATCCCCAACGTGATGACTTCCCATTGGGGACATTCTGTCTCCAAGCCCCACCCCCCGCGGGGCCCTTTCGCCCCAGCTGCCTGCACTTAAAGAGAACCCAATCCGGGGGGGTCTGGCAACCCTAGTCCCAGGAGATCTCCAGCCCCCGCCTGGAGATCCAGCAACCTTAGCGCTGGCCCACCTGCTGCAATGCTTATCTGCACAACGCAGCATTAGGGGGCTCTGTCCTTGCTGCACAGAGTACACCGCTCGATAATGCCCTACAACCACAGAAATAATCTCCGGGCCAAGGAGTTCCACGCAGATCTGGGGAGATTCAAGCTCAAACCCATTCATCACTCCTTTGTCCTCTGACCTTAGCTCTGGCTTAACGGCAACTGGCTGCAGTTTTCTAATTCTTTCTGACCCTCCCCCAGCCTTCTAAATCGATTATCCAGAGACAGCCCAAGTAAATCCGAAACAAAAGGTGCGGGTCAGATACCGCCAGCCATCTGCCTGCCAGGTGCTCTCTTGGCTTAGCGCCCCCGCCCTCCCGTCGCCCCGAAATCATTTACCCGTTACAAACTTCTTTCAAAGCGACACTTGCACTGCTCTTCCTTTCTGTCGGTATTTTTTAGACGTGGCTGCCACCAGTCCGGGAGAGATCTAACCTGAAGAAGAAAGTTGCCTTTCCATAAGAATATAAGAGAAGCCAATGTTGAATCAGGCCAATGGCCCATCTAGTCCAACACTCTGTCACACAGCGGCCAAAATATACCAGGTGCCATCAGGAGGTCCAGCAGTGGGGCCAGGACACTAGAAGCCCTCCCACTGCTGCCCCCTCCAGCACCAAGAATACAGAGCATCACTTGCCCCAGACTGAGAATTCCCATCTACACCTTATGGCTAACAGCCACTGATGGCTCCATATGTTTATCTAATTCCCTCTTGAAACTGTCCATGCTTGTAGCTGCCACCACCTCCTGCGGCAGTGAATTCCATCTGTTAATCACTCTTTGGGTGAAGAAGTATTTCCTTTTATCTGTTCTAACCCGACCGCTCAGCAATTTCATGGAGTGCCCACGAGTTCTTGTATTGTGAGAAAGGGAGAAAAGTACCCTTTCCAAAATAGTGTTTGCCTATAACTTCATAACCGTGTCATAAAACTAACTTTTCCGTCTGACTTCCTTTCAAAGGATATTCCTGTCACAACATCACAAAAAGGACAAGGGGACAAGTGTGATTTTAAGGTAATTCTAGGAGGGGAGAAAAATAAACAGCTGTGTTGATTAGTTTGCGGGGGGGGGGGACTCACAGGACAGGTTCTATTATTATTTTACTTAGAGAATGCGTATGCCATCGCTCCAGAGGACGACTTGCGTTAGCTCTAGCACTGTCAACTCTGGGTTGGGAAATTCCTTGAAATTTGGAGATGAAGTTGGGGGGAGGGGAGGGTTTGGGGAGGGCCCTTAATGGGGTGCAATTCCATAGAGCCCACCCTTCAGAAAAGCAATTTTCTCCAAGGTCCTTTCCACACTAGACCTTAAATCCTGGTTCAACCCTGTCCCCGAACTTACATTCTACACTACACGCGAGTTCACCTCTGTAATTATCTTGGGGTATTTTTACATTCTGCACGACACTCGAGTTCACCCCTGTAACTATCTCGGGGTTTGGTTTTTTTGTTTCCACATTAGATTGAGGTCACCCCGATTTCGCCCCACACATGTCCTGGGATAAACGGATGCTGTTATAACCAGGGATAAATGCAAGGTATTGCGTCCTGAGTTGAACTCTGATAAAACCAGGGATGAGATCCAAGGGCGGAAAGGACCCAAGAGAACCTGTCTGTGTAGTCTGGAGATCAGCCGTAATTCCAGGGCTCATGTTGTCTTTCTTGCTCAGGAGAGTTTTGGGCTGGAGTTTGGAAGAAGTCAGCTGAGACTGAAAGGGTGAGCTGCGGTTCCCACTGAACCTGGGAAGAAAACGCAGCCCTCGCCTACTTTCTTTTTCTTTTCTTTTTGAACTACCCCCAAAAGGGGTAGAATTTTATTAGAGATTTTCCAAAAACATACAAACATTAAAGACAAACCAATATAAAATAGGGGTAATTTTTCTCAGATAGTACAATTCTTACGCTACTCTTTATCCTACATATTCAGATGATATGAGTAACTGAAGCTAAAGTTCTAATAAACTGGGCTACATATACCAATCTATTTCTCCGTATAATAAACTGGGCTATGGATACCAATCTATTTCTCCGTATATTTGCAGCTATCTAGCTTTGTAACTGTTATACCAAGTATAAAATCTAGACCAAGTGTTCTGGAATGTAGAGTCTGGTAATCCTTTCATCGTTAAAGTCAATTTATCCAACTCAGCCGCTTCCAACAGTTTATCTCTATACTAATCGAAGGTTGCCATCAGCGCCTTTTATTGCTTTGGCTCTGCAGGGCCGGCCACCCTAGATGTGGTACACATCTCACAAGACTGAACCACCAGTGAACTTGGGTGGGGAGCCAATTCATCCCATCATATTAATTCCTGACGAAAGCTAGCAGATTAGAGAAAAATGTTCTATACTGTCTCTCTTTCTGACACTCTGGATTTTAACCAAAAATAAAAAGTTAATTTACGGGGTGGTGGGGGGAGTGTGACTCTTCCCAACCTGCATTCTGAAGGGATGGAATCTCATGTGGGCTACGCCACAGGTTGAGTCACTGACCACAGTTTTTTAAGCTCTCCCCCAATTTCTGCAGATCCCCCCGCCCTTCACAAATACTTTTAATTGCACACCTTCTGATTTAGCCGAAACTTAGATTCTGGAGGCCAAAGCTCCAACCAGTGAAAGTGCCAGAAGTCACAAGAAATTCAAGATGGCGCACCAACAGAAAAGACATGAAGAGTTTCTAAGTGTCATAGTACAACCTTTATCGTAAGCCGCTATGAGCCAGAAGAGGAGGAGGAGGTGGTTTTATACCCTACCCGTCACTACCCGAAGGAGTCTTGGAGTGACTTACAACCACTTTCCCTCCCTCTCCCCACAACTTGACATCCTTTAAGGTAGTGTAGTAGAGTATTTATTTATTTATTTTATTAGATTTTTACCCTGCCCGTCCAGCAAGGCTGGCTCAGGGCAGCTTACAAACAATATAAAACAATACAATATAACAATAAAATCTGATCGAAACGTATTTAAAGCCGTAAGTATATGACTATCAAAGTGCTAGCATCTAAATACTTAAAACCTTGCCGAACATCTTCCTGATGTAAATCGCACTCAACACTTGCTCTTTCTTTCTGATCAGGGCTGTCCATGATGACCTCTTTGAAGCGGCGGGGAGAACCAGCATATATTAAACCAAAATTACCCACGCAGTGAACACTCTTGGAAGCTGAAGAGTCCATCGCCCTTCAAACACAAGAACTCTAGGACTTCTCCAAACACATTTAAAATAAGGAAAAGAAGCTTTCACAGCCCGAATACTTTCCCG
Source organism: Gekko gecko (assembly GCA_029375565.1). NCBI lineage: Eukaryota > Metazoa > Chordata > Lepidosauria > Squamata > Gekkonidae > Gekko > Gekko gecko. The sequence goes on along the minus strand of JAPDNY010000003.1, from coordinate 13,097,956 downwards.
TAATTCTTTCTAGACTACCACTAAGATGGACTATCATTAATGACATTCTTGTTGACTGAAAGCAAAAAAAAAAATGTCATACAATTATTATGTTGTCTAATCGGTTATTGTCCCATCTAAATGTCCGTTTGGGGACGGGACGAAGGACAGACGTGGCCATCATTACAAAAGAGGCGGGAAAACGGCAGCAGCTGCTCCCAGAGTGGAGTTCTCACTGAATCCTTCTCCTGCGGACAGTTTAACTCCTTAGTTTGCTGTATGATGGGAAACAGCAGGGTTACTAAAGCCTCACTGTCAACATGGCGTTCCTGCCACACTGACCCTTCGAAATGTAGGTCAGCTGAAAAGAGAACTGCATTCTCACAACCTAGGAGGCTTGTCGTCACAGTCCCTCTTTTCTTCTAGGGACTATTTTTTGGTTTTGTCAGTCTTTGAGTCACCTGTTATGCCAGGGAGACCCAAATCCGAGAACTTAGAGGTGCTATTAACAAGCAGGAGAGACTTGTGGGAGCATCTCATTTCCCCCTTCTGTACTATTTCCTCTTTCCATCCCACAAAAGTCCCCATAGTCTCCCTTTCCCTGCTTCCTTCTCTCCTTCCCACCCACCAATCAACGTATCTTTATCTGCCCCTTTACTTCAGGTTTCCTTCCTTTCCTCCCCCTGTCAGCCTCTGCCCAGGAAAAGTATGGCCCACTTGTGTGGCGCCAGCTGCCAGGAGAGGCCTATTTGCGCAATGGGGCATTTTTCAGATTTGTAGAAATATCAACCTTGTTTCTACGATCGGCAAAAGACAGAAGAGACCCCCTCACTTCTGCAGGAGTATACCGCATACCATGCAGTTGTGGACAAGTTTACATCGGGGACCACACCGCGTAGTATTCAGACAATAATAAAAGAACATGAAAGACACTGCAGACTTGGCCAACCTGAAAAATCAGCATTGGCTGAACATAGCCTAACCCAAACAGGACACAGCATTTGATTCCAAAACACTGAAAGACTGGACAACACTTCCAATTACCATGTCAGATTACACAGGGAAGCCATTGAAATTCATAAACATAAACACAATTTCAACAGGAAAGAGAGTTTAAAAATAAATAGGTCATGGTTTCCTGTCCTGAAAAACACAAATTGCTCTACAGCTGACAATAGCACTACAGATAAGATTAGAGTTTCAATAGCCATGCCACACACACAAAAGAACCTCCCCTCAGGAAACAGGAAACCTCCTCAGGAAACAATCCATAGACAAAAGAACCTCCTCAGGAAAGCTCCTCCATTAGCATGTTCATAGCCTGGAGAACTCCTACAAGATAATGACTCAGCCCGACCCCACCTTCCAGGGTAGATATAAATTACCTGCCTACCATTTTCCTGCTAACCTTGACACAAAGAGTCCTCCATCTTTCTGTGTTAAACCTCTGAGGATGCCAGTCACAGCTACTGGCAAAATGTCAGGTCCTACAATGCCAAGACCACGGCCACACAACCCGGAAAATCTACAGCAACTAATGAACTCCAGCCGGGAAAGCCTTCGACTGCATATAAAGCCTTTCTTCACGGCTCCAGTCCATGGATTTAAGCATCCACCAATCTGGCCATGCTGAGAATTAGATATATCGATGTTCCTTCCAAAATTACCTTACATTAAAAAAACCCGCCATACAATTTCAGCTCCTTCACTACCAGAGCAACAGAAGACAGCCCACTGCTTCCCAGATTGGTGAAGGGCAAAAGAGATAAAGAAATATTACGATCATCGTGCATTAGGAATACATACACCTAAATAAATAATCAATTGATTCTGAGAGGGATCAGAAAGATTTCTCTCCACAGCCCAAGGGACACGCAGGCTCAGAAAACACTTGAAAGGCAGCGCAAGCATCTCTAATGCAAATGATTTCTTCCCCCCTCCCGTCTGAAAAACTGGTGGTCGGCGCGCATGTTTGATCATCCGCTGTTTATTTTCAGTGTTGGCTCAACAGCGGGAGTCGAATTTGCCTCTCCAGAATTCCCAGGGAATGGAGTCGGATGGAGATCAAGGAGCAGATGTCGTCCCGCGCCTCCTTTCCCTCACTTCCTCCGAGCCAATTACGGCGCGCACTGCGGATCTTCCTGATTTTCCCATCTACTCTCTTACATTTGCCCTATGAACAGAAGAACACTTGCTCAGTCGTGAGCTCAGACAGAACAGCTTTGGCACTGCGTCACCCTCACCCCTTTTTTTAATAAACATGCCCTGCCCCATGCTAGAAGTCCCTTCACAAATGAGCAGCTTTTTCCTCAACAGTTCCCAAGCTGGCACATGAGAAGGAGGAGAAGAAATTGGATTTATACCCCACCCTTCACTCAGAGTCTCAGAGCGGCTTACAATCTCCTTTCCCTTCCCCTCCCCACAAAAGACACCCTTGTGAGGTAGGTGGGGCTGAGAGAGCGCTGACAGAAACGACTCTTGAGAGAACAGCTCTGAGAGAACTTGTGACTGGCCCAAGGTCACACCAGCAGCTTCATGTGGAGGAGTGGGGAATCAAACCCGGTTCTCCCAGATTAGAGTAGAACGCATGTAATCTTTAAACCCAGATTACAAAATTAAGGAACACTGCAAACATAGAATAATATATACAAACCACGATAAAACGATATTTAAAAACTAGAAGAGTAATGCCACAAAACAGTACATCATGCAGTATATTATAATACAAAATTTATTATAGCCATGTAGAGACTTGGACTGCTTAGATCCTAAAGCAAGTAGAAAGGTAAAGGTTTCCCTTGCTTGAAAGCCAGTCGAATCCGACTCTAGGGTTGCGGTGCTCATCTTCATTTCCAAGCCGAAGAGCCAGCACTGTCCGAAGAAGTCTCCGTGGTCATGTGGCTGGCATGAATAAACACCGAGGCGCTATTACCTTCCCACCGAAGTGGCACCTATTTATCTACTTGCAATTCCTCGCTTTCAAACTGCTAGGTTGGCAGGAGCCGGGGCCAGAGACGGGAACTCACTCCGTCACGCGGCACTCGGGTCTCAAGCTGCTGAGCTACAGACCTTCCATTCTGCAGCTCGGCGTCTTAACCTCTGAGCCACCACGGCCAAAAAGGCCCAAACCACACAGTAGGTTTTTAATGAATCACGTCCTCAACAACGTGAATCACTTTCCTAGCAGCAGCAGCTGCAAGGAAACTTATTTCCTCAAGCACCGCTGTGCCCAATTGGGGTTGGGATCCCAATGCTGGGAGGGGCAGTGTTTCTGCCTTCCACCAGTGCTGCTTCCCCGAGCTGAGAAAGCCCCCAGGGAGGTGCTTTTTACCCCACTGCGCGCCTGCAAATGCCCTGGATTCTGTACTTGAGCCTCAAACCTCTCCCGCCTGCCCACAATTCAGCTCATTAAAAAAACCTATCACACAGTTTGGCCCTTCAACTTTGAGGTTTGGAGGTTCCTCTGGGCCCGCCAGCAAATGGCAGCCATTTATCTATCCATCTTGGCTGAGGGAGTGTGTGGTTACCGAAGAATGCTGAACACTTGCTCTATGGCAGGGGTCCCCAACGTGGGTGCCCTTGGGGCACTCTGGGTCCTCACTGACCCCGTTCCTAGTGCCTGTCGAGTGTTTTTAGAAAGTACGCAAGGCGAGGTGGGGCTTTCGCCCAGCAAGGCTTCCGATTGGCCGTTAGAGGTTTGATTGCTTCCCCATAGAAGGCACGGAACCGACTTTGACGATGCCCGTTAATACCTCAGGAGATTTTTCAACAATATTTTTTATGGATTCACTGCATTTATAGTCTTTCTTTCTCACTTAGGCTCAAAGTAAATGGCATAATTAAAGAACAATATGATTTTTATTTAGAATTTATTTTAAAACAGATTTTTTTAAAAAACCAAAACGACAACACTGCTTTGGCAACAGCGGCCATCATGGCACAAGGAGAGCCAGTTTGGTGTAGTGGTTAAGTGCATGGGCTCTAATCTGGGAGAGCCGGGTTTGATTCCCCTCTCCTCCACTTGCAGCTGCTGGATGACCTTGGGCAAGCCATAGTTCTGTCCGAGCTGTTCAAAGAGCTGTTTCTGTCAGAGCTCTCTCAGCCCCACTTCCCTCACAGGGTGTCTTGTTGTGGGGAAGGGAAAGGAGTCTGTAAGCCATTCTGAGACTCCGAGTGAAGCGCATGGTATAAATCCAATCCTCCGTCTTCACTGAAGGTAATCTGCAGCAGACATTTTGTGGCTGGCCCCGCCTCCTGCAGCATCCATTTTGTGATTGTGCCCATCAAGCTGCGTCAGAATTCCAAAGGTGCCCAAAGGCTCAAAAAGGTTTGGGACCCCTGATCTACACAACCATTACTTGGTTTACAAGCTGCTGCTCACACCAAAGCTTTGATGCAACACAAAAGACAAGCCCCCCCCCCAACTCCTCCACAGTCGACAGAAACCTTGGAAAAGAAATCATTCTGACACAGGCTTAGAAAAGAGCCGTCCAGAAACCCATCATCCGTCTCCGAGCAAACAGCTGAAAAGTTGCTACGTCTAGAGATAAAGGAATGCAGAATCACATCCAGTTCGGTTTTTACCCGGATCATCCACACCTCAATAGCTGTGTGTTGCTTAGAGGCTTGATGTTTTGAAACAAGAGGCTAAAAATAAGTTCGAAAGAGCGGTCTTTCCCGGCTTTATAATGGAGCAGTTCTTTACCACTGCAGACCAGAAGTTGTAATGGCAATAAAAAAAAACACATTTAATATGAAACTCAATTTTTCTATAACCAAATCACTGAGCATAAAAAAACCCCTGCTACAGTTATACAAAATGCATTAAAAGCAATCAGTAGCGATTCTCTGCATTGACGGCAATCCCCCTGGTTAGAGGCGGCTGATTCCAAGCAGCCCGCCAGTGCTCGAAACAGAGCCCTTTGAAGATAGCAGATAAGCAGAACTGCGGCAGCATATATGATAACCGGGGGGCTTTGTTTCAAACAGGAGGTGAGCCACAGCAGTAGAGTGTTTAGAACGCTGGACAGAGGGAAACTGGGTTCAAATCCCCACACTGCCATGGAACTTACTGGGTAATCTTGAAGAATCCACTGGAGACAACTTACACTTGAAAGACTCATGATGGGTGTCAGGTTTCTGCTTCTCCGAGACCCTTTATACGTAACTCCTGTAACACCTCCCAGCAATGTTCTGAGATGACATGTGGACGGCTGCCTGCCTTCCTTAGCGTTTTCTACTTATTTTCATTGCCACCAAAGATCTCTTACCTGAGACCTCTTAGGCTGCGGTCAGACGACAGGCTTAGTGCGGTCTGGCCCCGCCTCTAATTAATCTAGGGATTTTTTGAAATTGAGAGTTTTGATCAGACATCTTACCCCTAACCTGCTTAACCAAGCACTCATCCCATGGTTGATCAACGTGGCAGCCACGGAGTAAGTCGGTCGGGCAGCTTTAAAAAAATTATTTGTCTTTTGAGCATGCACATCAGCATGTATTGGAAACAGTGCTTCAAACTCCTGGCAGGGTGGCAGCTGGTGGCCAATGGGGTTGCTGGAGGAGGCTGTTGGGAATGGGGAAAATGTTTCTGAAACTGTGCTTGAGATGTTTTTAAATGAAAAATGCAGTTTTGAGAAGCTCCTGTGTGAGAGAGATGTCCATAAAAAGTCTGTAAAAAATAAACGCATGTGCATCGCTTCGTAGCCATGGTGCGAATATGCAGTTATGTGCACCTCACTAACTGCCTCAAAAAAAAAAAAAGCCCCAAACCGGGAACATTCAGACTTCTCAAATGGCTTGAGAGCATGATGGATTGATCAGACTTCCAGAGATGTGGGGTGAGACCACTGACACCAGGAAGGACTGGACTTTCCCTAGTGTCACATAACTCTGATTCGAAGACTGGTGAGAACAGGGTCCCAACGATGGGGGAATGGGAAACAGATGTTACTGTCTGATTGTGCATTTTAAATCCAGAAGGGAACAGCAACAACACCAGATCAAATTGCTCTGTCAAGAGACTGCAGCCTCAGTATGCCGCCAAAGAACAGGATGGCTTAGTTATATTTGGTAGAATGACAGAATGGTTACCACTTGGGGGTGGCTCTGAGGTACAAGGGGATCATTTACTCCCGATTACAATGGCTGTTTCCTCTTAAACATAAATAGAAGTTATTTAGATGTATAGTGCTGTTTCTGTATGGTTCATAGGCATAATGGTTTCAGGTAGGTACATTCTCCTTTCTCTGCGGTTCTTTAAAAATATCTAGCCACAAAGGGTTCTTTTCCTCCCTTGCCACTTTGGCTAAAAACGTCCCCAGCAACTCGAAGGCACACAATTATTCTGCTCAACTGCCTACCTTACATAAAAATATAAGAGAAGCCAATGTTGAATCAGGCCAATGGCCCATCTAGTCCAACACTCCGTCACACAACGCCAAAAATACCAGGTGCCATCAGGAAGTCCAGCACTGGGGCCAGGACACTAGAAGCCCTCCCACTGCTGCCCCCTCCAGCACCAAGAATAGAGTGCATCACCTGCCCCAGACTGAGAGTTCCCATCTATACCCTGTGGCTAATAGCCATTGATGGACTTCTGCTCCATATGTTTATCTAACCTTAAATATTTGGAGCTGGATTTCTGCCACCAGCTTCCCTTCTTCTACCGAAGGCCTAACTTGAGACTTGCCTCCGCCCTGTTCCATGAAGCCTGGAGGACGTTCTAACCAGGAACAGAGAGCCTCAAATGTTTCGCGGCCTGAAAAAAACATTTTCTCTTCCTGCCTTTAAGACTTCCAACTCGACGAAGGGTTCTGGAGAACTCAAAATCTTTTCTGCTGCTTTCTGACACGTTGGCCTAGTCTTAATAAAAAGTGTTACGTGCTTGTTGAATATCCTCCAGGCCCCCAAGTAGGGGTCAGTCACATACACACACACACACACAAATGGGATGAAATACAAAAAAGAAGAAAAAAGAAACTGAATTCAGGCATTAGTTGCTGTAGATTTTCCAGGCTGTGTGGCCCTGGTCTTGGCATTGTAGGACCTGACGTTTCGCCAGTGGCTGTGACTGGCATCCTCAGAGGTGTAACACAGAAAGATGGAGGACTCTCTGTGTCAAGGTGAGCAGGAAAATGGTAGGCAGGTAATTTATATCTACCCTGGAAGGTGGGGTCGGGCTGAGTCATCATCTTGTAGGAGTTCTCCAGGCTGTGAACATGCTAATGGCGGAGCTTTCCTGAGGAGGTTCTTTTGTCTATGGATTGTTTCCTGAGGAGGTTTCCTGTTTCCTGAGGGGAGGTTCTTTTGTGTGTGGCATGGCTATTGAAACTCTAATCTTATCTGTAGTGCTATTGTCAGCTGTAGAGCCTTTTGTGTTGTTCAGGACAGGAAACCATGCCCTATTCAGGCACTTACAGGAATTCAGGCACTTACGGGCACACACTAAGGAAGTTGTTTCAGAATGGGGGGCTGGGGTTGCCCACTCCCAGTTGGGAAATTCCTGGAGATTTGTGGGTGGGGCTCGGGAACAGCAGGGTCTGAGGAGGAGAGGACCTCGGTGGAGTATAACGCCACAGCATCTATCCTCCAAAGAAGCCATTTTTCTCTGGGGGAACCGATCTATGAAGTCTGCAAATTGGTTGGTCATGATTCCAGGAGATCTCCAGGCCCCAGCTGGAGGCTGGCAACCCAACCCAAGGGGGTGAAGAATGGCCTTAGAAATATGGATCGATTTGGGACATGCATAGGAAAGCTCTAGCCCCAACGGTCTCTCCCATGTCCACCTACACCAATCAAACGTGGTTCATTCCGGGATTGGAACCTGAAGCCTTTCTGAATTGGACCAGCGCTGGATTCTGCAGGCTACAAGATCCCGCCCCGAGAGGACAGCTTCATCCCAAATCGCATTTTGAGGACTTGCTCAATTCTAAAATATCTTGGCTGAAATTTTATTAACTCAAGAGTTTGATAGACTGGGTCACGGATCAGGGACCTTTCTCCAGACCCAAAACTATATTTGAACACATTTTAGACAAATCTCCTGACCGATCCAAAGGATTGCTTTCATTTCTTTAGAAGGCCTTGCTGGAAGATGGAAAAGACAAACCAACAGCTAACAGAATTGCATGGCACAAGAACCTCCATAAAGAATTGACCACTCAACAATGGATGGAAATCTGGGACTCACATGCTTGTAAATCCAGAATTTTTTCTATCAGGCTACAATTCTTCAGGCTCCATACAAGGTGGTACCTTTCTCCTGCAAGACTGCGACAGATGCACTCCACCTATAATCATCTCTGCTGGAAAGGTTGTGGAGAAATCAGTGACCTTTTTTCATTGTTGGTGGGCGTGCCCCGTGATACGCTCCTTTTGGAAGCAAGTGGTAGACGAAATTGCTAAAATCACATCTCAACAACGTCCTCTAAACCCAGCTGCTATACTTCTACACCTCGTGGACAGGGACTCTCAAAACACAGGCATTTCAAAGCTTACTTCTACCCTCCTAGCAACAGCCAGATTGACTGTGGTGGCTTCGTGGAAATCTCCCGACCTGCCAGATATACGAACATGGAGAAATAAGCGTTGGGAACACTTTGTAATGGACAGGATTGCTGAGACCTGTACAGAACGCACTCGCAAAGTCACGAACTCACACTCCACTTTCGTCAAAACATGGCTTCCTCTTATCCAATATATGGTAGAAAATGACATAATATCCCCTGATCTTCACTATATGGAATGGCTTCGTTTCTAACTTTACTACTTATGGTCTGAGCTCTCATTTTACCATTATAGAATGCTAACGCACACGGGAACATAGTTGTTTAACAAATATTTCATTGTGGTTTACTGTGATATCGTTTACCTTTATACTGTATTTTGTTACGATGACAATCTTGTATTTGCATTTACTGTTCAAGCTGTTTATAAAACTTTCAATTAAAAAAATGCTACCAGGGAAAGAAAGAAAGAAAGAAAGAAAGAAAGAAAGAAAGAAAGAAAGAAAGAAAGAAAGAAAGAAAGAAAGAAAGAAAGAAAGAAAGAAAGAAAGAAAGGAAGGAAGGAAGGAAGGAAGGAAGGAAGGAAGGAAGGAAGGAAGGAAGGAAGGAAGGAAGGAAGGAAGGAAGGAAGGAAGGAAGAGAGAGAAAGAGAGAAAGAGAGAAAGAGAGAAAGAGAGAAAGAGAGAAAGAGAGAAAGAAAGGAAGGAAGGAAGGAAGGAAGGAAGGAAGGAAGGAAGGAAGAAAGAAAGAAAGAAAGAAAGAAAGAAAGAAAGAAAGAAAGAAAGAAAGAAAGAAAGAAAGAAAGAAAGAAAGAAAGAAAGAAAGAAAGAAAGAGAGAGAGAGAGAGAGAGAGAGACAGAAAGAAAGAAAGAAAGAAGGAAGGAAGGAAGGAAGGAAGGAAGGAAGGAAGGAAGGAAGGAAGGAAGGAAGGAAGGAAGGAAGGAAGGAAGGAAGAAAGAAAGAAAGAAAGAAAGAAAGAAAGAAAGAAAGAAAGAAAGAAAGAAAGAAAGAAAGAAAGAAAGAAAGAAAGAAAGAAAGAAAGAAAGAAAGAAAGAAAGAAAGAAAGAAGGATCCAGTCAAATTAAGCTGACCAGCCCAACAGATTCAGACAATTTCCATCACAGCACAAATATACCCACTGGCTCTTCCGGCTTGGTGGCTCCCCGTCAGTGACAAGGCTTTGTTCGGGAGAAAGTCAAGCTCTCTCTGTCGGCCTTGTAAAACTGAACAGTAACGTACCAGAGGAAGCGTTTATTCTGGTTCCCAGCTGAGGGTCACTGTGTGCCTCGAGCACAGGAACTCGGGACCTTTACAATGCGGGCTTTTAGTGAGCTTCTCTGCAGACTGCGAAACAATCTTCTACAGAAGTTTTAGAGGGTTTGTTTAACAAATACATAATAAGCTAGGAGCTGGTGCAGAGCAAGGACTGGGCAATTCGAATGTCGCCTCTGCAGTAAACACACTAGGACTGTGTTAGGAGGACCACTTGGATATTTTTTACAAGAGGGATGTAAGGATTACAGCCGGATAGTTTAGGAGGAATCACAGAATAATAGAGTTGGACGGGACCTCCAGGGTCATCTAGTCCAACCCCCTGCACAATGCAGGGCATTCACAAATACCTCTCCCCCACCACACACACAACCAGTAACCTCTGTTCCACACCCAGAAGAAAAACCCTCCAGGATTTCCGGCCAAACTGGCTTGGAGGAAAATGGCTTCCTGACCCCAAAGTGTCTCCTGGTTGTGTGAGAAAGGGCCACGAGAACTAAGCACTAAGGCAACCCGCCCTGCCCTCCTTCTCATGATCTGCCCAAGTTCACACAATCAGCATTGCTGTCAGGTGGCCATCTAGCCTCTGTTTGAAAACCTCCAAAGAAGGAGAGCCCACCTCCCAAGGAAGCCTCAGGAACACACACACACACAATGATGAACACACACAACACCCCCCCCCCAACAACAACTCTATATCAGAATTAGATTTTTTGCATTATTATGTAATTCTGTGAGGGTGACACGATTCTGGTGCGTTCAACCGTTCCAAAACATTTTTTTGAAGCCTTCGCTCTTCATTACGGTTTTCCTTTTTACTACTTAACAGAGGTTTCTCAGAGACGTGTCTACTAAAGTAAGAAGGTACAGATCACATCTGGGAAATGAAAGGAATGGTGGAGATACAAATAAAGACCTTGAACTCGTGAAGCCGCCTTCTACTGAATCAAACCCTTTGGTCCTTCAGGGTCAGTATTGCCAACTCCAGTTGACAGAGGCTCACCGGGGCCTCAGGCAGAGGTGTTTCACACAAACTACAGTCTGGTCCTTTAAACTCTATCGAGTCTTCAAGTGCCTTCATGTATTTGAAGGGCTGTCATGTAGAAGACGGAGCAGAGCTATTCTCTCTTGCTCCGGATTGCAAGACTAGATCTAATGCGGGTGGAAATTACAAGGGAGTCATTACTGGCTAGATATCAGGAGAAACTTCCTAACTGTAAGAGTGGTTGAGCAGTGGAACAGACTGCCTCAGGAGGTGGTGGATACTCCTTCCCTGGATGTTTTCAAGCGGAGGCTGGACAACCATCTTTCAGGTATGTTGAAGGTATGTAGGGCTATATTTTGGCTGTGCTCCTGCAGAGTGCACGGGGTTGGTCTAGATGACCTCCAAGGTCTCTTCCGACTCTAACATTCCATGATTCTATGATTCTATGAGTCAGTCCAACACCAGGCTGACCAATGTAAATGATAGCACATCACAGGAACCCTAGGCAGGATCTCCTCCCCGAACTGCCCATGATGCCTTTTCTCTTGAGATGTCAGGACTTGAACTCAAGACCTGATTTAGAGCAAAGAGCTACAACCCCTCTTTTCCAAAATCACGAATAAATAAGGAGGATTCCTATCCTGATCCGGATGGCAAAGGCTGGCCAGTTTTGTCAGGGTGCAGAAAGAGGGCTCGGCCTTGGTTAGTACTTGGATGGCAGACCGTCAACCAAGTCCAGAGGGGCTCCTATCTGATTTAGATGGCACAGGCTGGCCCAGTCTCACCAGCTCACAGAAGCTAAGCAGGGTCGGCCCTGGTTAGTCTTCGGATGGGAGACCCCCAAGAAAGTCCAAGATCGCTACCAATGCTCCTTCTAAGCTGAGGAGTCTTGTGAGCAAAAACTGTACTTGGTGAGCTACTGGCATTAAAATTGTGAGCCAGCAATTCAGTCGCTGCATAAATTACTCTGTCCTGGAGCCATCCTTCCTGAGCGAAGGCAAAAATGTGTGAGCCGGAGGCTAAGAAACTGTGAGCTGGCTCACACGAACTCAGCTGAGAGGGAACATGGGTCACGAACACCGAGGCCAGCAACGGCAAGCCTCCTCTGAACGTTGCTTGCCTGGGAAACCCTACAGGGTTACTAAAAATCAGCCGCGACTTGACAGCGCCTTCCACCACCACCACCTATTTAAATTCGGTTCAAATTCTTCACGACAGATGCTACGCGTGAAATGAGATGTTATGAACCTGCACAGTATGAACTGCCCTGACCCCGATGACCCCCATTCTAGCCCAATCTCACCAGCTCTCAGAAGCTGAGCAGGGTCGGTCCTGGTTAGTATTTGGATGGGTGACCACCAAAGAAGTCCAGGGTTGCTCTGCAGAGGCAGGCGATGGCAAACCACCTCTGAGCGTCTCCTTGCCTTGGAAACCCTATGGGGCCGCCATACATCAGCTGCAACTTGATGGCAATAATAATAATAATAATAAAAAAGGATGCACACAGCATGGACTTCTGGGGTTGGCACTGCTGCTGCTGCTGTCAAATTGGGGGAGGGGACTGGATGCCACATTTTTTGTATTCTCTATTCCGCAGCCGGCCACATGACCACAGAAAAGTCTTCGGACAGCGCCGGCTCTTCGGCTTCGAGACGGAGATGAGCACCGCAACCCTAGAGTCGGATTCGACTGGCTTCCGAGCAAGGGAACCTTTACCTTTACCTTATTCCGCAGCTATTTTTAAATGCGTATTCCCCTTCCCCCTCCAGTCCTGAGTCCAAGGGAGGAACGGCCCCTCAGACTACAGGGAAAGTTTCAGGAGGGGTGACCGTAACGCTTGAGGGCCAACACAGGCTTAAGAGCAAGAAGAGCCATCCGCTCCAAGGAGACTGTTCAGTTTGGATGACAACGCCACCGTTATGGCCGCAGACCACTGGGGCCGGCTTGCTCCAGAGCTGACCCCATGTGCCAGCCCATAAGATTTCCCAACACACATCTCATTGCTGAACATGGACTCACTCAGATGACTAAGGGGGGGACATGGTAAAGGTTTACAAAATTATGCATGGGGTGGAGAGAGCTAGCAAAGAGGACTTCTCCCTCTCCCCAAATGACTAGAACTCGAGGGCATCCAATGAAGCTGTCGGGGCAGCAGGTGCCTCTAGGCCAGCCTCCTGTCTCACACAGTGGCCAACCTGTTCCTCTCGAGAGTCAACAACAGGGCAGAGAGGCCAAGGCCTTCCTCAGAACATCAGAAGAGCCATGCTGGATCAGACCAGTGATCCCTCTAGTTCAGCATTCTGTCTCACACAGCGGCCAACCTGTTCCTCTGGAGAGTCAGCAACTGGGCAGAGAGGCCAAGGCCTTCCTAAGAACATCAGAAGAGCCATGCTGGATCGGATCAGTGGTCCCTCTAGTCTAGCCTCCTGTCTCACACAGTGGCCAACCAGTTCCTCTGGAGGGCCAACAACAGGGCAGAGAGGCCAAGGCCTTCCTAAGGACATGAGAAGCTCTCTGCTGGCTCAGACCAACAGTCCATCCCAGCCCAGCATCCTGTCTCATACAGTGGCCAACCATTTCCTCTGGAGCGTCAGCAACAGGGGACAGAGGCTGAGGCCTTCATAAGAATATAAGAAGAGAGCCCTGCTGGATCAGACCAGTGGTCCATCCAGCCCAGCATCCTCCTGTCTCACACAGTGGCCAACCAGTTCCACTGGAGGGCCAACAACAGGGCATAGAGGCTGAGGCCTTCCTAAGAAGATAAGACCAGTCCTTGTTGGATCAGACCAATGGTCCATCTAGCCCAGCATCATGTCACACACAGTGGCCAACCAGTTCCTCTGGAAGGCCAACAACAGGGCACAGAGGCTAAGGCCTTCCTGAGAATATAAGGACAATCATGCCGGATCAGACCAATAGTCCATCTAATCCAGACAGCCAACAACAGGGCATAGAGGCTGAGACCTTCCCCCGATGTGGCTTCCTGGCTCTCGGATTTAGGGAATTTGTGCCTCTGAATGTGGAGGTTCCCCTCAGTCACCGTGGCTAGTAGCCATTGACAGACAAATTCTCCTCCATGAATTTGTCACATCCCCTTTCAAAGCTGTGTATTCCTATGGCCATCATGACATCCTCTGGCAGCGAATCCCACATATTAACCACTCTCTGTGGAAAGCAGTATTTCATTTTGTCCGTCCTGAACCTACTGCCCATCAGAACAATGGACTCAGAACAGCGGATCCAGGAGGCCTTCCCACCACCTACACAGTGAAGCCCGACAAGCGACCCAAAAGACATCAAACGGTCAACTATCCCACAGCAGGGCAGGAATTAACACAGGCAGAACGATGAACGGCAAGACAGTGTGAAAAGCGAACTGGAGGTGTGGGTGGGTGGGTAGTATTATACTCTCAATCGTACGGGGTTTTTTTGTTCTTTGTTTTAAACTGTATGAGCATAACAGAGGCAGCTCTTAGCAGGTCACAGATTTTTCTGGAAGACATCTCCACACTTTCCCTGCCTCAAGGAGCGCCTCCCTTCCTCCGACGGTTGAATCCAGCCCCGAAGGACTGCTATTTTAATTGGCTGACACAGCTGGATTTCAGCCGAAGCGACGCAGAAGCGTCTTTTGGAAGCCGTTGGGGCAGCTGTTGGGATTTTGTCCAACTCTGCTTTTCTTGCTCCGCGCAAGACTCGCGAAAGTATTCCCCGCTCTTCCCAAAATAGCCGTGGCTACCCATTAGTCCCCCTTTCAGAAAAGCAGGAACCGTAAGAAAACGTCTGAGGAAACTCCACACACTGCGGACGCTCTTTCATAGTTGGCTGGAACATCTCACGTTAGCGAGGACTTTGATACTATGGGGCGCTCACTTCGCCGCATGGAGGCGCACCGGAACAAGAACGAATGGGCTCCGGGTAGAATCCTGTCCCAAGCTTCCACAGATGGCAAAAGGTCTCCACTAATGATATAACACCGTCCTGAACAATGCAGTGTCTCACAGGCAGTGTTCCCTCTAAGTGAGTGTGAGCTAGCTCACAGTTTTTTAGCCTCTGGCTCACACGTTTCTCTCTTAGTTCAGGAAGGGATGGCTCCAGAGCAAACCAATTTATGCAGTTGCCAAATCGTTCACTCACAACTTTAATGCCAGGAGCTCACAAAGTAGAATTTTTGCTCGCAGAACTCCACAGCTTAGAGGGAGCACTGAAAGCACAAAACAAGAACAACAAATACATGCAGAGCCAGTAACTTTACAGTATACTGAATTGCGTGTGTATTTGTGTGTATGCTTTTGATTCAAACGAGCTAAAAAATAACTAGAACACAAGTCCACAGACCTTTTGAGACTGTGGACACCTTTGGAATTCTGACACAGGGCGGTAAGTACAACCACAAAATGGCTGCCACAAAGGGTGGAGCCAGCCACAAAATGGCCGCCCCAGTTCACCTTCAGTCACAGCAGTGACGATCCTTGCACTGCGGTGGCAAGCTGCCGCCAAGCCAAGATTTTAAAAAAACCTTTACAGCCTGTCAAATCTCCAACAGCCCATCAGACTTGTAGGTCGTGACCCCATCTGGCCCCTTCTGCCTTCTGAAACACTTGGAGGGCATCTTCTGAAATCATTGGGCAGCACAGTGCCCAGAGGGCACCATGTTGAAAAACCCTTAACTAGAATTTAATCTTTTAAATATTTTTTTTTACTGATGCCTGATCATCAAACACAAGTAAAAGGTTAAATACTGAGACCCTAATACAGGTCAAAGGTTAAAGGAGACAGCCAAAAGACAGACAGCGTGGTGTGGTGGTTACAGAGTTGGACTACATCCGGGGAACTCAGGTTCAAATCCCCACTCTCCCATGGAAGCTTGCTGGGCGACCCTGGGCCTGTCAGATGCTTTCAGCCTAGCCTACCTCGCAGGGTTGTTGTAAAGATAAAAAGGAGAGGAGAATGGTGTAAGCCACTCTGGGTCACTGCTAGGGAGAAAGGCTGGGTATAAATGAAGTAAACAATGAATAACAAAATAACGAGAATCATCCCTCCCCAGTTAGAGCCAGTGTGGTGCAGTGGTGAAGAGCACTGGCCTCTAAACGGGAAAACCGTGTTTGATTTCCCGCTCCTCCACCACATAAAGCCTGCTGGTTGACCTTGGGGTGGTCCCAGTTCTCTCAGGGCTCTCTCAGCCCCACCTGCCTCACAAAGGTGCCCATTGTGGGGAGAGGAACCGAAGGCGATTGTCAGCCACTTTGAGACACCTGAGGCCTGCAGGGTGACCTTAGGCCAGTCCCAGTTCTCTCAGGGCTCTCTCAGCCCCACCTGCCTCACAGGGTGCCTACAGTGGGGAGAGGAAGAGAAGGCGATTGTCAGCCTGTCTGAGACTCCTCAGGGCAGAGAAAAGCGGGGTAGAAAAACCAACTCTTCTTTTCCTGTTTCTCCGAGAGAGGGTCAGCAGGCAGGACTCCTACTTTTGAACCAACAAGATAAGGACGATTGCAGGATTCCCGGAGAGTACAGAGGCTCAGTCTGCGGAGGACAGAGTTTGGGGAGCTGAAAGAGCTCCGCGGGGTACAGTCTCATCGAGTCCAACCTCCAAAGCATCCATCGTCTCAAGTGGAAATGATCTCTACAGGCTGGAGGTCAGTGGCGGATTAACCATTAAGCGGACGAAGCACGCGCTTAGGGCACCGGGGCCAAAGGGGGCACCACAAAGTTGGGGAAAGGCTGAAAAGAAAACAACAACAACAACAACGAATGAAAATTTGTAAAAAAAAAATGAAAATGATAAAACTAGTGCAAATTGATCATGGTGCATTTCTGCATTGCTGCGACCTGCACTGTGTATCTGGTCAGACAGGTCAACAACTAAAATGGACGGGGTCCTTGTGGAAAGGAAGGGGGGGCACCCAGATTGGTCAGTGTTCAGGGCACCCGTGAGCCTTCATCCGCCCCTGCTGGAGATGAGCTGTAATTCTGAGCATTGGAGAAAGTGCAGAGCAGGGCAACTAGACTGATAAAAGGGTTGGAACGCCTTCCCTGTGAAGAAAGGTTAAAGCGCTTGGGGCTCTTCAGCTTGGAGAAACGACGGCTGAGGGGTGACACGATTGAGGTTTATAAGATTATGAATGGGATTGAGCAGGTGGAGAAAGGAGTACTTTTCTCCCTTTCCCACAATACAAGAACTCGTGGGCACTCCATGAAATGGCTGAGCAGTCGGGTTAGAACAGATAAAAGGAAATACTTCTTCACCCAAAGAGTGATTCACACATGGAATTCACTGCCACAGGAGGTGGTGGCAGCTACAAGCATGGACAGTTTCAAGAGGGAATTAGATAAGCATATGGAGCAGAAGTCCATCAGTGGCTATTAGCCACAGGGTATAGATGAGAACTCTCAGTCTGGGGCAGGTGATGCTCTCTATTCTTGGTGCTGGAGGGGGCAGCAGTGGGAGGGCTTCTAGTGTCCTGGCCCCACTGCTGGACCTCCTGATGGCACCTGGTATATTTTGGCCACTGTGTGACAGAGTGTTGGACTAGATGGGCCATTGGCCTGATCCAATGCTTCTCTTATGTTCTCTTATGTTCTTATGAGAGATTTTCAAGCCCTCCCTGGAGATTGGCAGCCGTAAAGGTAGGCGGCAACCAGCCTGGCCTGCCCTGAATGTACCCCCCCCCCGCCGCATCGCAGGACAGAAATGGCACCCTCCGTGAAGCAAAGGGGTGTACCCACTCCACCGCACACTGCAACGACCTCTCCTGAAGGGGGCACTCCAGGATGGCACCCATTTCTGTGGGTGCCTGAGTCCCTTAAGCTCCCTTCCCTCAATTTTTTGAGGGGACGAAACGGCATCAACGGCACGAAGTCTTCTGCACAGCAGAGAGGAGAAGGCTCACCTGTCCTCCTCCACAGGAGAAATGCCGACAGCAACTGTGTAGGAGCCAATCGCGAGGGCTTTATGCTTGGCAACCGCGCGTCAGCCACTCTGGGTAATTTCCCGAGACCGGTGAAAGGCCAGGCCTGCCGTGTTTTCGTCTTGGGACGTCAAATCCCTTAGAAAGCAGAAGGTGGTTTGGGAATTAACTCGGCGAAAGCCGCTAAGAACTAATTGCATTACTGCCGACAGACGCGACCCAGCGAAGCACACCTGAAAACTACCCGGCGGTCAAAACGCTGGGAGAGCTTCCTCGGAGAAAGGAGCGATTTTTTTAAACCTGCGAACGCTTCAAAGGGAAACAGGTCTGGGCATTGCACGGGTGGTGCACAAAACTACTGAGACCCGAGTTCAGGAGCAACGTACATTTGCGACTTCTTTTATAGCCGCAGTGAATTAAGCACACGGCTGGATTTATGGCTGGCCTGCCCAACAGATCAGGGGAATTGGAGCCCAGGTAGGGTTGCCAACTCCACTTTGGAAAATTCCAGGAGATTTGGGGGTGGAACCTGGAGAGGGTGGGGGGAGGCGAGGGACCTCAATGGGGTGCAATGTCATGGAGTCAGCCCTCTAAGGTGCCACTTTCTCCAGGGGAAGCGATCTCTGTACTCTGGAGGTCAGTTGTCATTCCGGGAGACCACCAGTCCCCACCTGGAGGTTGGTAAACCTAGGTCCAGGGGGTCTCTATAGGCATCAGACAGGCCCTCACACTTCAGCCCTATGCCAATTTTTTCCCATTGGGATTCAGGCATCAAACCACCATTGGAAAGATCTCTGAACCATGTTGCTGCCCATACATGTGCAGAGATTCAGGTAGCAGTGACTCAGTGTGCCTTTGGAAGCTTTGTCTGGAGAACCTGGCTTGCTTGTTGGAGTGCTTTCTAGTCTGTTTTGCAGCATGCGCCTTAGAGCATAAGAGAAGCCACGTTGGATCAGGCCAATGGCCCATCCAGTCCAACACTCTGTGTCACACCGTGGCCAAAACCCAGGGGCCATCAGGAGGTCCACCAGTGGGGCCAAAACTCCAGAAGACCCCCACTGTGGCCCCCAGGCACCAAAAATACAGAGCATCACTGCCCCAGACATAAGAACATAAGAGAAGCCACATTGGATCAGGCCAACGGCCCATCCAGTCCAACACTCTGTGTCACACAGTGGTCAAAACCCAGGGGCCATCAGGAGGTGCACCAGTGGGGCCAGAACTCCAGAAGCCCTCCCACTCTTGCCCCCTCCAGCACCAAGAATACAGAGCATCACTGTCCCAGACATATGAACATAAGAGAAGCCATACTGGATCAGGCCAATGGCCCATCCAGTCCCACACTCTGTGTTACTCCGTGGCCAAAACCCAGGGGCCATCAGGAGGTCCACCAGCAGGGCCAGAACTCCAGAAGCCCTCCCACTCTTGCCCCCTCCAGCATCAAGAATACAGAGCATCACTGCCCCAGACAGAGTGTTCCCTGCTTGAAAGCTAGTCGAATCTGACTCTAGGGGGCACTGCTCATCTCCATTTCCAAACCGAAGAGCCAGCACTGTCCGAAGACTTCTCTGTGGTCATGTGGCCTGCATGACTAAACGCAGAGGTGCACAGAATGTTGTTACCTTCCCACCGAAGTGGTACCTATTTATCTACTTGCCATTTCTTGCTTTTGAACTGCTAGGTTGGCAGGAGCTGGGGCCAGAGACGGGAGCACACTCCGTCCCGCGGCACTCGGGTCTCAAACGGCTGAACTACAGACCTTCCAGTCTGCAGCTCAGCGTCTTAACATCTGAGCCATTGCAGCCCCGTCTATACCTTGTGGCTAATAGCCATCGATGGACCTCCGCTCCATATGTTTACCCAGTCCCCTCTTGAAGCTGCCTATGCTTGTAGCTGCCACCACTTCCTTCGGCCGTGAATTCCCCGTGTTAATTACTCTTTGGGTGAAAGAAGTTCTTCTCATCCATGTCACTTTCTCCGCACATGACAGCTTGGGACGCAGGGCTTGACCTGACCTTCAGCAGGAGGGTTGGCCTATCTGTACGGCTGCCAACAGCCTGGAGAAAAACAAGCCCTGTTCTTTTAATAGAGGCTTAATGGGAGCCTTTTTTTTTACCAGGTGATGTCATTCACCTCCATCCAGGGTTGCCTGTCGGACTCAGGAATTATCTAAGGACTTGGGAGATGGACATCACTGGGAGAGGGGAGCAAATATGTGACATCACTGGGAGAGGGGAAGAAAGGGGCACAATTGAACTCCAGCATTCGGACAACAATAAAAGGACATGAAAGACATTGCAGACTTGGCCAACCTGAAAAACCAGCAGTGGCTGAACATAGCTTAACCAAAACAGGACACAGCATTTTGTTCCAAGACACTGAAAGGCTGGACAACACTTCCAATTAGCATGTCAGATTACACAGGGAAGCCATTGAAATTCATAAACATAAACACAATTTCAACAGGAAAGAAGAGCGTTTTAAAAATAAATAGGGCATGGTTTCCTGTCCTGAAAAACACAAAATGCTCTACAGCTGACAATAGCACTACAGATAAGATTAGCGTTTCAATAGCCATTCCACACACAAAAGAACCTCCCCTCAGGAAACAGGAAACCTCCTCAGGAAACAATCCATAGACAAAAGAACCTCCTCAGGAAAGCTCCTCCATTAGCAAGTTCATAGCCTGGAGAACTACTACAAGATAATGACTCAGCCCTACCCCACCTTCCAGGGTAGAAATAAATTACCTGCCGACCATTTTTCTGCTCACCTTGACACAGAGAGTACTCCATCTTTCCATGTTATACCTCTGAGGATGCCAGTCACAGCTACTGGAGAAACGTCAGGCCCTACAATACCAAGACCACGGCCACACAACCCGGAGAATCTACAGCAACTAATCGGGGATACTGTCTAAAAGTTTCTGTGATTCCAAGGCAAATGATATATTATTTTAACGTTTAACCCAATACTAAGCTTAGGAAGCTTCGGTGGCTCAAGTGGTTAAGACACTGAACTGCAGGCTGTGGAAGGTCAGTAGTTCAGCAGTTCAAGACCCGGGTGCCGCAAGACGGAGTGAGCTCCCGTCTCTAGTTCCAGCTGCTGCCAACCTAGCAGTTCGAAAGCAAGAAATTGCAAGTAGATAAATAGGTACCCACTTCGGTAGGAAGGTAACAGCATTCCGTGCGCCTTGGTGTTTAGTCATGCCGGCCACATGACCACGAAACGTCTTCGGACAGCGCTGGCTCTTCGGCTTTGAAACGGAGATGAGCACCGCAACCCTAGAGTCGGATTCGACTGGCTTTCGAGCAAGGGAACCTTTACCTTTACCTTTAAGCAGGTCTACTTAGAATCCTACCCAGGTCTATCCAGCAGGGTTTACTCCCAGGAAAGAGTTCTTAGGATTGCACTGTGCTCCACGCAGAGCCAACTGGTGACAATCCACAGAAGTCAATGGACCAGAAGCCTGTCTGTTGAGAATCGGGGCAGCTTCCTCGATAGCAGAACGGGTGCCCTGATTTAGCTCAGCTGCAAATCTAGTTCTCTTCATCGGGTCATTTATTAAAACGGGTGGAGCATTGTTCGTAACGACACTAGGCCCGGCGGGTAAAAAGAGGACACGTTTTAAAGGAAGATCAGTGGGCTCCGCTGACTCCAGACGGTCGGAAAAGAGATCAAAACAAGCTTAATGTAATTAATACGGCAATTCTCCGTCCCAACTTGGCACGCCGCAGATACTAATTTGCACATATTTTCCTACCACTGGGCCATACAAAAGAACGGAGCCGTCGGTCCTTTGCAGACAAAGGCGCCGTAACGCCACTGCCGGGAAAGCCTGCATTGATGTCAAGTCTTCTCCCTCCTCCCAGAAAGAAGATATATACCATGATACCGCAATGAGAGTCGGTTTGGTGCAGTGGTTAGGAGTGCGAACTCTAATCTGGGAGAACCGGGTTTAAGAACATAAGAACACAAGAGAAGCCAGTGTTGGATCAGGCCAATGGCCCATCTAGTCCAACATTCTGTCACACAGTGGCCAAAAATACCAGGTGCCACCAGGAAGTCCAGCAGTGGGGCCAGGACACTAGAAGCCCACTCCTGATTCCCCACGCCTCTGCATGCAGCTGCTGGTGTGACCTTGGGTCAGTCACAAGTTCTCTCAGAGCTGTTCTCTCATGAGCAGTTCTGGAAAGAGCTTTCGGACAGTCCTCGGTATCCACAAAACCCTCCTCCAACACGACATTTCAAATGCATCAACTTCCTTCCTGTCAAGATTCCTTCACTGTCTAACTTTCAAAACCATTCACAGTAACGGGGAACGATACTGTTCTTGGCCCGCCAGCAACACAGCCTTACATTTAAAGATGGGCAGCCGTGTCAGTCTGTCCGCAGCAATAGAAAAGAGCCAGGGTCCAGTCACGCCGTGAAGACTAACAACATTTGTGGCAAGATAGGAGAGCTTCCATGAGTTGCGGCTCACTCCTTCCGAGGCAGCCAGAATGGGAGTCCATCTGTCCCGTTTACTGGAAAGTGGAGCGAGTTCCGAAGCTGAACGACATTAGCAGGTGAATGACAATAACAGGTCTGCACATCGTCTCTCTGCATATCACACCCAATTCAACCACACCTTCTGTTGTCCTTTGCCCGCTAATGTCACTTGGCCACCTGAATCCACTCCACTTTCCAGTAAACAGGACAGACGGGCTCCTAGAATCATAGAATGTTAGAGTTGGAAGGGACCTTGCAGGCCATCTAGTCCAACCCCTGTACTCTGCAGGAACACAGCCGAAACCCCTACATACCTACAACATGCCCAAAAGATGGTTGTCCAGTCTCCTCTTGAAAACGTCCAGCGAAGGAGCATCCACCACCTCCTGAGGCAGTCCGTTCCACTGCTCAACCACTCTGACAGTCAGGAAGTTTCTCCTGATATTAAGCCGGTAACGACTCCCTTGTAATTTCCACCCATTAGATCTAGTCTTGCAATCCGGAGCAAGAGAGAATAGATCCACTCCATCTTCTACATGACAGCCCTTCAAATACTTGAAGACTGCAATCATGTCCCCTCTAAACCTTCTCTTTCCCAGGCTAAACATACCCAACTCCCTCAGCCTTTCCTCATAAGACTTGGACTCCAACCCTCTCACCATCCTGGTCGCCCTCCTCTGGACCCGCTCGAGTTTGTCAACATCCTTCCGAAAATGTGGTGCCCAAAACTGGACACAGGACTCCAGGTGGGGCCTGGCCATAGCAGAATACAGCGGAACTACCACCTCCCGTGATCTGGACACAATCTGGCTTTCTTCACAGCCGCATCACATTGCAGGCTCATGTTGAGCTTGTGATCAACCAGAACACCCAGATCCCTTTCGCATGTGCTGCTGTCAAGCCAAGTCCCTCCCGTTCTATATCTGTGCCTTTGATTTTTTGTACCTAAGTGTAGGACTTTGCACTTATCTCTATTGAAATTCATTTTATTTGTCTCAGCCCACTGTTCCAGCCTATCAAGATCCTTCTGAATCCTGACTCTGTCTTCTTCAGAATTTGCAATCCCACCCAGAATTAGCAATCCTATTCTAGCTGTTCTCTGAAGAAGTGAGCCGTGACTCAGGAAAGCTCCTCCCCTGCCACAAATTTAAGACCCTGAACTGCAGGCTGTGGAAGGTCGGTAGTTCAGCAGTTTGAGACCCGAGAGTGCTGCATGACGGAGTGAGCTCCCGTCTCTGGTTCCAGCTCCTGCCAACCTAGCCATTCGAAAGCAAGAAATTGCAAGTAGATAAATAGGTACCACTTCGGTGGGAAGGTAACAGCGTTCCGTGCGCCCTGGTGTTTAGTCGTGCCGGGCCACATGACCACGGAAAGGTCTTCGGACAGCGCTGGCTTTTCGGCTTTGAAATGGAGATGAGCACCGCAACCCTAGAGTCGGATCCGACTGGCTTTCGAGCAAGGGAACCTTTACCTTTAGGTGCTGCTGGACTCTGGCTCTTTTCTACTAGTACATTTAAAAGATCTCTTCTAGCTTGTTCACGGCCGTCCTTCCCTGTCTCAATCTCCTTCTGATTTCTTGGGCACAGTCACCCTTTTGGCTGACAAGATGGAGCCAAAGGAATGGAAAATGTGTAGAATTCCCCCGCAGTCATTACTTTTGACTTCTGGATCTTCAGCCGCAATCCTGCCTCAGCAGTTTCTGCTTTAGCCTTCACCAGGAGTGGTTTTAAAGGCCTTCACTCTTTTCTGTCAGTCGTTGTGGTGTCGTTGGCCTTATCTCGGACTGTTAACATTCCCTCCATTTTCATTCCACCTTTATCGAAATCTAACCCATCTTTTCTTATGATATGTTCTGCACGTAGATTGAACAGATAGGGACGTAAAATACATGTCCGGCAACCTTTGTACCTTTGTCAACTGGAAACCATTCTGTTTTTCCCGATTCTGTCTTAACAGTAGCCTCTTGTCCAATAGGTTGCATGTGATACGTTCTGCATCCCGGCCCTACTCAATATAACAACAACAACAATAATAAGGAATCTATCTGCCTCACTGCCGGACCTCCTGATGGCCCCTGGTATTTTTGGCCACTGTGTGACAGAGTGTTGGACTAGATGGGCCACTGGCCTGATTCAACATTGGCTTCTCTTATGTCCTTATGTTCTTAATATTCTTGCACCAAAATCCCACCTCTATCCTCTTCTGACTGCCACACAAAATCCTGGGCATGCATGCTCTTCTCTCTCTCTCCCTTAAAACCATCTCAGCCCCAGACAGATTTATGAAGAAAAAGAAGAAGAGGAGGAGGAGATTGGATTTATACCCTGCCCTTCACTACCCAAAGAAGAAGAGATTGGATTTACACCCCGCCCTTCACTGCCCAAAGGCGTCTCAGAGCAGCTTACGAACTCCTTTCCCTTCGTCTCCCCACAACAGACACCCTGTGAGGTAGGTGGGGCTGAGAGAACTCTAACACAAACTGTCCTTGAGAGAACAGCTGTGCCAGAGCTTGTGACTGACCCAAGGTCACATCAACAGCTGCGAGTGGAGGAGTGGGGAATCAAACT
Source organism: Gekko gecko (assembly GCA_029375565.1). Lineage (NCBI taxonomy): Eukaryota > Metazoa > Chordata > Lepidosauria > Squamata > Gekkonidae > Gekko > Gekko gecko. The sequence goes on along the minus strand of JAPDNY010000003.1, from coordinate 13,073,253 downwards.
TGGTTCTCCAAGATAAGAGTCCACGCACTTAACCACTACACCAAACTGGCTCTCTAGTCTCAGAGCAGCTTACAATCCTCTTTCCCTTCCCCCCCCCACAACAGACACCCTGTGAGGTAGGTGGGGCTGAGAGAGCTCCCTCGAGGACTGCTCGTGAGAGACCAGCTCTGAAAGAACTTGTAACTGACCCAAGGTCACACCAGCAGCTGTATGTGGAGGAGTGGGGAACCAAACCCAGTTCTCCCAGATTAGAGTCCATGCTCCTAACCACTACATACCTAATTGAAAGCAGCTGACCCCGTGAGACCCTTAGCCTGCTACTTTTAACTGGCAAGGGCTCTCTATGACCTCCAAGATGGGTATTTTCCATATCGGGAAACACGAGATCCTTTTTAACCGGGAATGCCCGGGTCGCGTGCAAACCACACACTCGAGCCCTGAACGACGCGCCTTCGTTTGCAATACAAAACGTCGTGATCTTTATTTCAAGCACAGCGGCAACCCCGCAAATCCCCAATTATGACTAGCTCACGAACGGTTCTCCTTGCAAATGCACCTACGGTTTGAAAAGAGTGTGTGGGGGGGATTAACGACATTCCGCCAAGCTGCCCGGCCTGATCCTGTGCATTCTGACAAGCGGTCAACTACATTCTGCCAAGCGGTCTAAGGCTTGACCCTGACGCCGCACAGACGGCCAGGTGAGCGGCTACTTCTGACACCCTGCGTGACGGCCAGAAGACACCCAGGGGTCTGCAGAACGTGGATTAACATGCGACAACGCAGAAGGAGTCACAAATGTCCACATGGGGACGACACTACACTATCTCGGCGGGATCTGATGCCCTTTGATGACAAACGCCAAATACACCTGTGTGACCAGCAGGAAGAGCACATGGGGGGGGGGCTGCCTCTTCACACAGTCCCACGAAGCTGCCTTATACTGAAGCAGACCCTCGGCCCCGTCGGAGTGAGCAACTCAGCATGCCTGGACACTGGAGGGTGCTACCTCTCGCTAAGGGTGTCTAAGTGTTACCTCCTTGAATGGGGTGTCTCTCTTTGCCTTCACCGGGGAGCTGCCCTCTGACCCCCCTCCTCTCTTTCCCCTTTGCCCTTTCACTGACTTCACATGGCCTTCCACGGAGACACTACAGGGCTCTTTTTATATCAGGGACTCCTTTGCATATTAGGTGACACGCCCCTAATGTAGCCAATCCTCCACGAGCTTACAGTAGCCCCTGAAAGAAGAGCTCTGTAAGCTCATGGGGGATTGGCTGTATTAGGGATGTGTCGCCTAATATGCAAAGGAGTTCCTGCTATAAAAAGAGGCCTGGACAGGTCTCTGCAGGTCTCTCCTGTAGATAAGAACATAAGAACATAACAGAAGCCAATGTTGAATCAGGCCAATGGCCCATCTAGTCCAACACTCTGTCACACAGCGGCCAAGATATACCAGGTGCCATCAGGGGGTCCAGCAGTGGGGCCAGGGCACCAGAAGCCCTCCCACTGCTGCCCCCTCCAGCACCAAGAATAGAGTGCATCACCTGCCCCAGACTGAGAGTTCCCATCTATACCCTGTGGCTAATAGCCACTGATGGACTTCTGCTCCATATGTTTATCTAATTCCCTCTTGAAACTGTCCATGCTTGCAGCTGCCACCATCATCCTCCCATACACACGATGCTGGATCAGCTCTGGCCACCTGTGACAGGGAAAGTACTCTTTAGATTAGGGTTCTCTTTCTCTTCTTTCGACTGCAACCTAAATGTGAACTGGAGCTACTCGAATAAATGTAAGTTTCCCTTTTTTGCAATATACTTCTTGGGAGATTTATTTCCTGCACCCAGGATCACCCTTCTATGACTGGGCAAAACTCTGCTCCATTAACCCCATATTCCACTAGGTCCATCGAGGTTAGTATTGTCCAGGGTCTCAGGTGGAGGTTTTTCATATCACCTACTGCCTGGTTCTTTTCACTGGAGATGCCGGGGATTGAACCTGGAACCTTCTGCATGCCAGGCTGATGCTCTGCCACTGAGCCACAGCACTTCCCTTCCACCCAGCCTCATCTGTCACAGGGAGGTGAAACTTGGCCATGCGTTTGTTGGCCTCCAGCTGGCAAGGATGTGCTGTGTCGGGCACCCTACAGACGACCAGGTGAGAGTCCACTTCTGATACCCTGGTCCATCAAGGTCTCCCCTGACTCACATCACCTACTACTTCATCTCTTATCTCTTTTTTTAAGTGGAGAGGTCTGGAACTGAATCTGGGACTGCATTTCCACAAGCAAGGAGAGAGCCAGTGTGGTGTAGTAGTTAAAGAGGAGGAGGAAGAGGTTGGATTTATACCCCGCCCGTCACTCGAAGTCTCAGAGGGGCTTACAAATTCCTTTCCCTTCCCCTCCCCACAACAGACACCCTTGAGAGAACAGCTCTGAGAGAACTTGTGACTGACCCAAGGTTGCACCAGCAGCTGATTGTGGAGGAGCGGGGAATCAAACCCGGTTCTCCCAGATTAAGAGTTTGCGCTCTTAACTACGACACCAAACTGAATCAAACAAAGAAACAAAGAAATGGATGAGCGAACGAACAAACGAACAAGGCGGGAGCTCCACTATTGAGCCCCCCTCCTCCGAACAGCACCACACCTCCTGGTTGGTCCTTCCCGAGAAGCAAAGAACCGGAGCGGAGAAAACGGGTCAAGGAGACTTCCCATCTGCCTCTGGCACAGGTGCATCCACAATATCGTCTCAGCAAAAGCACTATTTGGGACATTCCCCCTCCCTTTTCCTTCCCATCTCTGAAAGGCAAATTATACCCCTCCCGGCTGAACAGCCTGCCCCTCGACTTAACAGCCCAGCTGGCGATTAAGCCTCCCCTCTCCTCCTGGACAGAAAAGCCCGTTTTGCTCGGGAGAGGCAGATGGCTTCAGTCCCTATTCACATGACCGCCATTCAGACCGCTTCCCCCAATGCAAATCGAGCAGGTCTTTGTGTGGCGCCTGCGTCTGTCTTAATTCTCCGCTGACATGTGACAGGTTGCGCGGCCTCGAAGCATTACAGCCTCCCCCCCCCAAGAACCGAGGAGCGAAAGAGAAACAAAAAGACCCTGGGGATAGAGGAAGAAGACAGGGGAGGGCCGTGCCCTTCTGCACACGGAAACAGGTTCGGCACCGGGGACCACTGTACACCGTGCGCCAAAGGCCTATGGCTGATGTGCATCTTGAAAGGACATTTTGGCTGAGCGGGTGTGCAGGGCCTGGATCGGTACAGCATCACTCTTGCCGCACGCCAGCTTATGCAAACTTTATGCTTCCTGTTACGAACGTCGCCAGTCCTAAACTAGAGAGATAAGCAAAGTGTATAAAGCATGTTTGTTTCTTTATTTCCTCTGTACCCCCACCTTCCTTTCCAGCGGTGGACCCCGAGTGGCTGACATCCTTCTCGTCCCCCCCCCTATGTCCCCGTGTTCTGCACAACCACAGTGCCCCCACACACAACATGAACTGAGTATCTCATTATCCTGGAGAGTTGGTACGGTGCAGCAGTTGGGAGTATTGGACTAGGATCTCAAAGATCCAGGTTCAAATCCCTGCTCTGCCCCCGGAAGCTCGCTGGGGGGCTTGGGGCCCGCCACACTCTCTCAGACTAACCTCCCTCACAAGGCTGTTGTGAGGATACAACGGAGGGGAATGACATAAGCTGCCTTGGGTCCCCACAGAGGGAGAGAGCTTTTTTCAATTTACTTCATTTCAATGAAGCCAACGGAAAAAGAGTAAACAAATAAAGGCTAATTTCCAAAGACAGAGGAAAACATGCAAAACCAAGCCACAAGACATGCCTAGAAATTAAAAAGCCAGTCTAATCTGACCCTAGGGGGCGGTGCTCATTCCAAGCCAAAGAGCCAGCACTGTCTGAAGACATTTCCGTGGCCATGTGGCCGGTGTGACCAAGGTGCATGGAGTGCTGTTACCTACCCACCAAAGTGGTACCTGTTTATCTACTTGTGATGTCTTGCTTTTGAATTGCTAGGATGGCAGGAGCTGGGACCAGAGACGGGAGCTCACTCCGTCATGCGGCACTCAGGTCTCAAACTGCTGAACAACCGACCTTCCGGTCTGCAGTTCAGCATCTTAACCACTGAGCCACCGCGGCCCCTTTCCTAGAAATTACCTCTACGCAAATGGTTCTCGTACGCTTGAGCAGGGATAGAAAGAAACGTTTTTCGGTAAGAATGACAACTGGAACAAAACCCAGAAACGTAATATACAACGCTCCTGTAAAGATGCCAGGTCATACCCTATAGATCTCTTCCACACGCCCCCTGCCCTCGTATGCCAGGGCATCACACCCAAATGCCAGCCATAAAACTCCCACTGCACAGTCTTCCTCTCTGGAGATGCTAGCAAAACGAAGCGCTTACAGCCTCAACACGCTTACAGCCTCAACACTCGAAGTGTTGACTTCCACAAGCTTTCCATCAGCCCGAGAGAGAGTGGGAGCAGGTCACGGTCCGGAGAGCATCTGCTCTCGGAATGATCCGCAGCCCTTCAGCGACTACCAAAGACCACAGGCGAACCCTGCATTGGCCCTCTTGTATCAGAGCGGGCCGAGACCCAGACGCCACCAATTGGCAACACCGACGGGTCTCAGCACCCCGCGAGCACCGTCGCTGCCGGCTGCCCCCCTCGAGCAGGCCCTCACGACATCCTCCACCGCGGCATCCCAAAAACAAAAGCGAAGATGCTCAGAACCGCATCTCCGGCGAGAGAGGCGGAAGCCAGGCTACGGAAAACCTACCAGCCCCGCAGGTGAGACTCCGCCACCCAACCCCCCACTGAGCATGCTCACTTGTGTGAGGGGGGCCCCTGCAACCACAAACCCAGATCAGCACCAATGAACGGAGCGGGGAGGTTCACCCAGCTGGAACGGCGGGTGCTGGAAACCAGGGATAGGAGGAAGAAATGCATCCCAGATGTTCTGTCCCGTTTCTATTGGTTCAGACAGCAACCCGGCGACCCACTTGAATCAGACGCTCCTTGCGCGATCCATAAACCCACCCAACGGGGGATGCAGGGCTGCCAACCTCCAGGTGGGGCCTGAAGATCTAACAGAATTACAGACTCTGGAGATCAGACTATATGGAGGCCAGGCTATGGACTCTGGAGATCAGCTTCTTTGGAGGAGACGGCTGTTTTGGGGAGTGGGTTCTACGGCACCGTACCCAGCTGGCCCCCCTCCCCTCCCCAAACCCTGCTCTCCCCACTGCTCCACCTGCCAGATCTCCAGGAATTTCCTAACCCGGAGTTGGCAACCCCAGGGGGACGGGCGTCTGGCACGTCATTCAAATGAAGAAAGCAGGGGTGTGATTAACCAGAGCACAGGGCTTCTCCGATCCACAATAACCCGCCTTTGTGGAACGCGAAGGAGAACTAATTAAGGCACGGGCCGGTCTATGCACAGACAACCCTACACTCCAGGCGCGGCGGCCAGGCACTGACTCGGCACAAAACCGTCACTAAAAGGTAACAGCAAAGGCCTTTTTAAAAAAGAATTAGGACGGCGCCGAGGCTTCTTAACCTCCTCTCGAGGAGTACACACACCGCCTTCCTCCCTCCCTCCTGCCCTCTCTCTCCGTTGAAGCACCGGCCATCCCAACGCTTAGGGGGTACTCACAGCCCCAAACCTTGCAGGCGCATGACTGGGTGAGTCTCCATTGGGAAGACCCGGGTTTTTTTCCAGCTGGGACACAAAGGAGCAGCCCCAGAGGAGAGGTGCCTCGGCAGAGGGGGCTGCGCCCACTCACCTGCCGCAGCTGAAGCGTGGAAGTCTCCCGCATTCGGAGGGGTGCGCTCCTGTCGGGCGGCTTTGTTCTCCGCGCCGCCTGCCCCTCTGCAGTCCCAACCCCCCCTTTCTTTTCCCAAGCTGTTTATTGCAATACCAGCTGGGGGGGCAGGAGAGCACATATTGATACAGCTCCATCGACTCCCATTGTGATTCCCCCCCCATTCCTTCTCCCTCCCCCCAAACACGATGCTGCCTCTCCGGGATCCTTTTACCTGCCTTCAGAGCTACAGGCTGAAGGCTTTTTGCTTTCTCGGTATTCAGGGCACATTGAAAAGGACGGCGCATCACGGGAGAATGAGCAAACCAGGCTAAACTTCCCCGTCTTCCAAAGTCTTAAGGCAAGTCTTTGGATTTTCTTCCAGTGAATCATGTCAAATAATAATACTAATAATACTAATACTAATACTAATAATGTTGGCCAGGAACAGGCAACTCTGAATTTTCTTCCAGTGAATCATATATAATAATAATAATAATAATAATAAATAATAATAATAATAATAATAATAATAATAATAATAATAATAATGTTGGCCAGGAAGCAGGAGGGCACCTGTATTGTGGGCCTCTCCTCTCCTTATCAGAGCCCAATGCTGCAGACCCCCCCCCCCCACGGAAGCCGTCTGAGCCGGTCTACTCGGAAGTAAGTCCAATGCTACCGAAGGGGGCTTACTCCCGGGAAAGTGCCTCCGCTGGTAAAGGGGGGGGGGGCGTGTGAGATTTCAGTCCCCCCTCCTTCGCACGCCCACACCCATTTCTCTCGCAATTCCCCACCCGGCACAAAAGGCGGCTGCCTCGGGAGACAAGGCGGGGGACGGCGCGGCGGGGAAAGGCCGGTCCGGGCTCCTGGTGGCCGGCCGGCATCGCCTCCCGCCCGCAGCTCGCCGCTTCCCTTTGTCCTGCGCCGCCCGGCCAGAGAGAAGCCCCCCTCGCCCGCCGGGGCGCTCCCTCCCGCCAGGGTCGCTTTCCAGCTGGCACCCCCGGACGGTCCCTGCCCGTCTTCCCTCTTCCATCTCTCCCCCCCCCCCCTTCACGCCAGGCTGGGCTTTGGGCTGTGCGCGCCGGTGATGCCACCCCCGCCGGGAGAAACAGGTGCAGCCGCCCGCGGCCGGCGGCGGGGGGTCTCCGAGGTGCCCGTCGAGGCCAGCCTGCCCCCCTCTCGCCTACCTCGGTCGCCCGGGGCGGAGGCAGGGCTGTGCAGAAAGCCGGGGCCGGAGGGGAAGCAGGGAGAAAAGGCAGCCCGGGCGAGGGAGGCTGGACGGGGAGGCGACTGCGAGGCCGCTGCGGCTGCGGCTGCGCTCCCTTACCTGCTGCTGTTTGCTGCTCCTGCTGCTCCGCCGCCCTGGCCCGAAGAGCGACTGCCCAGCACTGCCAGCCCGCCGCCTGCGCCGTCGCCGGGGAGCCGCTGCCTGCCTGCCTGCCTGCCTGCCTGCTTGCTTGCTTGCTGGCTTGCCTGCCTGTGCGCTGCCGCTGCCGCCGCCGCCGCGCCCGGGACACGCCTCCTCCTCCGCCGCCGCCTCCTCCTCGCCCGGCCCTCTCGCTGCCGCAGCGCCGCTGAGTCCTGCCTGCCTGGCCCCGACGCCCCCCGAGCGGGTCGAAGAAGAGGCTGTCCCGCGGGGCGCTCGGGAGGGCCGGCCGTGGCCGTCGGGGCGGAGGGGGGACCGGGCTGCCAACTCCCGGCGGGGGTTCCTGGAGATTCCGGGGGTGGAGCCGGGGCGGCATGGGGAGTTTGGTAGGGGGCCCGGGCTCTTTCGCCTTCGGGGTGGGGGGTGCCCCCTGCCACAATTATAATATCCGTCTTAAAATGATTTTTGGGTGTAAGTTTAAATGGGTCGGCTTATTTATTTATTTATTTATTTATTTTCCCTGTTTCGGGCGACTTTAATAGAGCTCCTTAGGCGAGAAACATTTAAACTTTTACCCCCCCTGATGTGAGAAAGAGACTGAAACATTTTCTTGGCTAGTATGACTTTGCCTTCGGGGCCCCTCGCATCATAATCTTTTTTTAAAAAAAATCTTTGATATAACTTTAAATAAGTCAATATTTTATTTTTCTGCTTTGGGCAACCTTGAATAGATTTCCGTGGGCCCTGAACATTTCGTTTTGTTTCCTGATGTGAGGAAAAGATGAAAACGTTTTCTTCTGCATTTTGACTTTCGTGGGGACCAGGGACTTTTGGCTGCCGTGGGCCCCTCCCACCATAATAATATCAGTCTTTAAAATTGTTTTTAACTCTAAATACGTCAACATTTTATTTTTTTCTGCTTTAAGCGCACAGGCAGGCAGGCAAGGCAGCAGGCAAGCAGCTTAAAGCAGCTTATTTAATAGATTTTCGTGGGCCCTAAACATTTCAGTTTTTTCTGATGTGAGAAAAAGAGTAAACCATTCCACCCTAAAAGTTCATTTTTCTTCTTCTGATTTTAAAAGAAATTCAAACGTTTTCATGGGCCCCTAGAAGTATTGTGGGCCCTAGGCACTGGAGAATGGCAAGCTGGGTGGGGTGGCTTTCTCCAGCCTTCCCCCCCAGGCCAGTCTCCAATTCCAGCTGGTCTCCAGGTGACCTAGAGAGGCTTTTCTCTCTCTCTCCCCGGTAACCACTGCCACCACTTGACCACTGTAGGGAATTGCCTGCTGAGAGGGTCAGGACTCCCAGGTTCCCTTCCAAAACTCCTAGAAGCAAGAAGAAAGGTCTCTTTTGGTAATGAGTCCATCAGAGCAGACAGAACTTTTAGCTGAGGTCTGGAGGAGGTGGCCATTAACATGTGCTGGCCTGGATAGCTGAAAGAGGCTTCAAGGTAATAACAACTCTGTAGAGATCTATAACATCCTAAGCTAAGGAATGGGTCCTATAATTTAACATCTGATAGGGCATATATAGAGAGAGGGAAAGAGAAACTGCATTTTATCAATTTCTTTTGAATCCCTTGCTCAATCTGGTGCTGTGCTAAAAGTATGCTTGTGAACATTTTCTCTTAATACTTCATAACTTCTGATGCTGGGAGTGGTTCTCCGTACCATATAGACCTCCACTGTCTTGAACACATTATTTTAAAAGAAGTGCCGGGGGAAGGCCGGCAGTTGGCAAGTGGCTATTCCTCCCAGGTGCACAAGGCAGTATACAGTCCCTGTTGTGACCAAGGCATCGGGCAGCGGGAGACATAGAGGCAATCTTTTTTCTATTCCCCACCCACTGATCAGGGCAGGCCAAGTCAAAAAAGCTTTTCCTGGAGATCTCCAAGAGTTCCTTCCTGAAGTCTCTCTAGTATTTAACACCTCCAAATCTCTGTTCCCTGCTTGAAGGGGGGGAGAGACTGGACCTTCCTATTGTCTCCAGCTAGACCTATTAGCATTTCTTTAAGAGGTAGCTGAGGTAAGCCTGGAAGGCCATTGACTGCCTTCCTCCTTGCCTGCCTGTTCTTTGCCCAGAGAGAGAGAGAAAAAAAAAAAACTTTAAAAAACACCAAATGAAGTTTTTGCTCATTTCCGCCTCCAAAGAAAAAATAATGCATTTCTTCACTCCTGCCATGCTGGAAAGCTTCATATTTTGTTCAATGTTGCATACAAAGGGTTGGAGTCCTGGGGAGGCTCTGACAGGTAAGCCACTCAAACCAGGCAGGGTTCCTCGCCTCCAGCTGGGTTCCGGAGTTCTCCTAGAATTATAGTTGGTCTCCAGAATACAGAGATCTGTTCCCCTGGAGGAAATGGCCCCCTCAGGAAGCAAATGCTCCAATAGACTCTAGGTGAAATCTCTCACCCAAATTCTCTGTTCCACCGGCACTACCGGCACCCCAGCCAGAGTTCGCAACCCTAGAACCAGGGTTCTCTATCCATTTAATTATGTATTTATGTATTTTATTAGTTGCTGTAGATTTTCCGGGTTGTGTGGCCGTGGTCTTGGCACTGCAGGACCTGATGTTTCTCCAGTAGCTGTGACTCGCATCCTCAGAAGTATAACACAGAAAAATGGAGTAGTCTCTGTGTCAAGGTGAGCAGAAAAATGGTAGGCAGGTAATTTATATCTACCCTGGAAGGTGGGGTAGGGCGGAATCATTCTCTTGTAGGAGTTCTCCAGGCTATGAACATGCTAATGGAGGAGCTTTCCTGAGGAGGTTCTTTTGTCTATGGATTGTTTCCTGAGGAGGTTTCCAGTTTCCTGAGGGGAGATTCTTTTGTGTGTGGAATGGCTATTGAAACTCTAATCTTATCTGTGGTGCTATTGCCAGCTGTAGAGCATTTTGTGTGTTATGTATTTATTTATTTATTTCCAGATTTATATTCTGCCCTCCCCACAAGTTTGCTCAGGGCGGACCAGAAGGCCATTCGGCATCACAACATACAAATACATTAACACGGTATAGATACATTAATAATCCGACTGAAACAGTTTGGAGCAATAACTAACGACGGATCGCACAATTTCTTTGTGCCCACAGTTTCCCGGAGCTGGTGTCACTAGGTCCCTGAGGTCTACTGTCACGGGCTGGGATGCAGGCAGAGAGAGGAAGTCCAAGTCCAGTCTGAGGTCAGAGCCGAGAGGCAGCCAAAACAGGAGTCGATAACCAGAGTTCAAAACACCAATCAGGAGTGGAGTCGTTCAGAGCCGAGGTCAAGGAGCCGAGAGTTCAGGACGCGGGTAGAGACCGGAAACAGGGGCGGGGTGTGTGCAAAGCGTCGTCAGATCGACTAGTTGCTGCCACAAGGGACGAGCGTCGAGTGGGGAGCTAAATACCCCTCAGCCGCTGCTGCCAATTAACGCTCGCCATGAGCAGCCCAGCATCTGCTAGAACTCAGGGCTGAGTGAGCGTCTGCCCCGAAGGTGCGCTTCCCGTCACCTGGACCTCAGATCCTGGCGGAGTCGGTTTCTCAAACGCACCACCTGTGGAGGCGGGTCAGGTTGGCTCTTTGCTGCTGATTGTTCCTCATTAGCTGTTGCTGATGTGGGCGGCCATGGCAAACTCCTGGCCTCTGGCGCGTCGTCAGGATCAGGTGTGGGTTCTGCCGAAGCCAGGAGCTCGCCCTCGTCAGCACTCATGACATCTACTTGACCTGGGCCACACAGGAATGGTGGAATTCAGCAGGGGAAGCCGGCTTTTCCCCTCGACACCTGCTGCTTCAACCAAAGGCCTGGCGGAACAGCTCCATTTTTCAGGCCCTGTGGAATGGCCGTAGGTCCTGCAGGGCCGATATCTCATATGGGAGCATGTTCTTCCCCAGTCTGTTTTTCCTTAATAGACGGTGCAACGGGAGGATCCCGGCTGACATTGACAAGATGCTTATTCACACCGTAACATCCCTTTCTGGAGAGGTTCCCCTTCTGCGTTACCGAAGGGCCATGTGGACAACCAGAGAGCATCAAAGGTGACTTAATCCTCATGTGGGGAAATGCTCTTTGGGTAGCTTCTCGGAGAAGGAGTCCGACGACGACATACTGGAGGCCGCACTCGGAAAAGCTCCCCTACCGCTTCCTGCGCCCGTCTTTCGCAAGGCGTGATTTCGGTATGTCAAAACTGCGATCTCGGGCGTCGTCGCACTTTTCGTTTCAAAAAAAGGTGTTGCTTTGTGAAAGAGCGGCACGGAGTAAGCAGTGCTATAAAAAGCACCTCCGGAACTGCTGAGCATCTGAAATGCCTCCTAGGCCAGGCTGACCGACCTGGAGATAGAGCAGTGAAATCATAAGCAGAGCAATACCTTTCTCAATCCACCAAAGTCAATGGGTTTCAGAAGAGCCTGACTCTGTTTAGGATTGCTTCTGGGGCTAGAAGTGGTTTGGTCTTTCAAGCATACATGAAAGTATTTAGCATAGTGGAGTTACAACTGCTTTCCTGAGAACTAAGAAGAGCCCTGCTGGATCAGACCAGTGGTCCATCTAGTCCAGTTTCCTGTCTCACACAGTGGCCAACCAGGTCCTCTGGGTGGCCAGCAACAGGGAACAGAGGCCGAGGCCTTCCTAAGAAGATAAGAACAGTCCTGCTGGATCAGAGCAGTGGTCCATCTAGTCCAGCCTCCTGTCTCACACAGTGGCCAACCAGTTCCTCTGGGGGGCCAACAACAGGGCAGAGAGGCCGAGGCCTTCCTAAGGACATCAGAAGTGCCCTGCTGGATCAGACCAGTGGTCCATCTAGTCCAGCCCCCTGCCTCACACAGTGCCCAACCAGTTCCTGGGGGGGGGGGCAACAACAAGGCAGAGAGGCTGAGGCCTTCCTAAGAACATAAGAGCCGTGCTGGATCAGACCAGTTGCCCATCTAGTACAGCATCCTGTCTCACACAGTGGCCAACCAGTTCCTCTGGAAGGCCAACAACAGGACAGAGAGGCTGAGGCCTTCCTAAGGACATCAGAAGAGCCCTGCTGGATCAGACCAGTGGTCCATCTAGTCCAGCCTCCTGTCTCACAGTGGCCAACCAGTTCCTCGGGGGGGGGTAACAACAGGGCAGAGAGGATGAGGCCTTCCTAAGAACATCAGAAGAGCCGTGTTGGATCGGATCAGTGGTCCGTCTAGTCCAGCCTCCTGTCTCACACAGTGGCCAACCAGTTCCTCCGGACGGCCAACAACAGGGCATAGGGGCTGAGGCCTCCCCCTGATGTTGCCTTCTGGCTCTGGAATTCAGAGGCTTAGTGCCTCTGAATGTGGAGGTTCCCTTCAGTCACCAAGATTGCATCTTGGTTTTATATGAATTTTACTGACTTCAGCGGACAGCGGAAGACAGGAGGGCCTGGCGTAATCTGGTCCATGGGGTCGCGAAGAGTCGGACTCGACTGTGCGACTGAACAACAACAACAACTGAATTTTTTATTGTATGTAATATTGTTTATTGTTTTTAGTTCTGAATTTCAGCTTGGCTGCTTGTTAGCCGCCCTGAGCTACTGGATAGGGCGGGGTATAAATCTCAAAATAAATAAATAAATAAAAATAAATAAATACATAGACTTACCCTCCACGAATCTATCTAATCCCCTTGGAATGCTGTTCATTTCTGTGGCCATCACTACATCCTCTGGCCGCGAATTCTCCCAGCAGGGGCTCTCTCAATGTTCTCCCTTGAGCTGTGGTAGGGCATGTCGGCTTGTTTGCGAGCTTGGAGTCTGATCCTGTGCACGTTTACTCAGAAGCAAATGCCACCGAGTCAGCAGAATGTACTCCTTGGTGAGCGTACGTAGGAGTTCAGCTATTGTGTTCCAGACCTGGGTTTGTAGGTTACTCCACAGAAACCATAACACAGCTTACATACTGTTTTTGCAGTGAGAAACAGAGGGCAACAGCATTGCGGTAATACCATGCAGCGATTAATCCAGGTGTACAGTAGAAGAGTCGTAGAACAAGAAATTGCACTTTATTTTCTTGGTCTACTGGTTCTGCCTCGCTCTTTATTTTCTTGGAATACTGGTTCTGCCTTGCTCACTGGAAGCAGATTTAGTTAGAGAAGGGAGGGGATGCGTAGAACTTGAAGGCATCCAATGAAGCTGATGGGCAGTAGGTTCAGGACGGACCAAAGGAGATACTAATTTGCACAGAGAGCGATTGGCTGCCAGAGGATGTAGTGATGGCCACAGGAGTAAACAGCAGGGCTCTTCTTATGTTCTTATCTTGTAGGCAATGCTCCCTCTAAGTTGTGGAGACCTGTGAGCAAAAAATCTACTGGCATTAAAGTTGTGAGCGAGCGATTTGGCTGCTGCACAAATTAGTTTGCTCTGGAGCCATCCCTTCCTGAGCTGAGACAAAAATGTGTGAGCCAGAGGCTAAAAAACTGCAGGCTAGCTCACACTGACTCAGCTTAGAGGGAACACTGCTTATCGGAGACAACTGCTCGATTTGGCACATCAGAGTGAGGTGAAGAACCGATCCATCCGCTTTGCTGAAGGTGCCCTTCCTCTTCTTCCATCTCATAAATCTGCTACGACCATGGCTGCCGTCTACCATAACTGGAATAGCAAAAATGGTGCTGTGAAATATAATTTGTCGACTGTGAGCCGCCCCTTCCTCCCAAGAGCTCGGCTCTGTGTATCTTATGTCTTCTGATGGATGAAACTCAGGAACGTGCCTCCTCTTTCAGAATCCAGGGTTGCCAATTGTGGGTTGGGAAATTCCTGGAGATCTGGGGGTGGAGGGGACCACTGTGGGATAACGCCATAGAGTCTACCCTCAAAAACACTTTTTTATTTTTTAAAAACAAATTATTCATTACTAGGAATAAGGCCCGTTGTGGAAATAAATACAACGGCTCTAGAAAGAGGCTCTGGGAGAGTGCCCCAACTTTGGGCACTCAGTGACAATTTCCTGTGGCAATCTCAGCAGGGTATAATGACAGAGTCCACCATTTTCTCCAGAGGAACTGATCTTTGCTACCTGAGGAGCAGTTGTAATTTTGAGTGATCTCCAGCCCCCACCTGGAGATTGGCAACAATGGTTCCACATCAGGGAATGGCTGGATTGGAGGGTGGAGTCTATGGCATCGTACCTGTCTGAGGTGCCACCCCTCTTCAAACCTCACCCTCTCTAGGCTCCATTCCTCAAATCTCCAGGAATTGCCCACCTGGAGTTGGCAACCTGATCAGGACTGGGCCCAATGAGTTTTCTCCCAAAGGCCAACTTAGGTGTGGAAAGGGCCTTTTACTGACAGAGGAGAAAGTACAGGTGCCAACTCTGATTAGGGAAATACCTGGAGATTTGGGGGGGTGGATCCTGTGGAGGGCAGCATTTGGGGTGTGTGTGGAAGGACTCAGCAAGGTATAATGCCATAGAGTCTACCCTCCAAAGCAACCATTTTCTCCCGGGGAACTGATCTCTGTCATCTGGAGGTCAATTGTAACAGTGGGAGATCTCCAGGTCCTACCTGGAGATTGGCAACCCTAGGGGAAAGTCAGCCACACAGCGGGGAGTTGAAGAAAATGGTCTGATGGTCGCTGGCCCTCCTCGTTAGCCAGCCAGCCATGCTGAAGCTAAGCAGGAGAAAGAGCTTTTTTTCCATTTATTCTGACAGGAAAGTGGCCATTGGGGAGGGGGTTATGGGCGGGGGAGCGGGTTATGCTGAAAGTCCTTTGTTTTCTTACTCACAGAACCAAGCTTGGCTGCCTACAGACAGCCACCGAGGGGACAGTCCCTCACAGGAGTCAAGAGAACTATCTTCCTCAGGAGAGAGAGTTGGTCTGCCAGTAAATCTGACATGCAAAAGGGGGAGTGGGTGGGGAAGAGGAGCAGACCCAGCACCCGGCCAATGGCACGCGAGTACTCTTGAGTGGCGGCTGATGGGCCAATGGCTGAGGGAGGGCATTTTACAGCCAATGGGAGCGCATGGAATCTTATGAAACCAAAAGATAAATATTATAAGGAGAGATTAAGTTCACCAAAAAAAAAAAAGAGCAGTCCGAAAGTAAAACTATTATAACATTATTGACCAGTAGATACTCCCGGAAAACCTAGGCTAAGCCTACATTTGTGTACGATTTTCATACACCCTCCTATTGACACATCTTTGCAAAATGACCTTACAATTTTAACCAGATTCTATAATCATTTCTACACGGAAGAACTTCATTGCGTCTCAGAAACCAAATAACTGGTTTCCAGATTTAATCGTAATCATGGGGTGAACAAAACCACTGGGAACTGACAAAGAATTGTCTACTGATTTTCCCATGATATAAACGTTCCAAAGTTTGTTGTCGAAGGCTTTCACGGCCGGAGTTCATTAGCTGCTGTAGATTTTTCAGGGTTGTCTGGCCGTGGTCTTGGCATTTTAGGATCTGATGTTTCGCCAGCAGCTGTGACTGACATCCCCAGAGGTATAACACAGAAGGATGGAGAACTCTCTGTGTCAAGGTGAGAAGAAAAATGGTAGGCAGGAGACTTGTATCTACTCCAGAAGGTGGGGTAGGGCTGAGTCATCATCTTGTGGGCGTTCTCCAGGCTGTGAACATGCTAATGGAGGAGCTTTCCTGAGGAGGTTCTTTTGTCTATGGTTTGTTTCCTGAGGAGATTTCCTGTTTCCTGAGGAGGTTCTTTTGTATGTGGATTGGCTGCTGAAATTCTTTTCTTATCTGTAGTGCTATTGCTTTCCAGGACAGGAAATTACCATGTCAGATTACACAGGGAAGCCATTGAAATTCATAAACATAAACACAATTTCAACAGGAAAGTAAGAGAGTTTAAAAATAAATAGGGCATGGTTTCCTGTCCTGCAAAACAATAGCACTACAGATAAGATTAGCACGTTATAATTCTATATCTTCCACCAGTCCACATACAAAAGACTCTCCTCAGGAAACAGTCCAGAAAAGGCAGAAATATTAGTGGCTGAGTCAAAGCTCCCTCTAAACTGTGGAATCTTGTGAGCAAAAGTTCGTCTTTGTGAGCTCCTGGCATTGAAGTTGCATAAATTAGTTTCCTCTGGAGCCCTCCTTCCTGAGCTAAGACAAAAATGTGTGAGCCGGGGGTTAAAGAACTGTGAGCTAGCTCACACTTAGCTTAGAGGGAACACTGCCTGTGAGGTAGGTGGGGCTGGGAGAGCTCTTTCGAGGACTGCCCTTGCGAGAACAGCTCTGAAAGAACTCGTGACTGGCCCAAGGTCACCCAGCTGGCTGCATGTGGAGAAGTGGGGACTCAAATCCGGTTCTCCCAGATTAGAGACCACACTCCTAACCACTACACCAAACTGTAGGATCGGGGATATCAAATCCCCATTCATGCTGTTGGAGCTCGCTGAGTGACCTTGGGCCCATTACAGCCTCTCCGCCTGGCCTACCTCACAGGGTTGTTGTGAGGAAATAATGTCAGCTGCCTTGGGTCCCCATTGGGGAGAAAGGCGGGGTACCCAGGGCTATTTTTGGGTGGGAACTCACAGGAACGGAGTTCCGGCTGGTTTCAGAGTTGGCCACGCCCACTACAGCCAAAACCTCTCTCTGTGTGTGGCTACAGAGGGAAGGCCTGGAGAGCGACACCCCCCCAGCGACTCCGAGGCGGGCGGGTCAGGAGGCCCAGGCAAGCCAAGAGAGGGGGTGTGGCCTAATATGCTAATGAGTTCCCGCTGCGCTTTTTCTACAAAAAAAGCCCTGGGGTACCGATGGAAGAAATAAATAACTAACCCCAGTTGTCATTAGCACAACAAAAAGCTAACCCCCAGCCCTAGCTTGCCTTTCTCCCCAACTTCTCGCAATTCCATTATCGCTCTTAAAAGGGCCATGCAATTTAATATTGGAGCTCATGGAGAAATCCACTGTTTTGAGACAGAAATTCACCCACCCCCCACTGATTGGTTGAGAAGTTATGTTTGCATATAAACAAGCAATGATAAAAATTTCACACAGTCATTTTTTTAAAATGTCACGCAGCGAAACAGTCTGGTGCAAAATGATAAATAAGCTTTGGGTTGGATCCAGTAAGCTTTTCACTCCATCTCAGCCAGTTTCCCTCCTTATTGCAGCCCAGTTCCCCATGGCTTTTTGTCCAGATCCCATGTCCCCAAACATGGCCTGGTGGTCAAAGAGGTCTAGGGATGCCAGCCTCCAGGTGGGCCCCAAAGATCCCCGAGAACTGCATTTCCTCTCCAGACTACAGAGATCAGTTCCCCTGGAGGAAATAGATGCTTTGGAGGGTGGACTCTACGGCATCGTACCCCACTGGGGTCCCTGTCCTCCCCAGGCTCCAAGCCCAAATCCCCAGGAGTTTCCCAGCCTGGATTTGACAACCCTACCCCCTGTCCCCCACTGGTGGCCTGGGGGGGACCTGGGGACCCTAAAGGAGACCCCCCCTCTTCATCAGTGGAAAAACGGGTTGGATCCAACCCTATATACTTCCGCTGAGAATTGCTCAGAGAAACTACAATAAAAATCATTACTGAAACCAGGGCTCTTTTTGTAGCAGGAACTCCTTTGCATATTAGGTGACACACCCCCTAATGTAGCCAATCCTCCAAGAGCTTACAGTAGCCCCTGTAAGAAGAGCTCTGTAAGCTCTCTGAGGATTGGCCACATTCAGGGGCGTGTGGCCTAATATGCAAAGGAGTTTCTGCTACAAAAAGACCCCTGACTGAAACTACTAGGCCCCACAAGGAAATTTCGAGGTGCCGTGGCAACCTGGGATTTCTCAAGCCCTGATGCCAATACATTTAATCATTTGTGTTGGATTCTGCATTCGAGGCCGCCTTCCACCCGTCCAATTAAGGCTCCCAACTCCAGGCTGGGAAATGCCAGGAGATTTGTGGGGGGTGGGAGGGGTGGATGTAGAGCCTCGAAAGGATCGGGACCACAGCGAGGTCTCATGACAGGGAGTCCACCCTCCGAAGCGGCCATTTTCTCCTGGGAAACTGATTTCTGTGGCCTGGAGATCAGTTGCAATTCTCCAGTTGCAATATCTCCAGGCCCCACCTGGGGCTCATACAGCAGGCTGCTTACCTGCTCTTTCTCAGGCCTCAGGTATGGAAAGGGGGCTCAACATAACTCCTTAGGGAGGGCAGCCTCCAGGTGGGACCTGGGGACACCCCTGGAATTACAGCTCATCTCCAGACTACAGAGGTCAGTCCCCCTGGAGAAAATGGAGGCTCTGGAGGGTGGACTCTGTGGCCTTGTGACCCCCCGCTGAGGTCCCTGTCCTCCTCAGGCTCCACCCCCCAATCTCCAGGAGTTTCCCAACCTGGATCTGGCAACCCCACCCCCATCCCCTGCTGGTGGTCGGGGGGGGGTTGGCAACCCTGTATCACCCAACTTGCTCCTCCACCTCCTGGAGCTCAGACCAGTCTGTCCTCATTAGAATCCTAGAATCATAGGGTTGGAAGGGAACCTCCAGGGTCATCTAGTCCAACCCCCTGCACAAGGCAGGAAATTCACAAATACCACCCCCTCCACCCCCCATGTGACCCCTGCTCTATGCCCAGAAAGGGGGGGGGGTCAGACTTTTCCTGACTTTGAAAAAGGAGGAGGAGGAGGAGAGGAAAAGAGAAAGAAGAAGAAGAAGAAGAGATTGGATTTATACCCCACCCTTCACTACCCAGAGATGTCTCAGAGTGGCTTACAATCTCCTTTCCCTTCCCCTCCCCACAACAGACACCCTGTGAGGCAGGTGGGGCTGAGAGAGCTCTTGACAGAAACTGCTCATGAAAGAACAGCTCTGACAGAACTATGGCTTGCCCAAGGTCATCCAGCAGCTGCAAGTGGAGGTGTGGGGAATCAAACCCGGTTCTCCCAGATTAGAGTCCGCGCACTTAACCCCTACACCAAACTGGCTCCTGTCACAGCGTCCCGGCTCCTTTTATTGGGTCTTCCTTCAAGAGCTGGCGTGCCGATTGGACGAGAGCATCAGCCACATACTTTCCCATTTTAAGGGGTGGAGCCTGCGGAGGGTGGGGTTTGGAGAGGGGCAGGGCCTCCGCCGCATTTACCCCACAGAGCCTGCCCTCCAAAGTAACCACTTTCTTCAGGGGGGACTGATCTCTGTAGTCTGGAGATCCGGTGCAATTCCAGGAAATTCCCAGGCCTCACCTGGAAGTTGTCAGCTCTAAGCGGCCAGAAGGAGGCACAGAGGGAGAACTCCAGCTGCCACCTGAAGGTTGGCAACCGGTTCAGGTGCATTTAATGCAAAGTCCGTGTGTGTGTGTGTGTTGCTGAATGAGAACCTCAGGAGGGGAAGCAGGCGTATTTCCAATGGAGAGGTCGGATTTTTCTGACTGAAAACGTGGAGGCTGGTGGGTTTCCACGGAAACGGTGGGGGGTCAGGAACTTCCCAATTCTATTTTATTTTATTTTATTTTGGTCTCCTGAGAGTGGAAAGTGTGTGCGTGAGCAGGTGCACGTTGCGGGGGACGGAAAATTCGTCGTGTCTTCGGGCAGGAGAACAACCATGCGTCCAGGACTTTCTCTCAGGCATCTCACCCTCCCAGGAGATGACATGGACGTGAGGCAACCACAAAGGAAGGCCTTTGTTTCGCAAAGCAGAGCTCGGGAGTTGAGTTGAGAGCTCAGGGCTCTGGCCCGTAGCTACAAAGGGGCATCTCGGGGCTAGGCCCCCTGACTTACTGGCAAGGCCCCCTGACTTCCCATCCAGCCCAGGGGCCCCTGAGCGGCGGTGGGTATGGGGAAGGGCCCGGGTATTCCTGCACAGCTGTCTGGTGCAAAGGGCTGGCTACGGCGGTTGCATGGAGCCAGACAGCACCTCTCTTATTTCCCCGGAAACTTAATCAAATGACATTTAATTCAATTAGCCCCCCTAAGAAATTCAAATGCTCCCCCCGACTTAAAAAATCCTGGCTACGGGCCTGTCAGGATTGGGAAATTTCTGGAGGATTTGAGGATGGAGCCCAGGGAGGGTAGGATTTGAGGAAGGGTGAGAACCACCATGGGATATAATGCCCCAGACTCCGCTCTCTAAATCAGCCATTTTCTCCGGAGGAACCGATTGCTGCTGACTGGAGATCAGTCGTCACTCTGGGGGAACTCCAGTCCACATCTGGAGGTTGGCAACCCAACTCAGGACCAAGGTCCCAACCATCTGGTGTTTAGGAAACGCCACCATCTGCTTTGATTTCATTCCCCAGCAATGGAGAGAAGCAGTTTTATCGTATGGATTTGGGTCGCTTCTGCCGTGATCCGGCACTGTGTTGCTGGGAGACAGAAGCAACATTCAACAAACCAGCACGAAGGGGGTTGAGGCTCTACACTTGACTGCTTTTGACTTCCCTTCAGGATTGTCAAGTCATAAGGCAGGATTGACAAGTCACGATGAGTTCAGTGCCGCAGTCAGAGCCGTAATTCCCAAACTGTATGCCAGAGGGCACCTGTGAGCTGAGAGAAGGAAGTGCCTTTGTGAAGAAATTCATTTTCCCTTTGGAGGTTTGAAATGAGCAGAACCTTCACTCTGAGTTTTAAAAGTCCCCCCCCTTTTCTGGGCAGAGAACAGGCAGGGAAGGAGGAAGTCACTCAATGGCTTTCCAGGCTCACCTCACCTACCTCTTAAGAAATGCTAATAGGTCTAGCTAGAGACAATGGGATGGTCAAGCTCCTCCCCTTCAAGCAGGGAACAGAGATGCGGAGGAATACTAAAGAGGCTTCAGGAAGGAAAATACTAAAGAGGCTTCAGGAAAAGCATCACTGACCTGGCCTGACCTGGTCAGTGGGTGGGGGGAAAGAGAGGTGATAAAACTTAGGGGAGCAAGGAGGAAGCTCTCTTTGGTGCAGAGTCCGTCAGAGCAGGCAGAACTCTGAACTGAGGCCTGAAGAAGGCAGCCATTTAACCATGTCCGAGGAGCTGAAGGAAACTTTGAGGTAATTGAAACTCTGTAGCAATCTGTAACTTCCTAAGCTAAGGAGTGTGTTTTATTTTTTAACAGCTGATAAGGCATGTATAGAGAGAGGGACAGAGGAATTGCGTTTTACCTGTTTCTTTTTTAATCCCTTGCTCAGTCTCGTGCCGTGCTAAAATTATGCTTGTGAACATTTTCTTTTTAATAAATACTTTATAACTTTTGGTGCTGGGAGTGGTTCTCTGTACCACATAGAACTCCATCGTCTTGGACACACTATTTTAAGAGGAGTGCCAGGGGAAAGGCAGGCAGTTGGCAAGTGGCTATTCCTCCAGGGGCACACAAGGCAGTAAACAGTCCCCGTGGTGACCAAGGCACTGAGCAGTGGGAGACAGAGAAGCAAGGCCTCAGAACTTGGAAGCTGGGAGTTCTGACCCTCCCAGTGGGCAATTCCTTACAAAGCACAGGTGGTGGCAGTGGTTACCCAAGAGAGAAGAAAAGCCTCTCCAGGAGTTGGGAAAACCTTGGACGGCAGGGTGGTATAGGGCCTACAGGCCGGAGCAGGCTCGTTCCGCCACAACCTTAAAACACAGTTCATTGCAATTCTTTTCTACTTCATCTCACAACATCCTTGTGATATAGGTTAAACCCACTGAAGATATATTGGCTTCTGTCCTTCCATGGGGGCACAGGTCTCTGCTGGTTTCTCCTGTAGAGACAATGCCCTCAGACTCCCACACATGTGATGCTGGACAAGCTCGCCGTTTGTGAGAGGGAAAGTACTCTTTAGATTAGGCTTCTTTCTCTTCCTTGGACTGCAACCTGATTGTGAACTGGATCAACCTGAATAAATGTTACCTTTTTTGCAAGATACTTCTTGGGAGATTTATTGGCTGAGTTCAGACTGGCACTTTGCCCTGCTATAGCCACGTTTCAGCCGTGTTTCCCAAGTGGATTGAAGGGGGGCGTTCACACAGGTACATCTGCCTGGCATTCCCCACCCGTAGGCAACCCAACCCGCTTTGCTTCCGCGTTAAAAAGATACCTGACAAAAGTGGTAGCAAAACCCAGAGAGCGCCTTTGTCCCACGTTATTCCACTTCCTGGAAGTGTGAACGCGAAGCCGAAAAGCTGGGAGCAACCCGCTTCTATAGTGTGCGCCAGGTGTTTCCGCGCATAAGGCAGCAGCGATCTGATTGGCTGTGCTCTGCTCTACCGCCCAATGCGGTGCCGGCGCAATGGGGTCCACCCCAAATCCGCCGGATGTGCTTATGCACATGAGTGCATATGCGCCCATGCGCCCATACACACATAGAGGAAAAAGCCATTTACAGCCGCACCTCTGGGCCAGCAGTCTGAACACTCCCGCGCGCCTCCTCCTGGTATGCTCCCGCATCTGTCGGCCCCGTGTGACCGGGAAAACCCGGAACAGTTTATTCCGGGGCTTTTTTGCCACGACTGGCTCCCGCTTCAAGCTGCCAGTCTGAACTCAGGCATTGGCTGCACCCAGTATCTTGCTTCTATGGCTGGACAAACTCGGCTATATTAACCAAATATCCCAATAGTGGGAGCCCCGGGACACGTGCCATGTGGAATCTCAGGGGCAGAGCTGTGTCTGGTGGCTCAGGGGTGGGGCCTCGTGGCCGCGGGGTGGAGCAGTACCAGAAACACTCCAGCCAAGCAGGAAAATAACCTGAGACTGACCAAGGGAGATTCTGAGGTCCTCTTGATCACCACAAAGCCCCTTGATGCGAGTTAAACTGGTGTGGCTCGGGAAAGCGTCCCTTTTCCTTGTGTGAATGAGTCAGGCAAGGTGTGAACGGGCTGCTCTCGTGGGCAGAGGGCAAATCTGGTTCCAGGTTTTGGGAACTCCTCTACCCACCACCAGGCACTCCTTCGCTCCCACCCCCTGCGTGACTCCTGCCTGCCTGTGTCTCCTTCCCTGGTCTGCCCCTTCCCCTGCCCTTCCACAAGCCCTACTCACAGCTGCTTGCAGACTGGGCATTGAGTGGGCATTGAGTGCAGCAGGGAGTGTGGGTGATGGAGAACTAGCAAGTGAGGGGGCTGTTGGGGGGGGGGGCAGCAGTGGCCCTGCCAGAAATCCTGGCTCCCAATGGCTGCCCTGCCTCAGGATATGCTTGCTGATGCCGGCCCGGCAAAGGGGACGGCATGAACAGGAAAACAGGGCTGCCACAGTGGTATCCGAGTCCACCTCCCAAACAGCATCTGCATCTTTTCAGAGAATTTTATTTTATTTTATTAAACGTATATACCGCCCTCCCCAGATGGGCTCAGGGCAGCGTCCAACTGTTAAATAATACAATCTGAGCAATATTAAAACAACAATTTACACATAAAATATCATAAAATACTGTGTAACTATAGCAGTAGTAAGATGGCCAATCGGAATTTGGTCACTGGTGGACAATTGGCCGGAAAAAGCTGGGCAGAAAAGCTAGAGCCAGAGAACCTGGGGGTAGGGGAGAAAGGGAGGTCCTCTTCCTCAACCAAATGCTTGGTCCTCTTCCTCAACCAAATGCTCCATCTTGCAGGCCCTGCGGAACTGCAATAAGTCCCACAGGGCCCTGATCTCACACGGGAGCTCATTCCACCAGGCAGGGGCCAGGGTTGAAAAAGCCCTGGCCCTGGTCAAGGCTAGCCAGACATCCCTGGGGTTGGGAACCACTAACAGATGTTGATTTGTGGACCTCAGTGCCCTCCAGGGCTCATATGGGGAGAGGTGGTCTCATAGGTATGCTGGCCCCGGCCGTATAGGGCTTTAAAGGTGAGCACCGGCACCTTGAAACAGATCCGGAATTCAATAGGCAGCCAGTGCAGTTCATGCAGCACCGGGCAGATACGAGGCCGCACAGACGTCCCTGTCAACACCCTCGCAGCCGCATTCTGCACTAGCTGCAACTTCCGGAGCAGAGTCAAGGGCAGCCCCACGTAGAGGGAGTTACAGTAGTCCAGTCTGGAAATGAACATTGCATGGGTCACTGTGTCTAAGTCTCGGGGAGTAAGATACGGGGCTAGCTGTCGGATATGAGTTTTGTGCAGCGCTGTTTGTGTGTTGAAAACCGGTTTGGAAGGAGACCTTTCTAAAAGTGTGTCCTCTTTGCTAGGAGTGCTCTTCTGCCATCTCCTGGACAGTCCTAGTATCCCTCCTTCCCAACCAAAAGTTTTAATCATTAACAGTTTTAATGACGTGTCTTTTTGGAGGGCTGATTTTAATGGCTTTAAAATGTGGGTGGGTTTTTTTTTCTCATGGATGTCTGAAATCGTCAGCCAACTCGGCGGCCCTTGTGAGGGCTGATAGGTGAGATATAAATTTTGTAAATAACAGAGATAATGCGCACCGTTTCTGAAACGCCTGGTAATCTTGCTGGGCAAAAAGGCCAGAGTCCCTTGGCGGGTTGAGTGATACCACATGACTGGCACCCGGACGCTATTTTGGGGGGTATTTTTGCATTTGTGTGTGTCCGTGTGTGCACGTCCATGCCTGGAAGTCATGGTGACCTCTGGCAACTCCTGTTGAGGCATGGGGGATGTTCAGAGAAGTGGCTTGATAGCCTGCCTCTCATCTCCTGGCCCTGGTATACTTTGGAGGTCTCCCCTCCAAATACTAGCCAGAGCTGGCCCTGCTTAGCTTCCAAGTTCTGATGAGATTGAGCTTGCTTGGGCTACCTGGGTCATAGGAACATAAGAACATCAGAGAAGCCAATGCTGGATCAGGCCAATGGCCCATCCAGTCCAACACTCTGTGTCACACAGTGGCTAAAAATACCAGGGGCCATCAGGAGGTCCAGCAGTGGGGCCAGGACACTAGAAGCCCCTCCCACTGTTGCCCCCCCCATCACTTGATCCAGACTGAGAGTTCCTACCTATACCTTGTGGCTAACAACCACTGATGGACCTCTGCTCCAGATGTTTATCCAATTCCCTCTTGTAAGAACGCAAGAGAAGCCAATGTTGAATCAGGCCAATGGCCCATCCAGTCCAACACTCTGTGTCACACAGTGGCCAAAAATACCAGGGGCCATCAAGAGGTCCAGCAGTGGGGCCAGGGCACTAGAAGTCCTCCCACTGTTTCCACACCCCCCAAACACCAAGAATACAGAGCATCCCTTGCCCTAGACTGAGAGTTTCTATCTATATCTTGTGGCCAATAGCTGCTGATGGACCTCTGCTCAGGGCAATGCTACTTATTTTTAATTTAATTTAATTTAGTTATTTTGGTTTGCACGTCAAACAGCTTTTCCGGCCACAGACACGTTTTGTTCTGTCCCGTGAAACCCCTGGCTGCCTTTTCAATAGTCGATGTTCTAAAACATAGCATGACTCCCCTTTTCGGAACATGTGTGAAAATCCCAGCTTCGAGGATAGGTTTAATAATGAGGTCTGAACTCGCTGAGACCGAGAGGGGGGAAAATCTCAGGGTCGTAGTGGAGAGCTCCAGGAAAGTGTCAACCCCGTGTGCTGCAGCGGTGAAAAGGGCAAACTTTATGTTACGGATTACTAGGAAAGGGATTGAGAATAAAACGGGCGATATTGCAATGCGCCTGTGGAGATCGATGGTGCAGCCTCATCTGGAACGCTGAGTGCAATTCTGGTCACCGTATCTCCAAGAGGACCTTGCAGAGCTGGAGAAGTCCAGAGGAGGGCGACCAAGACGATTAGGGGGGGGGTTTGGAGCACCTTCCCTCGGAGGAAAGGCTGGAGGGTCTGCTGGGACTTTTCAGTTTAGAAAAGAGACGACTAAAGGGGGGAGACATGACAGAGAATTTCTCTCCCTCTCTCAAAATACTAGAACTCAAGGGCATTCAATGAAGCTGATGGGCAGTAGGTTCAGGTTGCACAAAAGGAAATACTACTTGGCACAGAGAGTGATGGAAATGTGGAATTCGCTGCCAGAGGATGTTGTGATGGCCACCGGAATAAACTGCTTTCAGAGACAGATTCATGGAGGAGAAGTCTATCAATGGCTACTAGCCTTGGTGACGGAGGGGAACCTCCAGAGCCAGGAGGCAGCATCAGGGGAAAACAAGTATAAAAACAACAGTGGTGAGAGTCTGACCCACAAATCAAGCAGTCACCAAGACTTGCAAAGAAAAAGCTTCCTGTGTATTACAATCTAAAGCACTACAATATCATTAATAAATCATAAGAAAATCCTTGTGCAAAGGTAAATATCCCCTCCCCACAACAGACACCCTGTGAGGTAGGTGGGGCCAAGAGAGCTCTGAGAGAACTGTTCTTTCAAGGACAGCTCTTGTCAGAACTATGGCTTGCCCAAGGTCATCCAGCAGCTGCAAGTGGAGGAGTGGGGAATCAAACCCGGTTCTCCGAGATTTAGAGTCTCCCTGCCCAGCCCATCTGGTTTACAACTTCACCCTTCTACAGGAGCCAACTTTTGCTTCTTCTGCAGACCCTCAACAAGAACGGAACGTGCCAGAAAGGGAAACAAGAAAATATATCCATCCTGCCTCGATTTATACAGAGTGCCTGTTATTTTTTTACTTGTAGAAGCTGGCGCTGAAGCAGGCTTTGACCACAGCCCAATAGAGACATCCAGCCTTCCCCAGATGCAGCTGGCCAGATGGATGCCGGGCAGAGATTCCTTAGGCACCAGATATGACATCTGTGGTTCCACACGAGCAACTGTGATGTTGAGCGGTTTTGTGACCAGAGCATCTGCTGTGGATATAGCCAAAGTTCCTTACCCAAAATAATGGGATTGTCCTCCCAGCGATGTCATCCAGAAGTGGTTCCAAAGGATTATCGGACTTTTGAGTCAAAAAGGATTGAGCCGTCTGCTTTTGAACCTGAACCAGACAGTTGGGGAACTAAACAAAAAATCCCTGCTTCTTGCTTTCCAGAGTTCATGGCCGGTCTCTGAGTTAGAGGCTTTCCTTACACCTCAGTCCTCTGTCAGAACCTGGGGCCTTCTACATGCCAAGCAGGTGCCCTGTTAGGCGCCCCGCCACTGTGCTACAGCCCCCTCACTTCACGCCAAAGCCAGTACTGCTCCGGCATTTATCCTGCCTTCCCTGTATATGGAAGCAGAGGGGAAATGAACTCAAGTCAGGCAGTGAGGCCCACAGAAGAACGGAAGCAGAAGAGGGAGCTCTGACAGAAACTGCTCTTTTCAAGAAGAAGAAGAAGAAGAAGAAGAAGAAGAAGAAGAAGAAGAAGAAGAAGAAGAAGAAGAAGAAGAAGAAGAAGAAGAAGAAGAAGAAGAAGAAGAAGAAGAGGAGGAGGAGGAGGAGGAGGAGGAGGAGGAGGAGGAGGAGGAGGAGGAGGAGGAGGAGGAGGAGGAGATTGGATTTATGCCCCACCCTTCACTACCCAAAGGAGTCTCAGAGCGGCTTACAATCCCTTTCCCTTCCCCTTCCTTCAACAGACACCCTGTGAGGTAGGTGAGGTATTACTCAGATCCCTATATCTGAGTAATCTCAAGGTGGCCAGTTTGGTGTAGTGGTTAAGCGTATGGACTCTAATCTGGGAGACCCGGGTTTGATTCCCCGCTCCTCAACATACAGCTGTTGGTGTGACCTTGGATCAGTCACAGTTCTCTCAGAGCTGTTCTCTCAAGAGCAGTTCTCTCAAGAGCTCTCTCATCCCCACTTACCTTACAGGGTGTCTGTTGTGGGAAGGGGAAGGGAAAGGAGATTGTAAACCACTCTGAGACTCTGAGTGAAGGTGAAGGGCAGGGTATAAATCCAATCTCCTCGTCCTCCTCCTCCTCCTCCTCTTCTTCTTCTTCGTTTGTTAACATGCTGTGAACTCACTAAATATGCAACTCATAGTTATCCAGTATTTGAAGAGTTCTCTGAGGAGCTGATAGAAAATGTCTGAGAACATTCCTAACCTCTAGGCTGTTCTTGGGGCCACCCATATGAGGCCATGCATGCTCTTCAGGACATGCGGAATGTGATCTAATTTCTTCTGTTTCTAATTTCCATCCCCCAT
Source organism: Gekko gecko (assembly GCA_029375565.1). Taxonomy (NCBI): domain Eukaryota; kingdom Metazoa; phylum Chordata; class Lepidosauria; order Squamata; family Gekkonidae; genus Gekko; species Gekko gecko. The sequence goes on along the minus strand of JAPDNY010000003.1, from coordinate 13,045,213 downwards.
TATCCCTCAATCCCCCCATTATCCCTCAATCCCGCCCTCTCTTTCTTTCTTTCTCCTTTGCTCTGCCCAGTTTTAACAGCTTGTTGGATGAAAAACAGAGGAACACAGACAGCATAATATGAAGATAGGTAAAGGTTCCCTTGCTCGAAAGCCAGTCGAATCTGACTCTAGGGTTGCGGTGCTCATCTTCATTTCAAAGCCGAAGAGCCAGCGCTGTCCGAAGACGTTTCCATGGTCATGTTGCCGGCACGACTAAACACCAATGCGCACGGAACGCTGTTACCTTCCCACCGAAGCGGTACCTACTTATCTACTTGCAATTTCTTGCTTTCGAACGGCTAGGTTGACAGGAGCTGGAACCAGAGACGGGAGCTCACTCTGTCATGCAGCACTCTCGGGTCTCGAACTGCTGAACTACTGACCTTCCACAGCCTGCAGTTCAGCATCTTAACCACTTGAGCCACCGCAGCTCCTAATATGAAGATATCTGAGCATTAAGACTAAAGAAGTGTGGTTAAGAGGTTGCTGGCAGCTGTTTGAATCCAAAAACTAAAGCCGAGGTCTGCTTTTATTAGGAAGAAGAAGTGAGAAGTGACTCCCAGAAGCTCCTCCCCCGCCACAAATGTTGTTAGTCTTCAAGGTGCTCCTGGACTCTGGCTCTTTTCTACTGGAAACTTTTTAGTTCTTAATAGTTGTTTATAATAAAAACAGAAGGGGCAGTGCAAACATTCGACACTAGGTGGCAGTGTATACTTGCAGGTGGCCAGCTGTGTTCCTCTTGAGCAGTAGAACAAATCTAGAGTCCAGTGGCACCGTTAAGACCAACAAAATGTTATTCAAAGTATGAGCTTTCGTGTGCAAAGTACGCTTTTCCAAATACACTGGAATGGAAGGTAAGGTTCAAACATACAAGGTTTGTTCCAGTGTATTTTTGCATAACTCTTTTTTACTTTTTAAATTTCTTATTGATTTTTGACATATTATGGGACAGGAAATATAAGGATGGGAAACATACAAGGTTGTGGAATATGACACAAAGGAAAATTCGTTTCACAGCTGTTACACATTTTCAATCTTCATTCTTTGTTTCCCGTTCTGTTTCTTCGTATAATTACTAAGGTTAGTTAGTAGCATGTAATCACTGACATATTCTGCTATGTTTCCTGGTAAGAGTCTAATTCTCTATCATTCAAGTTGGAGTTTCTCCAGATTTATATTATGTGCATTCATTGTTCTTGGTCTTCGAAGTTCCTTCCCACCCAGTCATAAAACAGAGTCCAGTTCTTTCTTACGTTTCGTTTACTTCTGTCCTTCAGTAGGTTTGACAATCTCTCCTTATAAATATTTATCTTTTGGTTTTGCAAGATTCCATGCACTCCCATTGGCTGTAAAATGCCCTCCCTCAGCCATTGGCCCATCAGCTGGCTGGTCTTAAAGGTGCCGCCAGGCTCCAACTTTGTTCTGCCGCTTCAGACCAAACTGGATCTTATGAGTTTCCAGTTTTCATACTTTTGTATTCTGAGCAGGAACTGAAAGTGCCAGCGTTGGTGGTTCTCTCAATTTGGGAATGGTGGGTCCTGGAGACTTTTTCTCTCCTTAGAGACTCAGAGGACAGATCCCTCTCCATTTGTCTTACTTTCTCTTCAGAGTGGAAAAGGCAACCCTCTTCGGACACTGGAATCCACATTTTGGGGTTTTTTTGTGGGTCACAATAAAATGTCCAGTTATCTCGCAGGCCGGGGTCCCTGTCTCAACTCGATCGAGTTTTTGCCTCTGTTCTCAATCTGACCCGGGTTCTAGATCAGGGAGTGCCTTTACAGGCTGCCCCCCCCCCCGTTGATGCATGTCGGAAGCCTTTCAGGTGCTCACGGGCTCATCTCTCATCTGAGAGCTAGTTTGGTGTAGTGGTTAGGAGCGCAGACTCTAATCTGGGAGAACCGGGTTTGATTCCCCACTCCTCCACGTGCAGCTGCTGGTGTGACCTTGGGTCAGTCACAAGCTCTCTCAGGAAGGTTCTCTCAAGGGCAGTTCTCGAGAGAGCTCTCTCAGCCCCACCTACCTCACAGGGTGTCTGTTGTGGGAAGAGGAAGGGAAAGGAGATTGTAAACTGCTCTGAGACTCTGAGTGAAGGGCGGGGTATAAAACCAATCTCCTCTTTCTCTTCTTCCTCCTTTTCTTCTTTCTCCTCCTCCTCCTCCTTCTTCTTCTTCCCCCCCTCCACTTTCCCATTATTCATGTCTGAGTCTTGTTCCCTTTCTCTGGTTGGTTCACTTTTTGTGCCTTTTTCTCAGTGTCTTCCTCTGCTTTTTGGATGGCCGCCATCTGCGGTTCCACTCCATTCATTCAGCAATGAACATCCTTTAAAGAGCTGGGGCCATTCGCACTCCTGCATACATTTACCTTGGTTGTAGCTAGGGCTGCCAATCTCCAGGCAAGGCCTGGGGATGACCTGGAATCACAGCCGATCTCCGCACTACAGAGATCAGTTTCCCTAGAGAAAAATGGCTGCGTTGGGGAGTCCCTCCTCTCCCCAAACCTCACCCTCCCCAGGCTCTCCCCTCCAAATCTCCAGGAATTTTCCAACCCAGAGTTGGCAACCCTACTTTTAGTCCTACTGGAGCTTATTTTAGTCAGGCATAATCACAGACTGCCTTTTAGCGTCTCTGTTCATTTAATGGCTTTTAAATGTATGACTCACTCAAATGATCCCGTGTATTTAAAGGCAATTTATTTCATGTTTTTTCCTTGTTTGCTGTGTTTTGGAATATCAACAGCCTGTGAGGTAAAATGGGACCTCAGAACCCAGAATACATTTAAAGGTTTGCACCTGCTTTGAGAAGTAGAATTTGGATATGTTTACGGATATTTATTTCACTCGTTTATTTAGGTATTTATATCCCACTTTTTGTCCCAATATTGGGGACCCAAAGCAGCTTATATATTATTTGTGAAGAAGAAGAAGAAGAGGAGGAGGAGAAGGAGGAAATAAATAAAAAAATAAAATAAATGTATACTCTGCCCTTCACTTGGAATCTCAGAGGGGCTTACAATCTCCTTTCCTTTCCCTTCCCCTCCCCTCAACATACACCCTGTGAGGGAGGTCGGGCTGAGAGAGCTCTGAGAGAACTGTCCTTGGGAGAACAGTTCTTGTCAGAACTATGGCTTGCCCAAGGTCACCCAGCAGCTGCAAGTGGAGGAGTGGGGAATCAAACCCGGTTCTCCCAGATTAGAGTCCGCGCCCTTAACCACTACGCCAAACTGGCTCTCAGTTATACCCCATCTTTCTCCCCAGTGGGGACCCCAAGGTGGCTGAAATAATTCTCCTCTCCTCCCTTTTATCCTCACAGCAACCCTGTGAGGTAGATTAGGCCGAGAGTGTGCCTGAGGTCACCCAGCAAGCTTCCATGGCAGAGTGGGGATTCGAACCTGGTTCTCCCAGATGCTGGCCCATCTCTCTAACCACCACACCATGCTGGTTCTCAAGAAATAACAACTGAGATGGATGTTATATCAATCTCTTCTTCCCCATTTATTATAACTACCGCCTAAAAGGCAAATTGGGGACTTCACAAGCCAGAACAAACTGCGTCTTGAGACAGAAGTTTCTAGAAGGCTCTAGAAGGGTCAGGAAACCAGCAGCATGTGGTATCAACACACCAGGTTAAGCGTTTTTTCAAGCAGGGTTACGGACAGTTTGAGGAGGGATGTTCAGGGTAATAGCTAAGGCTGACCAGTAGATGGCGGAAGAGAACGTGTTTTAGAATAAACAGAGGAAGTTGCCTTACAAGGAATCCTCAGACCATCGGTCCATCAAGTTCAATACTGTCTACTCTGCTTGGCAGCTGCTCTCCAAAGTCTTAGGGCAGAAGTCTTTCATGCCACCTTCTACCTGACCCTTAATGGATGGTGCCAAAGATTGAACCTGGGACCTTCTGCCGAGGCTCTTCCCTGAACCATGCCCCTTCCCCTAAATGAAGTTGGCTTATACTGAATCAGATGTCCATCACTGTTAGTATTGTCCACTCAGACTGGCAGCAGCTCTCCAGGGTCTCAAGCAGAATTCGTTCACATCACCGACTAACTTATTTTAACTGGAGATGCCAGGGATTGAACCTGGGACCTTCTGCATGCCAAACAGATACTCTCCCACAGACCCACAGCACCCTGCCCCCCATGAACTTCAGAAAGACCTCCTCTTCATAAAGGCCCTGGCCTGGGAAGGGAGATCTGCCCAAAGAAGCCATCTTTCTGTACGCTTGGATCTACCCCCAGACAAGGACGCTGCGTGAAACTCTTGACGCTGGATCGGAACTGGGCCCCAGCTCACAGAGTATTGACTCGCTCTGTGTAATCCACCTTTAATCCAAGTGAAAAAGGCAGACTATAAATAGCATAGTTTAATGATTTGTTTTAAAAAACCCTTCAGAGTCTTAAGGGCCAAAGTAGATGTGCTGGCAGCCAACGCATTTCTGTAGGCAAATTTAACCATTCTGAAATGACTGTGAGGGACCAGTCCTGATCGGCCATTGGGGGGTGCGGGGGTGCTGCTTTGGCACTTTTTGGCTGGGAACAAGATTGTCCGTTGCTGTTTTGCCACTCACAGTAATACGAAACTGGCTAAATTCTCCTCTAAAATGGGAACCGTGGCCATGGAGGAGCCCCGTAGCTGTTATGACATCTGGTTTGGCCCTGAGTTGATGGAGATGGCATTCTTGGTGTAAAGAAGTGCCTTTCCCAGGTCCGTAGCTACAATGGGGCATCTCGGGGCCCAGCCCCCTGACTTACTGCCAAGGCCCCCCAATTTTCCATCCAGCCCGGGCGGCCCCTTGGGGGAGTGCCCCTTGACTTACTTAAAGCCCCCCCCCCGAATTAAAAAATCCTGGCTATGGGCTTGGCCTTTCCTTCTCCCTTGTGTGGGATATCCCATCTTCAGGGTCACAAGCGTGGCAGTCCAGATGCTTGGAACAAAAGCCTCTGTTGAGTTGGATATTGTAACTCTGTGTGCAAGAGGATATGGGAGGGAAGGGGTTAAGAGAGTTCTCTCACTCAGATACACTTGGCAGCTGGCCCCGCCCTCTCATTGGGTAGATGTTGAGCCTCTTTGGCCCTTGCTTGCCTTTGGTTTCATCTTATATAGGATCTCTCTCCTCCTCCTCCTCCTCCTCCTCTTCTTCAGTGTACTGGTTAGGAGTGTGGATTCTAATCTGGGAGAACCAGCTTTGATTCCTCACTCCTTCACATGCAGCTGCTGGTGTGACCTTGGGTCAGCCACAAGTTCTCTCAGAGCTGCTTTCTCACGAGCATTCCTCAAAAGAGCTCTCTCAGCCCCGCCTGCCTCACAGGGTGTCTGTTGCAGGGAGGGGAAAGGGAAAGGAGATTGTAAGTTACTCGGAGACTCCTTTGGGTAGCGAAGGGTGGTGTATAAATCCAGTCTCTCTTCTTCTTCTTCTTCTTCTTCTTCTTCTTCTTCTTCTTCTTCTTCTTCTTCTTCTTCTTCTTCTTCTTCTTCTTCTTCTTCTTCTTCTTCTTCTTCTTCTTCTTCTTCTTCTTCTTCTTCTTCTTCTTCTTCTTCTCCTCCTCTACCCCCCTCCATTTGCTCCTCTTTTTGATTATTGAATTGCTTACTCTGTGATTGTTATGAATGCCGATTATGCTCTCCCTAGGCAAGGTAAATCTCTCCGTTCTCGCTTAACTTCTTTTTGGTCTTAAAGGTGCCACAGGACTCAGATTTAGTCATCAGATCTGTTTGTTAACTCTTTTATTATCTGTATGCTCATTTGCTGCTATTCGCTGATCTTACCAACTGTTTTAATCCAAATTTAGCTATACTGATCACTCAGTTACTTACGCATTTTGACTCTAATTAGCCCTCCAGGCGACTAACCCTCCCCCCCACCTATATGTAGTGGTTGAGGAAGTCTTGTTTCCAGGGCTTTTTTTGTAGAAAAAGCCCAGCAGGAACTCATTAGCATAATAGGCCACACCGAACAGCAAAAACTCATTGCATATTAGGCCACACCCCTGACAGCACAGCTCATTAACATATTGGGCCACACCCCCACGTTACCAGCAGTGTGGTCATCCAGCCACACCCACCTTTTGCTTGTCAAAACCCAGGGCTTTTTTGGAGCAGGAACAACTTTGCATGTTAGGCCACACACCCCTCATGTAGCCAATCCTAATGAGTTTTTGCTGTTGGGTGTGGCCTGTTATGCTAATGAGTTCCTGCTGGGTGTGGCCAACTCGGGAGCCAGCCGGAACTCCGTTCCTGTGCGTTCCTGCTCCAAAATAGCCCTGCTTGTTTCGATGTACCTGAAGAAGCGTGCCGGCATACGAAAGCTTCTACCCAGAATTAAACTTTGTTGGTCTTAAAGGTGCCCCCTGGACTCAGACTTCATTCCGTTATTAGGATAAAAAAAGATTGGAGGGGAAATGAAGCAAAGCTGTTGTCAATTTGCTTTTCCGATGAGCCAGCGTCGCCAAACAGAACGTAAGAAACTGGTTCATTTCAGTCTGACCCTCTGAGCTGTTATCATCCTTTGACACCTCGATGGATTTTTCAGGATTTGGGAGCTGAAGCGTGAAATGATCCTATTGTCTACAGACATCTGTTGTAGCCTCACAACAACAGGATGGCTGCAGGTGCTTTATAAAACGAAGTGCACCCTACGGATCCGGACCCCGTGCTTCTCGCCACGCACGGCTTTGCTCGATGATGCAAAGGATAACAGAACAGGCTCCCTCGAGGTGAGATGGCGCGGAAAGCCACCTGCCCCAGGAATCAACGAATGCCTCACAGGTCTTGCTCTGCACAGGAAATAATTGAGACTGGCTGCCCGTCTCCGGCTGGGCCACAGAGAAGTCCAGCGTCTGTCCTGTTCTGTCTTTCAAGGAGTTGTTGGAGTGTAGATTTCTTTGTTTCCAACGGGAGTTTCGTGGTTTGGTGTAGAGGTTAAGTGCGCGGACTCTAATCTGGGAGAACCGGGTTTGATTCCCCACTCCTCCACTTGCACCTGGCTGGATGACCTTGGGCAAGCCATAGTTCTGGCACAGCTGTCCTTGAAAAAGAGCAGTTTCTGTCAGAGCTCTCTCAGCCCCACCTCCCTCACAGGGTGTCTGCTATGGGGAGGAGGAGGGAAAGGAGTCTGTAAGCTGCCCTGAGATGCCGAGTGGGGGTATAAATCCAATCTCCTCTTCTTCCTCCTCCTCCTCTTCTTCCTCCTCCTCCTCTTCTTCCTCTTCTTCCTCTTCTTCTTCCTCTTCCTCTTCTTCTTCTTCTTCTTCTTCTTCCTTGAAGTGACCCGGGGGAATTTCCTGGAGGGCTGCTTCCCCACGGGGCCACGGATGGCCCAGAGCAAGATGAGCTGGTGGGCCTTGTGGATCGGGTCGCCAACTATGGGTTGGGGAATTCCTGGAGATCTGGGGCAGAGCCTAAGGAGGGTCGAGATTGGGGAAGGGAAGGCGCTGAGCAGGTATGTGATGCCACGTAGCCCGATCTCGTCAGATCTCAGAAGCTAAGCAGGGTCGATATTTGGACGGGAGACCACCAAGGAAAGCTCTGCAGAGGAAGGCCATGGCAAACCACCTCTGCTTCTCATTTCCTTTGGAAGTCCCTTGCGGGGGGTCACCATTAGGGAGGCCAGCCTCCAGGTGGGACCTGGGGATCCCTTGGAATTACAGCTCCTCTCCAGACTACGGAGACCAGTCCCCCGGGAGAAAATGGATGCTTTGGAGGGCGGATTCTGTGGCATTGGACCCCCATGAAGTCCCTGTCCTCGGCTCCACCCCCAAATCTCCAGGAGTTTCCCAGCCTGGAGCTGGCAACCCCCCCCCCCATGCCCAGGGGGGGAACCTGGCAGCCTGACAAAGTTGCCATAAGTCGGTTGTGATTCGACAGCACTCACATATCCCATGCGTTGCATTTTGTAATGTGGAGGGGCTGTGGCTCAGTGGTTGAGCATCAGCTTGGCTTGCAGAATATCCCAGGTTCAATCCCCGGGCATCTCCAGTTAAAGGATCTGGCAGTAGGTGATGGGGAAGACCTCTGCCTGAGACCCCGGAGAGCCGCTGCCTGTCTGAGTGGGCAACTCTGACCTTGATGGACCGAGGGCCTGATTCAGCATAAAGAAGAAGAAGGAAAGAGATTGGCTTTATACCCCGCCCTTCACTCAGGGTCTCAGAGCAGTTTACAATCGCCTTTCCCTCCCCTTCCCCTCAACGGGCACCCTGTGAGGTAGGTGGGGCGGAGAGAGCTCTTTCGAGGACTGCTCCTGAGAGAACAGCTCTGAGAGAACTTGTGACTGGCCCAAGGTCACCCAGCAGCTGCATGTGGAGAAGTGGGGAATCAAACCCGGTTCTCCCAGACTAAAGTCCGCATTCCTAACCGCTACACCAAACTGTCTTCGTGTGTTCTTGATTCTATGGGAGTTTATGCTAGAATAAAATCTGTCTAGTCTTCAAAATGCTGCCAGGCGATAGAGCAACACAGCTCCCCCCCCCCGCGGAATCCATTCTCCTTCCAATCTTGACTTGTATTTTTTCTAATGCGAGCAGAAAATTAATCCCACCAGATTCCAGCTGAACAAGTAACAGCTGGTACCATCCAGAGATGCGAGTCTAAATTGTACTGCTGAAGAAATTGTACTGCTGGGGCGTGGGCCATGGCATCTTTTCCGATGGAAAGGTTTGTGGGTCGTCGTCCCCCCCCCCAACACTGCTGAAGCATCCGGCTCACAGGAGAGCTCAACCTCTGCAGCTTTGCCCGAAGCTGGCTAAACGCTGACAAGTATTTTTAGCTAATTGGCAAGGCACACAAATAGCTTTTCTGGGGCAGAATTCTCTAATAAAGCCAATACAAGCAATTAACGGAGGCTTCTCTTTAAGCAGGGGTGACAGCTAAGAAGCCCGTCAAAACGACGGATCAATTCCTCGCTCCTGAGGAATAAGACAGGCTGATTAGCGGTTCTTCACATTCCACAGGGTATGGGGAGGGGAGGGTCGCCAACTCTGGGTTGGGAGATTCCTGGAGCTCTGCGGGGTGGAACCTGGGGAGGGCAGGGGTTGGGGGTTGAGACCTCGGCAGGGTCTAATGCCATAGGACCGACCCTCGAAAGCGGCCATCTTCTCCAGGGGAACTGGTCTCTGTAGACCGGGGGTGACTTCTAATCTCCAGGCCGCACCTTGAAGTTGGCATCCCTAGAAGAAGGGCTGTGATCCCATGACAGAGAATCATCTTGGCAGGCAGAAGGTACCATGTTCATTTCCCAGGATTTCCAGTAAGGACCAGGCTGTAGAAGAAGAAGAAGATTGTTTTTTTTTTTTTTTTTGTAAAACTCTCCTAAAGAGGAGAGGATTTTATTGCTTTTTATAAAGAAAAGGGGGAAGGTATACAGAAGGACAAAGAAAAGAGGTGAGTGAATTCTCTGTTAGTATGTTAATCTTTTTTGTTAATAAAAGTAAAGTTCTTGGCTTCTACCGTGGTTGAACGATCTTCTTTTCATCTTACTGAAAGTCCAAAACAAACCTGTTGGATAGATTAGTAAAGTCCTTTGGGGTTAATTATTAATATACTCCATTTTTGCGCCTCACGAACAAAAGTCACATCTCGGGGTGTCTTCCTTTCAGGTCTCTCAAATTATACGATGGGCCTTTCATTGCTCTTCCATCTTCCGATTCTTCGTCTCCCTCCTCCGGGCCACTGTCTTCTTCGCTACTGAACATTGTCCATTTAGTGAGTTCTGCATCTTCCTCTGAACTGGCGTGCCTCTTCAAAAATTCTTGAGCTTTGAAGACGGAGTCAATCTTCTCTTTCTTATCATTAAATTTAAAAACCAATCCTTCGGGGATCCACCATTTGTAGCTGATTTGGTAGTTTTGTAAAAACAAGGTCGATCCTTTGTATGCTTTCCTTTTCATACGAACTTCATATGGAACATCTTTTAGGATCCTTATTTTCTGCTCACCAATCTTCAAGAAGAAGATTGGATTTATACCTCACTCTTTGCTACCTGAAGGAGTCTCAGAGTGGCCTACAATCTCTTTTCCCTTCCCCTCCCCACAATAGGCACCCTGTGAGGCGGGTGGGGCTGAGAGAGCTCTTTCAAGAACTGTCCTTGAGAGAACAGCTCTGAGAGAACTTGTGACTGATCCAAGTTCACACCAGCAGCTGCATGGGGAGGAGTGCGGAATCAAACCTGGTTCTCCCAGATTAGAGTCCGTGCTCCTAACCACTACACCAAACTGGCTCTCTCACCAAACAGGTGATGTGGAAGGCCTCAGCCTGAGATCCCGGAGAGCCACTGGCAGTCGAGGTAGACAATACTGGCCTTGATGGACCAATAGTCTGGTTCAGTCTAAGGAAACTTCACGTGTCCAATGTATTTGTGTGTATCATTGCCTCTGCTTGGGTTGCTGTTTTTTCCCCATATCGTCCTGTGATCCCATTAGGCATCCCAAGTTTACAGAAGGCAAGAGAGACTCAAGATTCATGCCAAATTACTCGTGACCCGCTTCCTTCACTTGCCTCTGGAAGAAATGGAGATTTACCTCCTAGTAACCTTTTGGTGTTGTTTAGAAGTAGAAAAAGAGATTGGATTTAAACCCTGCCCTTCACTACCAGAAGGGGTCTCAGAGCAGTTTACAATCTCCTTTCCCTTCCCCTCCCTGCAACAGACACCCTGTGAGGGAGGCAGGGCTGAGAGAGCTCTGACAGAAACTGCTCTTTTCAAGAAGAAGAAGAAGAAGAAGAAGAAGAGATTGGATTTATACCCCGCCCTTCACTACCCGAAGATGTCTCAGAGCGGCTTACAATCTCCTTTCCCTTCCCCTCCCCACAACAGACACTCTGTGAGGTAGGCGGGGCTGAGAGAGCTCTGATAGAAACTGCTCTTTTCAAGAAGAAGAAGAAGAAGAAGAAGAAGAAGAAGAAGAAGAAGAAGAAATTGGATTTATACCCCACCCTTCACTACCCAGAGGAGTATCAGAGCGGCTTACAATCTCCTTTCCCTTCCCCTCCCCACAACAGACACTCTGTGAGGTAGGCGGGGCTGAGAGAGCTCTGATAGAAACTGCTCTTTTCAAGAAGAAGAAGAAGAAGAAGAAGAAGAAGAAGAAGAAGAAGAAGAAGAAGAAGAAATTGGATTTATACCCCACCCTTCACTACCCAGAGGAGTATCAGAGCGGCTTACAATCTCCTTTCCCGTCCCTTCCCCACAACAGACACCCTGTGAGGTAGGCGGGGCTGAGAGAACTCTGACAGAAACTGCTCTTTTTCAAGAACAGCTGTGCCAGAGCTTGTGACTGACCCAAGGTCACCCCAGCAGCTGCACGTGAAGGATTGGGGAATAATTATTGTATGGCAGTGGGTGTCGTATAGCCAGGAGATCCTAAGATTGTCGAGCAGACAGAAGTTCTAGCTCTTTTTTATGTGATGCAGTACTAGGTGACGAGCTAGACTTGTTTTGGGCTGAGAGAGCTCTGAGAGCTTGTGACTGGCCCAAGGTCATCTAGCTGGCTTCACGTGGAGGAAGAGTGGGGAATCAAACCCAGTTCTCCAGATTACAGCCCACCGCTCTTAACCACTCCCCCACACTGGTGCTCAACGACAGCACTACATTATAGCTCAAGGAAATACTTTGGAGTTCAACCCATACAGACTAAGCCTTGAGGATAAATAGGAAGTTGTATTCTTTTGTCCCACAGGAATTTAAATTGGTTTAGCAAAAGAGGTGATTATAACCTATGAAATCTTGTTATGTGCTTAGCTTCTCCTGTTTCTTCTCCTTCTGGTTTCGAGCCGCACAGTGCTGGTGATTGACAACCCTGAGAAGTTCGACAGGCAATCGAGAGTGCAGCTGTGTTCGTTAACACAAAGACTCCCTGCCGATTACTCTTTCTGCGTGGGGGTGCGTGTGTGCGTAGGGGGAGGAGAGAGAGAGAGAGAGAGAGAGAGAGAGAGAGAGAGAGAGAGAGAGAGAGAGAGAGAGAGAGAACAAATCTCAAACAGAAACCAGTGTGCTGTGGTGAACTCATCATAATGTCACACCGGGATCTGAGAGACCCAGGTTCGAATCCCCACTCGTGTCACGGAAGCTCACTGGGTGACCCTGAGCCAGCCACACATTCTCAAAATAACCTATCTCGCAGGCTTGTTGTTGCGCAGATAAAATGGAGGAGAAGTGAATGATGTAAGACACTGTGCATCTTCACTGGGGAGAAAAGCGGGACGCAATGAAGTAAGGGCATCAATAAATATAAATAAGAGGAAGAGGAGGAAACTGCCTTTGGGTGGTTTGGAGGAGGAGGAGTTGTTGTTGTTGTTGTTGTTATGGGATCCAGAATAAAATACACAAACGTGTCATGATTGGGTTGAATAAGCAAACTTCGATGGATTGCATTACTGTGTCCAATTTATTTTGAGCAATTCTGGGTGTGAAGCATGGAGAAACACCATAACGACGCTCATCTGTTATTTTTAATTGCATCTGTAGATTTGCACTGGATTGGGACTTTTCAACTACAGGTTCACGTGGTCATATAGGAGCAGCCTCATAACTCCAGCCCTGCCTGTTACAGAAATCTAGCTGAATATATAATTATGCCTGAGCTTCCTTTGATTACTTTGAGGGGTCAGGGACAAACCTAATAAATGTTCTTCGGTGAGTGGGGGTGTTTTTCTTATGGTCTGGATGTTTTATTCATCCTTTGGAGACTGGCAGCTTCCATGTTTGGTGTAGTGGTTAGGAGTGTGGACACTAATCTGGGAGAACCGGGCTTGATTCCCCACACATTCAGCTACCCCAGGCCAACGCCGTGCTGACTGCAAGAGTCACCCTCGAATGGCCATAAAACAGCCATAAACCTGGGCAAGCAACCACCATAAAAACAGAGATCAAACGAAGCGAAAGCGGCATGCAGTCCGGACACTGCCATAAAATGCGACACTCAATCAAAGTGGAAGTGGCCTGCAATGTCGATGGGGATTTCTGTTCCAGTGTGGGTTTGGTAAGACAGCGGAGCAAATGCTAGATGCAGATCGGGCCTATGTCAGATCTGGCCCTCGTAACAAATGTTTGACACCTCTGGTTTAGAGAGACGTCTGTAGCTTGAATTGAGACAGAAGCGGCCATTCCATATGTGTGTGTGTGTGTGTTTAAGTGGAGTTACCGAAAACTGGAATGCAGTCTTGGGAGGTTTGAAAGGGTGGCTTTTCTCCATCTGACGCTGGGGCAACAGTTCTGCTGCCTGCTTGCAGGAAAATACTTCCTTCCGATACCCTCTGCCAGGGCTCTTTTTGTGCTACAGACAATTACAAAATATTTCAAATAATTTTATATATATATATATATATATATTTGTATTTTTACCATTTTTTCACCATTGTATTAATTATATAAACATTAATTCATAGAAAGAATCATGTATCAAAACATCTAAGTATCGCCTCGTAATATATCACAAAAGATATTGCACAACCCCTTTATTAATATCAGTCCTCCTTAATTATTCAAAAGTTTTAAGAGGGAGGACTCCTTTAAGTCTATTTTGAATAAGTGCTCAGTCTTCCTCCACCAGAGGTCCGGATAGCCTCCTGTTTCAGTGTCTTCCTCAGGGAGTTCAACAGATATTCCCAAGCACAAGGTTGCCAAATACCAAAAGCACGTGCTTTTCACTTTGCAGGAAGCTTTGAGCTCACTAAGAGAGACTTCTTGCACCGTTCATTGGAAAAATGTATGCAGTAGCCAAATCACGCACAACTTTAATGCCAGTAGCTCGCAAAGTAGAATTTTCGCTCACAAGACTCCACAGGTGAGAGGGAACATTGGCTGTAATTGCTGTGATTTTTTTTAAAATGTCAGACAAGACACTGATGATCTCTCTCTCTCTCTCTCTCTCTCTCTCTCTCTCTCTCTCTCTCTCTCTCTCTCTCTCATGCACACATTGGATTGCCAGAGTGTGGAATTTGCCTTCTGCCAAAGATAATTGGGATGCCGTTATAACAAGAGATGATCCCATGTTCTGAACAGCCTGCCAATATGTACCTTGTAAATAATGCAGCTCTCTTTCTGACCGATTACTGGCTCGTCTCTCAGGCCCTTGATTGCACCCAAGATTTTTATTAAGTACTAAAAATCAGCAGTGCTTGTTTGTAAGAACATTAGAACATAAGAGAAGCCAATGTTGGCTCAGGCCAATGGCCCATTCAGCCCAACACTCTGTCACGCAGCGGCCAAAAATACCAGGTGCCATCAGGAGGTCCAGCAGTGGGGCCAGGACACTAGGAGCCCCCCCACTGTACCCCCCCCAAGTACCAAGAATATAGAGCATCGCTTGCCCCAGACTGAGAGTTCCTATCTACACCTTGTGGCTAATAGCCACTGATGGACCTCTGCTCCATATGCTTATCCAATTCCCTCTTGAAGCCGTCCATGCTTGTAGCCGCCACCACCTCCTGTGGCAATATCCATAACACATATGACAAAGTTTTGCATGATATCCTTGAGGATAAGCTAGCTAAATGTGGGCTGGATGGTGCAACCGTTGGATGGATTCATGGTTGGTTGAAAAATCGTACCCAACGAGTGTTCGTAAATGGCTCTGCATCTATGTGGAAGGAAGTCTCGAGTGGAGTGCCACAGGGTTTGGTCCTGGGCCCGGCGTTGTTTAATGTTTTTATAAATGACCTGGAGGAAGACATAGAGGGGATGCTTATCAGATTTGCAGATGATAAATGGGATTACTCATTCTGAAGAAGACAGAGTCAAAATGATCTAGATAGGCTGGAACAGTAGGCTGAGGCAAATAAAATAAGTGCAAAGTTCTACACTTAGGTACAAAAAATCAAAGGCACAGGTATAGAATGGGAGGGACTTGGCTTGACAGCAGCACATGTGAAAGGGATCTAGGTGTTCTGGTTGATCACAAGCTCAACATGAGCCTGCAGTGCGATGTGGCTGTGAAGAAAGCTAATGCAATCTTAGGATGCATTAACAGAAGCATTGTGTCCAGATCATGGAAGGTAGTAGTTCCACTCTATTCTGCTATGGTCAGGCCTCACCTGGAGTACTGTGTCCAGTTTTGGGCACCACATTTTAGGAAGGATATCGACAAGCTCGAGCGTGTCCAGAAGACGGCAGCCAGGATGGTGAGAGGGTTGGAATCCAAGTCTTATGAGGAAAGGCTGAAAGAGTTGGGTATGTTTAGCCTGGGAAAGAGAAGGCTTAGAGGGGACATTCTTCAAGTATTTGAAGGGCTGTCATGTAGAAGCTGGAGCAGATCTATTCTCTCTTGCTCCGGACTGCAAGACTAGATCTAATGGGTGGAAATTACAAGGGAGTCGTTACCAGCTAAATATCAGGAGAAACTTCCTGACTGTAAGAGTGGTTGAGCAGCGGAACAGACTGCCTCGGGAGGTGGTGGATGCTCCTTCGCTGGACGTTTTCAAGCAGAGACTGGACAACCATCTTTTGGGTATGTTGTAGGCAGGGGTCTTTTCGGGGGGAGCCCACCGGAGCGCAGCTCCGGGAGCTCAGGAGCCAAGCCCCGCCCCCAGCCGGCGTCCCCGGGAGTCTTTCAGGCAGCCGAATGTCAATTTCAGCTCCATTATATCCTATGGGCCATTGAAGTCAATAGTGAAAACATAGGGTATATTCTGGGGGCTGGAGGGAGGGTTTGAGGGAGAGGCTCCAAACTCACAGGGTAGCTGATGGAGCCTCTCCCCAAGATACCCACCAAGTTTCAAGAATATTGAACTAGGGGTCCAATTCTATGGACCCCCAAACAGGTTGCCCCTATTCCCTCCATTGTTCTCTATGGTGGGAAAAAAAGTTATATTTTTCCCACCATAGAGAACAATGGAGGAATAGGGGCAATCTGTTTGGGGGCCCATAGAATTGGACCCCCTGGTCCAATGTTCTTGAAACTTGGTGGGTATCTTGGGGAGAGGCTCCATCAGCTACCCTGTGAGTTTGGAGCCTCTCCTCAAACCCTCCTCCAGCCCCAGAATATACCCTATGTTTTCACCATTGACTTCAATGGCCCATAGGATATAATGGGTCCGAATTGCCACAGAATTTCTTTCATTCCCTCCTTTCCTTCTCTCTTTTTCCTTTTTCCCTCCTTCTTCTCTTCTTTCTTTCTTTCTTTCTTTCCCACCTTCTTCTCTTCTCTTTTTTCCTTCTTTCCCTGTTTCCCTCCTTCTTCCCTCTTTTTCTTTCCCTCCCCTTTCCTTCTCTTTCTTTCCCTCTTTCCTTCCTTCTTTCCTTCTCTCTACTCTCTCTCTTTCCTTCCCTCTTTCCTCTTTCTGTGGCCCAACTCTCATGAGAAGGAGTTTAAACTTCAAACCCCTTCTCTCTTAGCTCCCCCACCCAGACCAGCCGGGGGAATGGAAGGGGAGGCTTTTGAAGATGCCTCCTCCTCTTTTGCTTCCCCTTCTGACATCACTTCCGGTGATGTCAGGGGGCGTGGCATATGCTAATAGCCTAATAGCTCATTAGCATACCATATGCTAATGAGCTCCTGCAGCTGTTTTTCTATAAAAAGACCCCTGGTTGTAGGTATGTGGGTATGTAGAGCTATGTTTCGGCTATGCTCCTGCAGAGTGCAGGGGGTCGGACTAGATGATTCTAACATTCTATGATTCTATGATCTGACTTCATGAGAAGCCAAGTAGAGGAGGAGTGAGTGGACATCTTCTAGTACTAGAGTTGCCAAGGATACCCTAGCAACCAAAAAGGGTTCTTACTGGAAGCAAAGAGAGGCATAGGTGAGTGTCACACACCGGAAGTGATGTCATCATGTCGGTGGTGAGAAGGGGACGCTCTGGTACTCAGGCAAAAACTATGGTAGAAGTCATTTGTTTGCCCAAATACCAGAGCGTCCCTGCTTTGCCTTTGGCTGTTGTTAAGTCTCTCACTAGCAGGCTGATTGGACGTGGGGGAAGGGGTCCTGGGATGGGGGATCCTCCGCCCCTGGTGGGGACCTGGCAACCCCAAGTCCAGTACTATGACCACAAGCAGCTTTGTGGACTAGTTGTAATGTATGCTATGAAGTGAAATGTCTCCATTAGAAACTCATGTTAAGCTTAGTGCCTCGACATGAATCCTAATCCTTAACATCTGATTGGTTGTGTAAGAAGCACCGTCCTATCAGGACGAACCTCAAACTCTTGGGGGGGAATGAACCCTATTGGTTCTTATCTCTGTAATCCTATTGGTTACTTATTTGTAAATAGGCGTGGCTACATTAGCCGGGAACGTTTAAAAGGGAGCATAGCTCCATTTTTTCTTTATCGTCTGTTGATCTGCGGTTTTGCCGTTCTGGTTGACTTTCAGCTGTTGCTGAATAAAGCTGAATCATTTTGCTGAAATCGAGTTAAGTGTCATACTTAACACTAGTGGTCATCTCTTGTTAGGTCTAAAAGTTGTACCCTCTTTGGTCTACCTTATAGATGGATCCCCAGCTAGACTCTGCCAGTCTTGGTACACTGACCCAGGCCGTTGTAAACTCTAGGCTAGATTACCGTAGTGCACTCTACATTGGGTTGCCTTTGGAGACAATTCTGAAACGGCACTTAGTGCAGAATATTAAAAAGGTAAAGGTTTCCCTTGCTTGAAAGCCAGTCGAATCTGACTCTAGGGGGTGGAGCTCATCTCCATTTCCAAGCCAAAGAGCCAGCGCTGTCCGAAGACTTCTCCATGGTCATGAGGCCAGCATGGCTAAATGCCGAGGTGCACGGAACGCTGTTACCTTCCCACCGAAGCGGTACCTACTTATCTACTTGCAATTTCTTGCTTTCGAATTGCTAGGTTGGCAGGAGCTGAGGCCAGAGACGGAAGCTTGCTCCATCATGCGGAACTCGGGCCTTGAACTGCTGAGCTACCGATCTTCCAATCTGCAGCTCAGCGCCTTAACCTCTGAGCCACCGTGGCCCGCAGACTATTACTTCCTGGTTATTGAAAAAACAACCTGCCATATTACTGAGGTAATCTACATTGGCTGCCGGGTGATTTCTGACTTCAGTTCAAAGTGCTGGTTTTAATCTTTAAAGCTCTTCACAGCCTGAGATCCACACACCTGCTAGGCCAGTTCTCTTTGGTCTTCACGAGATATCTGCTTCCAAGTCCCAACACTGAGGAGAATGAGGTGTTCAGTGCGGCCATTTTTTCTTTCGGTGATGAAATGTGTTGCCTACAGAATTGTGGAAAGTGGCATCTCCGGCATTTGTTAGCGGAAAAATGGAAGGCCACGAAATTTTAAAAGGTCTTTGGTCGCTGAGCTCATATTCTGCTTACCGTCTGATGGACAAAAGGAAATACTACTTCACACGGAGAGTGATTAAAAAGTGGAATTTGCTGCCAAAGGATATAGTGATGGCCACAGGAATAAACAGCTTTAAAAGGGGATTAGATAGATTCATGGAGGATAAGTCTATCAAGGGCTACTAGCCATGGGGACTGAGGGGAACCTCCACATTCGGAGGCACTAAGCCTCTGAATCCCAGAACCAGGAGGCAACATCAGGGGAAGGCCTTGGCCTCTCTGCCCCGCTGTTGGTTCTCCAGAGGAACTGGTTGGCTCCTGTGTGAGACAGGATGCTGGACTAGATGGACCATTGGTCTGATCAGGGCTATTTTCGGGCAGGAACGCACAGGAATGGCGTTCCGGCTGGCTCCCAAGTTGGTCACACTCAGCAGGAACTCATTAGCATAACAGACCAAACCCAACAGCAGAAACTCATTAGGACTGGCTACATTAGGGCCGTGTGGCCTAAGATGCAAAGGAGTTCCTGTTCCAAAAAAAGCCCTGGGTTTTGACAACAAACAAGGCAAACAGAATAAGAAGCAAAAAGCACTTTCGGTTTCGGCGGAGCGAATGGCGGCCACCTCTCAGGATGCTCCTGGAGATGGTTAGCCCACGCACGGTTGGGGGGGTCTTCGCATATGCAAAAGACCCTAGTGAGCCTTAGGCAAAGGCTCCAAACCGGGGGCACTTGGGGAGTAGCCTCTTTGCCGGCAAACAGCCGGGAAATTGAGGCTTTCTCCCCGCCCCAGTCGGCCCCGCTGCGTTGTGCCCGTATGGGAAGTAGCAACGCCACCGACTTCCAGGAGTGGAGAAGCAGCGGAATGAATTAAAATAAAAAGAAGAATCGGCAGCGAATCGTGAGTTGGGGATCGGTTTTGAAGCGGCTAAATGTGCTCCCCCCCCGTAAGCGTATAAGCGAATGGGAGGAGGGAGGAATCCCCACCCCCTTTGAAAAACGGGACTGTTAAAGAAAGAGTGAAGGGGAGCGAAGCAAAAAAGTGGTTTGGTGAAAGTACCTTTGGGGTTTTACTGAAGATTAAGAAGCTAGTCTGTTTCCTGGGTGACGCGGCACGAACTTTGTTAACGTAAACAAACAAAAAATGTCGGGACAGAAAAGGGTCCCTGAGAAGCCGGTAAAGAAGGGGGGAGGGACTTCCGGTCCTGGCAGCCTCCCCCTAGAGGCAGCTGTCAATCAACAGAAAAGCAAGCCACTGCGCCCTCTGCTGGATCAAATGCAGAAAATCAGCGAAACCCTCTGTAACATGGAAAGTGTTCTCAACAGTCAACAAAAACAATTAACAGAAACAGCAAAGAAGATGGAGGAGATCGCACAGAAATGTCTGGTCTCAACGGAAGACACCAAGAAAATTAAGAAAAGGGTCAACAAATTAGAAAAAACATCAAGATATGCAAGAAAAAAGAATTTTAATGCTTCAGATGGAGAAATCCAATCTGACTCTCCGTTTTCAGGGCATAAAGGAAGAAGAGAAAGAGGATCTCAGAGCTATACTGGCGAATGCCTTGGCACCCCTAACTGGCAGAGAAGTGCAAGAATTAAAGGATGAGATGGATATGGCCTATAGAGCCTATTCCAGCTTTACAAAGAAAAATAACCTGCCAGCAGAAGTGGTTGTCAAATTTATCAAGCAGCGTACTAGAGATCAAATTTTGCGTGCAGTTTCAGTGGTGCCCTTGAAGATTGGAGAGCAGACTATCAGAACTTTAAAAGATGTTCCATATGAAATTAGTATGAAAAGGAAAGCATACAAAGGATTGACCACGTTCCTACAAAGACATCAAACCATTTACAGATGGAGCTTTCCCGAAGGACTAACGTTCAAATTCAAGGATAAAAGAGAGAAGATTGACTCCGTCTTCAAAGCTCAAGAATTTCTGAAGAGACACGCCAGCTCAGAGGAAGATGCAGAACTCGTCAATTGGACAGAGTTAAGCAGTGAAGAGGACAGCGGCCCAGAGGAGGGAGGTGCCGGAGCGGGAGATGAGAAAGCAAAAGAGGGCCCATCATACAATCTGAGAGACTTAAAAAGAAGACACCCCAAGATATAACGACTGTTTGTGAGGCGGCAGAAGGGAGCTGATCAAGAACTAACCCCAAAGGACTTTACTAATTTAACTAACAGAGTTATTTTGGACTCTTGGCAGATGAAAAGAAGATCTTCCAACCACGGTGGATGCCAAAAACTGTATCTGTACTAACTAAAACTAATACTTTAACAGAAAATTCACTCCAATCTTTTTCTTAGTCCATCTATATACCCTACCCTTTTCTTATTAAAAAAGCAATAAAATTCTCTCCTTTTTAGGAGAGGTTTTTACAAAAAAAAAGAAAAAAAGAATAAGAAGCAAAAGGTGGGTGTGGCTGGATGACCACACTTCTGGTCACATGGGGGTGTGGCCTAATATGATAATGAGCTGTGTTGTCAGGGGTGTGACCTAATATGCTAATAAGTTTCTGCTGTTGGGTGTGGCCTATTATGCCAATGAGTTCCTGCTGGGCTTTTTCTACAAAAAGAGCCCTGGGTCTGATCCAGCAGGGCTGTTCTGCTGTTCTTAGGAAGGCCTCAGCCTCTCTGCCCTGTAGTTGGCCCTCCAGAGGAACTGGTTGGCCAGTCTGTGAGGCAGGATGCTGGTCTGACCCAGCAGAAGGACCACTGGTCTGACCCAGCAGGGCTCTTCTTATATTCATGTGTTCTTACTGTGTTGTTACTGGTTTTTAATAATTTAAGGTCTCTACAATTTTGACTGTATAGATCGGGTGTCAAACATGCGGCCCGGCCCCTGGAGGGCTTCTATCAGGCCTGCAGTGGACCTGGCTGTCTTCTGCTTCTGCTTCCAGTTCTGCTGCTGCTATGTCACTGTAGGTTTGCAGCTTACAGATACAGACCTGAACAGCCTACTCAAGATTGCAACAGCACAGACATTTTGATGCGATAATTCAGAGCGAGAGGTGTCAGTGATCAGACACTGTTAAATAAACAAAATATTGCGAGAGTGCTAATGTTTTAAGCATGGTTTTACTTTAAGTAAAAAAAAAAACACTCCTTAGTGTTTGTGTCCTTTAAAAAGTTTATATCTCCGCTACGTGGCGTTACATTTTATGACCCTAACCCAATAAGGTCTCATTTATGTCAGATCCAGCCCTCATAACAAGTGAGTTTGACACCCTGGTATCGATGGAAACTGCATTGAGTATACTACAGAACAGCAACATGTAAATATTGTTAACAAGTATATAAATCTGGTGGAATATGGAAACCAACTCTTAAATCTTACCTTCCTTGTTGATGGTCCCTCAAGCACTTTTGGAGTTTTGAGAAAGTGTAGCAGATACCACCACAAAATGGCTGCCATGGGGACAGGGCCGATCATATAATGTTGGGGGTTCCATTATAAAACACAATAGATTAGGCGTTGCAAGCCGACAAGTCTTGTCAGATACGCCTCCACAACAAACATGGCACTTTAAAAAACAACAGATAAATGTAAACATCTTTACAAAGTCCTAGAAAATGTAAATCTTTCCAAGTACTTGAAGAACACAGTGTTGTACAATTTGAAGAGCAGGGAGAAAACACAAGGCAGACAACTTTTTCCTCAGTAGTAAACTCTGTCCACAAAACTCCACAGCTTGTGGGAATCCTTCTCCACTCAACCTCCCCGGCTGTGGCTGACTAATAAAGGCCCCGGTCATATAGGCCGGATAACGCGGGGGGGAGGCGGGGCTATTTGCGGTGCTGCAATTAGAGCCACCAGAATGCGATCCCACGTGTCGGCGGCATGCCACGGTTCCTTCCCTCCGCGCCTGCGCCTCAACGAGGGGCCAGAGGGAAAAGCCGCGCACTGGCGTGATCACACCGAGGGAGTCTGGAAGCAGCCTGTGGCAAACCGTTTGCCAGTACCTTCGAGGAGGTAGTTTTTTACTCCACATCTTCGGCAGGAAGCTGCAGGTTGGCCACAGGAGTGCTACGCCTCCCAGATGTTGCGGTGTGATCGTGCCTGGAAACTCCGCCATTCAATCGTGGCTCTCCCGCGGCAAATTCGGCATGTGACTGGGGCCAAAGATGACCATCCACAGAGGAATGCTTTCTAATTTCACAATTACTCTCGTTTGGATCAAAAGTAGAATTACCAGGTCCCTCCTTGGCCACTGGCAGGGGATGGTGGTGGGTTGCCAACCTCCAGAGCCAGCAGATGCTGAGAAAATACAAGATTAATTCTGAGTAGGAGACGTAGAGCATGGGCTCCAAGTATAAAGCAACCTGACGAAGCATTGATGGAAACAGATTGTTTACCTGGGAAATCTGTAGTCGCATGGCAATTGTTGGAAGCAGCAGCAGCTGCACTGCATGATGTGATATAAAGGAACAAAAGAAGAAGCAAATTCGTGGACTGTAATTGGACTTGAATTAATCTTTTCACAGTGAACATTGGTGGGGTGCCAACTTTCTGGTGGGGGCTGGGGACCTCCTGGAATTACAACTGATCCCCAGACTACATATATCACCTATTTATTATTTATTAAAACATTTATTCCACCATTTCTTCTGGATAAAATGGTTGTTTTGGAAGGTGGACTGTGATGGAAGTCACAGACTTTTATGCTGTCTCCTGCCTCAGCCTTCCGAGGGGGATTAAACATAGAGTCAGAGTAACAGAGAGGCCAAACCTAATCGCCCTTCGCTTTCTGTTTCTCTGAAGCTATCCTTTGAAGTGCAGAATGCTAACCTCAGGGTGAACTTCCTTCCATCTTTGATTCCTCTCTCACACACATTGCCAGAACTCTCCATCATGGCTGCAGGACATGTTTTCTGTATCTGCATCCATCCTAGCTAGTTAGATTGGGCTACTATCCTGCCTCTACTCTTTCCTGTGTAGAAGGGAATTCTATAAACAAAGGAACTTATATTAGCCTGAAATTATCAAAGAGGCTCTGTGTAACTTTGTTCTTTGTTCTACAGAGTTACTATTACCTTGCAAATTTCTCCAGCTGTCCAGGCCAGCACATGATCAATGGCCACCTCCTTTAGGCCTCAGCTAAGAGTTCTGTCTGCTCTAATGGACTCAGCACCCAAGAGACCTTCCTCCTTGCTCCCTTGAGTTTTATCACCTCTGTTTCCCCCACCCACTGGCCAGGTCAGGCCAGGTCAAAGAGGCTTTTTCTGAAGTCTCTCTAGTCTTCAATTCCTCCAAATCTCCATTTCCTTCTTGGGGAGGAGAAGAGAGAATGGGCCATCCTATTGTCTTTAGCTGGACCTATTAACATTTCTTAAGAGGTAGCTGAGGTGAGTCTGGAAAGCCATTGAACTGACTTTCCCCTCCCAGCCTGGTCTCTGCCCAGAGAGAAAAACTTTAAAAACCTCTTGGTAAAGGTTTTACTCGGGTCAGACCTCTACCCCAGTAAATGCATTTCTTCACACAAATGACTGAGGAACCACATGGTATTCGCTACCACATAGTAATCTCCGTACTGGCCTACTTCCAGAATTGAGAGCCAGTTTGGTGTAGTGGTTAAGTGCGTAGACTCTAATCTGGGAGAACTGGGTTTGATTCCCCACTCCTCCACTTGCAGCTGTTGGATGACCTTGGGCAAGCCACAGTTCTGTCAGAGCTGCTCCCTCAAGGACAGTTCTGGAAAGAGCTCTCTCAGCCCTACCTGCCTCACAGGGTGTCTGTTGTGGGGAGGGGAAGGGAAAGGAATTTGTAAGCCGCTCTGAGACTCCCGAGTGAAGGGTGTGGTATAAATTCAATCTCTTCTTCTTCTTCTTCTTCTTCTTCTTCTTCTTCTTCTTCTTCTTCTTCTTCTTCTTCTTCTTCTTCTTCTTCTTCTTCTTCTTCTTCTTCTTCTTCTTCTTCTTCTTCTTCTTCTTCTTCTTCTTCTTCTTCTTCTTCTTCTTCTTCCTATCCACGAAGAACCTGAAACACTAGAACTGTGCCTGAATTTGTTTCTTTTTATGTTTCTTTTTATGACAGCATTCCATAAATATTTCTGGTCTGATCTTGCAGTGCTAGGAGCTATATTGGGGGGATCTGAATATACTAGAATGTCAAAACATTAGTCTCAATACATAAAACAAGGAGTTATTTTCTCATTTCTGAAGCTCCGCAGGCATTTCTCTCCACAGCAACGAGTGTCAGTTCAGTTCCAGAAAGGCCTGCTTGCACTGACAGCGCAGAGGGCTTTAGAGAAAGACAGTGGAATAATGAATTGTGTCAGGTCTGTACACAGAAGCAACTTGGACAAACCCAGATGTCAAAATCTGCACTGAAAAGTCAGCAACGTGCTGTGACTTCTCATCCTGAAAATCTCTCGTGTTTTGACCAGATTGCTGGGCTACCTAGCAAAATGGTCCACAGGGGACTCTTTGTGATTGCCACAGTTGATGTAAAAGGTAAAGGTAAAGGTTCCCTTGCTGGAAAGCCAGTCGAATCCGACTCTAGAGTTGCGGTGCTCATCTCCGTTTCAAAGCCAAAGAGCCAGTGCTGTCCGAAGACGTTTCCGTGGTCATGTGGCCGGCATGACTAAACACCAAGGTGCACGGAACGCTGTTACCTTCCCACCGAAGTTATCTACTTGCAATTTCTTGCTTTCGAACTGCTAGGTTGGCAGGAGCTGGAACTAAAGACGGGAGCTCACTCCGTCATGCGGCACTCTCGGGTCTCGAACTGCTGAACTACTGACCTCCCACAGCCTGCAGTTCAGCGTCTTAACCACTTAATTCTGCCCAACAGAGATAGGGAGTGCTGGTGATTTTTCTTTGTTTAAAACCTTTCCTGGAGTTGTTCTAGAACCTTGGGCAGGCTGACGGTAGGCAAAATTCCGATGCCCATGAAAAAGGAGATAAACCTAATGAGACTTTAAAATGTGATGGGGGGGACCTTTCTAATGAAAACCAGTTTGGCGTAGTGGTTAGGAACGCGGACTCTAATCTGGGAGAACCAGGTTTGATTCCCCACTCTTCCACATGCAGCTGCTGGTGTGACTTTGGGGCAGTTACAAGTTCTTTCAGAGCTATTCTCTCACCAGCAGTTCTCAAAAGAGCTCTCTCAGCCCCACCTACCTCACAGGTTGTGGGGAGGGAAAGGGAAAGGAGTTTGTAAGCTGCTGTGAGACTCCTTTGAGTAGTGAAGGGTGGGGTATAAATCCAGTCTCTTCTTCTATTCTTAGGGCCATCCCGGCCGCTCAAATACCTAATTCCTGACCCTCAATCTCTTACCACTTACCTGAATTCAGAAAGCCACTAATCCTATCGGCATGTCACAGTGAACAAGCATACAACCTGCATATACCTGCATACACCTGCTTGTATGAGAGAGCCAAAACGTGCGTCCTGGAACACTCTAGGTACCGGGCAGGACAGCTGGGCTGGAGTGCCAGTGAGTTGAGGTGTGGGCACAGCTGGCACAGCGTGGTCAGAGTCTAGCTCCCAGGTCTAGCAACTGCTTCCTTGCACTCAGGGTTGCCAGCCTCCAGGTAGTGCCTGGAGACTTCCTGCTATTACAATTGATCTCCAGATTCTGTGCAGCAGCCTACAAACCTTGACTGAACATCTGAGAAAGTAAGGAAACATAAGGTATGGCATAAGCCAACATGATACATACAGGGCTTTTTGTCAGAAATGTCTGTTTCCTATTTTACACTGAGTCCATTGTTCTGTGTTCCCTATCTCGTCCCTGCTTTGCGCTTGCGTAGGTATGCTGGCAGTAACGTGGGAGCTTCTTCTATGCCGCTCAGTCTTATCACGGTGGCCTTGAATGTAGGCTTTGGGCTATTCTTGAGCTGATGAGAATTTTCCAGTCCTGTGAAGACGAGGGGAGGAGGGCGTCATCTCCCGCCCATCAAGTAACTCTCCCGCCGGGAGTTTCCTACGCGCACGCTTACAGTTCATTTGCTAGTAGCATTTTGCATCACACTATAACCCTGCTTGAGCCGCTTCTCCCGCCATTCCTGACAATGACCCTCCACTGTGGGTTTTAGTACTGTATTCCAATAAAGCCCTTCTTGATTAAGAATGCTTGGATCTACTTGCTTTTGAACCTGACACTTTTTTTGGTAGAAAAAGCCCAGCAGGAACTCATTAGCATAACAGGCCACACCCAAAAGCAGAAACTCATTAGCACATTAGGCCACACCCCTGACAGCATGGTGCATTAGCATATTAGGCCACACACCCCCATGTTACCAGAAGTGTGGTCATCCAGCCACACCCACCTTTTGCTTCTTATTCTGTTTACCTTCTTTGTTGTCAAAACCCAGGGCCTTTTTTTTTTGCATGTTTGGCCACACACCCCCAATGTAGCCAATCCTAATGAGTTTCTGCTGTTGGACATGGCCTGTTTTGTTAATGAGTTCCTGCTGGGCGTGGCCAACTCGGGAGCCAGCCAGAACTCCATTCCTGTGCGTTCCTGCCCCGAAATAGCCCTGGATATATACATATATAAGTTTATAAATTTTAAGACTTAAAGGTTAAAACTCTTCTCTCACAACATATTCCTCTGTATTACCAGATTTTTTTTTTACATTTTCTTACACAAAGTTTACTATAGTTTTAACTGAAGCTTCTAACAATTTTGGGGGACGGCTTTGGTATATTTTATCCTGTGATCCATGCTGGTGTAACACTGTAATAAATGACTTTGAACTTTTGAACTCTGAACTCCAGGTGACCAAGGTCAGTTCTCCTGGAGGAAGCAGCTGCTTTGGAGGGTGGACTCTAGGGCATTAGACCCTGCTGTCATGCCTGTCCCTGACCTGGCCCCTGGAAGCCTGGAAAATGAGGACTCAGCACCTTTAACACCATCGGAAGTACAAGAGTCCTCAGCAAACCTAAGTGTCGGGGAGGATGAACTCCAAACTACAAGACAGCTGGCACCTGAAGCTGATCAGGCAATACCTGGCCCTAGTAAATCATCACCCAACTCGTCGCCACCTGTGGACCGGCTGAGAGCTCACAGACACCGGGATCTGGCAGCCAGAAGCAAGGAGGCATGCATGCGCGGATGGCGATCATTAAGTCCTGAGTATTGACAGGAGCAAGGGCTTTGCAACGGACTATTAATGAGTTAACGAGCCAGCACAGCATCTGAAGAGGCTGTCGGCTGCTAGCAAACTGTGCTGGCAAACTTGTCCATGGGCCAGATGCCTTGCACCTCTGAGCTCTGCCTTCGCTTCTGATTGGTCTCCTGGTTCCTGAAATCCGGTCCGTGTTTTGACGATCCCTCTGGCTACTGACCCTCAGCTACGCTTCCTGACTTTGATACTGGACTCTGACCCTTGGTAATGTTGACTCCGGCTTGGCTTTGTGGATTGGGACTTGTTTGCTTGGACTTTTGTTGAACTCTCCGGCTGACTCTTGGAACTCTCTCTCTCAGACTCTCCTCCTTTGCCCGGCCCCCTGGCTCTATCCTGACACCTGCAGAGGTCCTTCCTGTCCTCAAATGCACCCCTACACAGGCTCCACCCCCCCTATCTCCAGTTATTTCCCAACCTAGAGCCGGCAACCCTACTTGCACTGTGTGCCTGAAAGAGTGAATAAATGTCGGGCTGCATGGAGTGGAGAGTCCCATGTGTGCTTGGGGGAAGACGGCCAGTGGATTCCAGACCCTTACCCAGCAGGCTGTGGGCTGCAGTGCTGAGGGTTGCCAGGTCCCTCCTGGCAACCAGCGGGGGATGGGGGAGACTGACCGGAAGCGGGAGGGAGGCCCAGCAGATGTTGTAGCAATATGTCTACGTCACTGCCCACCCATCCCGGAAGTGACGTCATCGTGTCAAGGACATCAGAGTGACGCTCTGGTATTTGGGCAAAAACTCTATAGTAGGAGCCAAATTTACCACAGAGTTTTTGCCCAAGGACCAGAGCATCGCCCCGATGTCCTCAACATGACGATGTCACTTCCAGGTCACGTAGGCAGTGATGTAGACATGTTGTTGCACATCAGTTTGGGCCTCTCTCTTTTTCAGGGTAAGTTCCCCTTGCCAGCCAGCTGATCAGCGACCTCTGCCTCCACTAGGAGGATCTGGAAACCCCAGCAGTGCTACGGGTCGCTGCCACATGGACCTACCATATGGACTCTATGGTGTTGCACCCCGCTGAGGTCCCTCTCTCCTCCAACCTCTGCCAACCCCCACATCTCCAGGAATTTCCCAACACATGTGTGAACACTCTGCCTTTCATTTGAAGCAAGTGTCTTTTATTTGAAGAGGTCTAGAAGGTGGCCAGAAGGTTGAAAGCAAATGCCCTTTATTTGAAGGGGTCTAGAAGTTGGCCTAAAGGAGCTGCGGTGGTTCAAGTGGTTAAGACGCTGAACTGCAGCCTGTGGAAGGTTGGTAGTTCAGCAGTTCGAGAATTTCTCCACTTCCCAGTTGGGCTGCCAGGTTATCATGGGAACCCACCGTGTTTTTTCATTGCACCGGCACTTTGACACCCATGTAACCCTGAGCGGTGCAGGGAAGGTTGCACTGGGGCCATCCCTGGTATGTTTGCCAACTCTGGGTGAAAGAAATTTCTGGAGATTTAAGGGGGGGGCCTGGGGACGGTGGGGTTTAGGAAGGGGAGGATCCTAAATGGAGTCTAACGCCACAGTCAAGTCAAGTCATTTATTGTATTTAGCCACTGGCCGTTACAAAGTACAAAATACTGTGGAAATGCCACAGACTCCACCTTCCAAAGCAGACGTTTCCGCCAGAGGAATGGATTTTTGTTGTCGGGAGACAATTCCAGGAGATCTCCAGGCCAGACCTGGAGGCTGGCAGCTGTAACCCCCATCCATTTCCACGTTGCTTGTTACCAACGCTCCCTCTAAGCTGTGGAGTCTTGTGAGCAGAAATTCTCCTTTGTGAGCGACCGGCGTTAAAGTTGGGAGCGAGCCATTTGACTCCTGCATACCTTAGTTTGCTCTGGAGCCGTCCTTCCTGAGCTAAGACAAAACTGTGTGAGCCGGAGGCTAAAAAACCTGCGAGCTAGCTCACACTAACTCAGCTTAGAGGGAACACTGCTTGCTACTACTTCCAGAATTGGGGGCACCTTTCCACACACACACACACCCATGTGGAAGCCGCCCTCATCAAACACTGCAGGAAGGAGGGTTTTGCCTTAGACTGGCCAACGCTGCTTTTCTCAGAGAACGCTTTCACCTCACTCGCTTGAACATAATTGCCTTGATGTACGCTGTGGTCCCCACCTGCTATTTTTCACAGCTTGGCAAAAGCCACTTTCCAATTTGGTTGTACAACTGATCTCGGAGAAGTACCCTGTGCTTATTTATCTTCTTGTCAGAACGGAGCCGATCCTTAGCCCTCGGTTACGAGAGAAAGTGCCTCCCGAACAGTTTTCATTTCTTCCCACCTCCCGTCGTACAGATCGGTGTTCTCAGTTAAAAAGATCTCTCCCCAATTCCATCCACAGCAGAGCGGAACCCCGGTATCTGTGTTTGTCATATTAAGCTGCAGATGCAATTTACTGTAGGAGCCATCCCCAAAAGTCACAGTTGAATTAAATGACTTTTTCCCCCCCCTCAGGGAAAATGTCAGGAAGGGATGATAGTTTCAGAAGGGTTACTGTTTCGGTCTGCAGTAGAGGGTTCTAGTCCAGTAGAATCACAGAGCATCACTAAGAAGAAGAGATTGGATTTATACCCCACCCTTCACTACCCAAAGGAGTCTCAGAGCGCTCACAATCTCCCTTCCCCTCCCCACACAGACACCCTGTGAGGTAGGCGGGGCTGAGAGAGCTCTGACAGAAACTGCTCTTTTTCAAGAACAGCTGTGCCAGAAGAAGAAGAGATTGGATTTATACCCCGCCCTTCACTACCCGAAGGCGTCTCAGAGCAGCTTACAATCTCCTTTCCCTTTCCCTCCCCACATCAGACACCCTGGGAGGTAGGCGGGGCTGAGGGAGCTCTAACTGAGAGCTGCTCTTGAGAGAACAGCTCTGGCAGAATGATGGCTTGCCCAAGGTCACACCAGCAGCTGCATGTGGAGGAGTGGGAAATCAAACCCAGTTCTCCCAGATTAGAGTGCGCGCTCCTAACCACCACACCAAACTGGGCCTCTAAGACAGGCCCGTAGCTACAGTGGGACATCTCGGGGCCCGGCCCCCTGACTTACCGCCAAGGCCCTCCAACTTCCTATCCAGCCCAGGTGCTCCCCTGGGGTGTGTGCTGGGTGCCCCCTGACTTATTTAACCCCCCCCCCCAAATTAAAAAATCCTGACTATGGGCCTGCTCTAAGAAGATCTGGGAGATACAAGCTTTCAAGACCGGGTTTGAGAGAATAGGGTGGGGAGGCAGCCACTGATGGGATGATGCACGGATTCGATGCATCTGTCTATATCCCGCTTGTCTCCCCAACCCTGGGTCTCCCAGTGTCTTAGAACGTAGCTTTCCCCTTCTCCATTCTAGTACAACAACCCTGTGAGGTAGGCCGCACTGAGAATCTTGTGATGGACCCAAGGTCACCCAGCAAACTTCCATGGAAGAAGTGGGTATTCAAGCCCCAGTTGCCCAGGGTCCGAGGCCACCGACTCTATCCGCTAGACCACACTGGAATGCTGAGGGTATGTCTACATAGTGAGATCTTTTCTGCTGAGGCCTGCTAGGTAATGGTGGGTGGCGGTTAATGGCCCCCAGAGTTATTGGAATGGTACAGGGGTACACAAGGTAAAGCGGTGGGAAGACAGTCTATTCTGTGGTGCAAATGGAGAAGACAGATTGGTGCTGAGAGCCAGCGTGGTGTCGGGGTCAAGAGCAGCGGACTCTAATCTGGAGAACCAGGTCAGATTCCCCATTCCTCCACATGCAGCCGGCTGGGTGACCTTGGGTCAGTCACAGTTCTCTCAGGGCTCTCTCAGCCCCACCTACCTCACAGGGTGTCTGCTGTGGGGAGAGGGAGGGAAGGAGATTGTAAGCCCCTAAGAACATAAGAGAACATAAGAGAAGCCAATGTTGAATCAGGCCAATGGACCATCTAGTCCAACATTCTGTCACACAGCGGCCAAAATATACCAGGTGCCATCAGGAGGTCCAGCAGTGGGGCCAGGACACTAGAAGCCCTCCCAATGCTGCCCCCCCAGCACCAAGAATAAAGTGCATCACCTGCCCCAGACTGAGAGTTCCCATCTATACCCTATGGCTAATAGCCACTGATGGACTTCTGCTCCATATGTTTATCTAATTCCCTCTTGAAACTGTCCATGCTTGTAGCTGCCACCACCTCCTGTGGCAGTGAATTCCATATGTTAATCACTCTTTGGGTGAAGAAGTATTTCCTTTTATCTGTTCTAACCCGACTGCTCAGCAATTTCATGGAGTGCCCACGAGTTCTTGTATTGTGAGAAAGGGAGAAAAGTACTTCTTTCTCAACCTGCTCTATCCCATTCATCTATATACTAATAGCCAAGAGGCCCCCTCTGTGTGGATATCTAAATCCACACATCAGGGGCACTTGGGGGGCAGAGAGATTTTCCTGCACACTTGGGGCAATCTCCAGGTTTGCAGAAAAATCTGAAAAGTTTAAAAAACTATACAGGGGATACTTAAATCCCCCCAAAAGTAATTGCATTCCCTGTGCATGCGCAGAGAACACCCTGGGAACTGTCCCGCTGCTGCCAGTGCTGGGGGGGAGGGAGAAGGCTTGGTGGGCCAGCAGCTGTGAGCTACTCAGGCCTCACCACCGGTGCCACAGGGACGGAGGGAGAAGGCTTGGTGCTGTCATTGCCAGGGGGAGAAGGTTTGGCTGGCCCGGTGGCAGGGAGCCACACGGGCCTTGCCACCAGGGCCGGGCAGGGGCAGGGGAGAAGGGGAGCGGGCTCACCTGTGGCAGCTTCCTCCTCTAAGTGGAGATCCTCCGCCCCCCCCGTGAGTACTGTGGGTCCCCGCTTCTTGTAATCTTATAAACCTCGATCATGTCACCTCTCAGCCGTCGTTTCTCCAAGCTGAAGAGCCCCAAGCGTTTTAATCTTTCTTCATAGGGAAAGTGTTCCAACCCTTTTATCATTCTAGTTGCTCTTCTCTGCACTTTTTCCAAGGCTATAATATCCTTTTTGAGGTGTGGCGACCAGAACTGTACACAGTATTCCAAATGAGTTCGCACCAATGATTTATACAGGGGCATTATGATACTGGCTGATTTGTTTTCAATTCCCTTCCTAATAATCCCCAGCATAGCATTGGCCTTCTTTGTCGCAGTTACATACCGTCTAGACATTTTCATTGAGTTATCCACTACGACTCCAAGATCTCTCTTGACAGCACTTCCCACCACCACCACCGCTTCAAGTATGGCATCACCCACTTCAAGTTCTGCTCTAATGCTTGAGTTGGGGCTATGGCTTAGTGGTAGAACATTCGCTTTCCATGCAGATGGTCCCAGGTTCAAAACCACATTCAAATACTCCGGGCCAACGCCATACTGACTGCAGAGTAGGATTGCCGGGTCCAGTGGTCGGGAGAAACTCCATGTCCAGGACTTGCATGCACGTGCATAGCACAATGACACCACCCGGAAGCGACATCATCATGCTGCGCATGTCATCGAGGAACACTGTAATGTTCAGCCTTAAAACTCTATGGTACCATAGCGTTTTCAAGTCGCATGCTAGAGCATCCCCATACGACGTGCCTGGCGAGATGACGTCACCTCCGAGTGACATCATTGTGCCAGGCACGTCGGCCTGATTCAGGCACTTTGGGGGCGGGGTTCCCCCTGGTGGCCGGATCCAGGTCAGCGGGTCAGGGGCCCTTAGAGCGGGCAAAGCCCTGTCACCCCTGGGGGACCTGGCAGCCCTACTGCAGAGTCACCCCTGAATGGCCATAAAACAGCCATAAAACAATGGAGACGCTTCCATAAAACTGAGAGAGCAAACCAAGTGAAAGCCGGCATGCAGTCTGGACACTGCCATAAAATCCGACAATCGATCAAAGTGAACGTGGCAAGCAATGCAGAGGGGAATTTCTGTTCCAGCGTGGGTTTGGCAAGACAGCGGAGCAAATGCTAGGTGCGGATTGGGCCATAGAGTCCACCCTCCAAAAACAGCCATTTTCTTCAGGGGAGCTGATCTCTGTTGCCTGGAGCTCAGCTGTAATTCCGAGAGAGCTCCAGGCTCTATCTGAAGGTTGGCATCGCAAGAGCTGCAAGCTGGTATGGTGATCTTATGTATCCTGAGGATGCTGCGATGCTCCGTCTCGCATCAGTTCCCTGCAGTAGCTGCACAATCTCCGCTGAGCTACTCTTCACGCTGAGTTTGCTTCTTGTTGGCAGGAAGCCTCCGGGCAACAGGGAGCATCAAATGTCCTCGCACCAGGGTGGGAGACGCCTTCGTTCCCATATATTAAACTCCCACTTGCAAGATCCCTTTAGGCAAGACGCTGTTTCTTACAGTGCAGCTCTTTTGAGAGGGGGCGGTTTATCGAAGCTGCGCTTCGAAAGCAGAGACTGGTGAAAAGAAAGAGGGGCTTTTAAAGCTTTTCCTCTTGAGACATTTTCCTATCTATCATCTATCTATCGTCTGTCTGTCTGTCTATCTATCTATCTATCTGCCTGCCTGTCTGTCTGTCTGTCTGTCATCTATCTATCATCTGTCTGTCTGTCTATCAGCCATCCATCCATCCATCCATCCATCCATCCATCCATCCATCCATCCATCATCTATCTGTCTGTCTGTCTGTCTATCATCTATCTATCATCTGTCTGTCTATTATCTATCTATCTATCTATCTATCTATCTATCTATCTATCTATCTATCTATCTATCTATCTATCTATCTATCTATCTATCTATCTATCTATCATCTATCTATCTATCTATCTGTCTGTCTATCTATCTATCTATCATCTATCTATCTATCTATCTATCTATCTATCTATCTATCTATCTATCTATCTATCTATCTATCTATCTATCTATCTATCTATCTATCTATCTATCTATCTATCTATCTATCTATCTATCTATCTATCTATCTATCTATCTATCTTCCATCATCCATCATCTATCTATCTATCTATCTATCTATCTATCTATCTATCTATCTATCTATCTATCTATCTATCTATCTATCTATCTATCTATCTATCTATCGCCAGTTTGGTGTAGTGGTCAGAAGTGCAGAGTCTAATCTGGGAGAACTGGGTTTGATTCCCCCCTTCTCCACATGCAGCTGCTGGTGTGACCTTGGGTTAGTCATAAGTTCTTTCACAGCAGTACTCGAGAGAGAGCTCTCTCAGCCCCACCTACCTCACAGGGTGTCTGTTGTGGAGAGGGGAGGGGAAAGGAGATTGTAAGCCGCTCTGAAACCCCTTTGGGTAGTGAAGTTCAGGGTGTAAATCCAATCTCCTATCTCTCTATCTCTCTATCTGTTGTCTACCTCTCGTCTACCTACCTACCTACCTACCTACCTACCTATCTATCCATCCATCCATCCATCTATCCATCTATCCATCTATCATCTATCATCTATCATCTATCATCTATCATCTGCCTGCCTGCCTAGTTATGGCAACCTGCAGGGTCTTCAAGGCAAGAGATCAGTAGAGTTGGTTTGCCTTTGCCTTTCTCTGCATATTGACCTTTGAATTCCTTGGTGGTCTCCCATCTGAGGACTGACCGTTGGTGGTGGAGGAAAGTACCATCAAGTCGCAGCTGACTTATGGTGAGCCCTGTAGGTATTTCAAAGTAAGAAATGGTTTGCCATTGCCATACTCTGACAGAGGTGATGATGATGATGATGATAACAAACAGTCGACCACATGGTTAGTGCCTGCAGTAAAATTGCTCGAATTGACTGTAAAGAACATCTCAATAGAGTTGCAGCTATGCCACACTGGAATCGTTGCAAGAAGTATGGCTTATCGTCAAGCCAGAAAATTCATGGGAGCAAAAAACCGGACAAGATCACAGAAAACGATGCAACAAAGATTCTTTGGGACTGGCAATGGCAAGCAGATAAACACCTGGAGCATAACACCCCTGATATCACAACTGTAGAAAAAGGGTTTGGACACTGCAAAGAGACAGCAGAATAAAAAAGGAAGAACAGGAGAAGATATCCAAATACCAAGACCTACAAACAGAGTTAGAGCGCCTCTTGGAGAAGGTTACCATTGTACTAGTTGTCATTGGAGCCCTTGGAGGAGTGCCGAGAAGTCTCAAAGAACACCTGGGCATTTTGGGCACTGAACAAATAACACCAGCTCAGCTCCAGGAGACAGCATTTCTTGGAAGAGCAAGCATCCTGTGAAGATACCTCTGTAATTCTCAAGAACTTGGCTAGATCTCAATTGCAGATCACCATCTACCAGTCAACTATATGACTGTGACAATTAATAATAACACCCAAAACTCAGTACGAAAAAGCTGGGATGCAGCAATGAAATGCATTTGCCAGACGCCTGTAAGGGTACATTGAGTGAAATCGACAGAAGCAGAGTTTCTCTTTCTACAAAAACCAAAAGACGATTTCTCTGCCTTTTCTATTTCTGTCCTCTCCGCGGTGATTATTTTGAGAGCGGAGAGGGTGCCTGAAACGTCTCATCTCTTACATGTTGTTTTCTTACTGATCAGCAAAGGGCGGGGAGCGGGGAATCGGCACATGCTCGACGGCCGGATCATTACCCTCCTTCGCATAAAAGCAGAACATTGTTAATTGGTGCAAAAAGGCAGGGCGAGCTCTTCCGGAAACAAATAATGACTGGTACGGCGATGGATAAAAGAAATTAGTAAAGAGAAGACCTGCAGCAGTGAATGTCACCTTGTTATCAGTAGCATTGCCTGGCTCAGAGGGGGGAAAAACATATTCTTAAAAGAAGACTCTTATTTACTGTTTTTCCGCCCAATTTCCCCCCCTAATAGGGTCGCCATCTTCCCAGGCTTGCTTCTCCTTTAGCAAGCCTGTTAATGAGGCTTCCTGGCTAGGGTAGAGCAATTAATTAGGGTTCTTCTCATCCCCATGGGTGAAGACGGTGACTGGTACGAAGAGGTATCTAACGAGTACGTATTAAATGGCCTGTTGCTGCACCGCACAAAATGTACTACAAAAAGCCCGATCAGCTGAAAGCATCATACGGGATCAGATAGCAGAAGGGACGCGAAAACACAAACAGGGAAGAAAAGAATGAATAATGCATTTATCTATATTTATGCCAGCCCTTAGTCGAGGGTAAACTAGGCAGTGGGGAATAAACACTGCATTGTGAAGATATGCAAGGGAAATTACCAAATTAGACCAAGCAAATAAACACACACGCACACACTCCATGAGTGGGCTGAGATAAATAAAATGAACTTCAGTAGAGATAAGTGCAAAGTCCTACACTTGGGTACAAAAAATCAAAGGCACAGATATAGAACGGGAGGGACTTGGCTTGACAGCAGCACATGTGAAAGGGATCAGGCTGTTCTGGTTGATCACAAGCTCAACATGAGCCTGCAGTGTGATGCGGCTGTGAAGAAAGCTAATGCAATCTTAGGATGCATTAGCAGAAGCATTGTGTCCAGATCACGGGAGGTGGTAGTTCCGCTGTATTCTGCTATGGTCAGGCCCCACCTGGAGTCCTGTGTCCAGTTTTGGGCACCACCCTTTAGGAAGGATGTTGACAAACTTGAGCGGGTCCACAGGAGGGCGACCAGGATGGTGAGAGGGTTGGAGTCCAAGTCTTATGAGGAAAGGCTGAGGGAGTTGGGTATGTTTAGCCTGGGAAAGAGAAGGGGACATGGTGGCAGTCTTCAAGTATTTGAAGGGCTGTCATGTAGAAGATGGAGCGGATCTATTCTCTCTTGCTCCGGATTGCAAGACTAGATCTAATGGGTGGAAATTACAAGGGAGTCGTTACCGGCTTAATATCAGGAGAAACTTCCTGTCTGTAAGAGCGGTTGAGCAGTGGAACAGACTGCCTCGGGAGGTGGTGGATGCTCCTTCGCTGGACGTTTTCAAGAGGAGACTGGACAACCATCTTTTGGGTATGTTGTAGGTATGTAGGGGTTTCGGCTGTGTTCCTGCAGAGTGCAGGGGGTTGGACTAGATGGCCTGCAAGGTCCCTTCCAACTCTATGATTCCATGCCTAAAAGCCAAAGGCATTCCAAATTACAAATAATTTCTACCTTCAGCCATCCAGCCCTGATAGGGTTCAGCAGGGCTCTTTTTGTAGCAGAAGCTCCTTTGCCTATTAGGCAATGCACCCCTAAGGTAGCCAATCCTCCAAGAGTTTACAGAGCTCTTCTTACAGAGGCTGCTGTCAGCTCTTGGAGGATTGGCTACATCAGGGGTGTGTCGCCTCATATGCAAAGGAGTTCCTGCTACATAAAGCACCCTGGATAGATAGATAGATAGATAGATAGATAGATAGATAGATAGATAGATAGATAGATAGATAGATAGATAGATAGATAGATATTCAGACGGACGGATGGATAGAAGATAGATACAGGTCTCTTTTTGTAGCAGGAACTCCTTTGCCTATTAGGCAACACACCCCTAATGTAGCCAATCATTCAAGAGCTTACAGAGTTCTTCTTACAGGGGCTGCTGTCAGCTCTTGGAGGATTGGCGACATCAGGGGCGTGTTGCCTAATATGCAAAGGAGTTCCTGCTACAAAAAGAGCCCTGGGGTTCAGCTCCAGGTTGGGAATTACCTGGAGATTTTGGGGGTGGAGCCTGAGGAGGGCGGGGTTTGCCACAGAGTCCACCTTTCAAAGCAGCCATTTTCTCCAGCTGAACCGATCTTGTTTGCCTGGAGATCTGTTAATGGGAGATCTCCAGCTACCACCTGGAGGTTGGCAACCCCAAGCCCTGACTAGGTAAAATCAAAGGACCGCGATAGCCTAGGCTAGCCCAACCTCGTTGTATCTCAGAAGCTAAGCAGAGTCGGCCCTGGTTAGTCCTTCGATGGGAGACCACCTAGTAATTCCAGGGTTGCCAAGTAGAGGTAGACAATGCCAAACCCCCTCTGAACGTCTCTTGGCTGGAAAACCCCTACAGGGTCGTCATAAGTCGAACTCTGCCTTGATGGCACTTTCCACCACTGCTGCCAACTGTTGCAGAACCAAAGCATTTCAGAAATTCCCTGTCAGACGTCAAGGACCAAGAGAGTTGCTTCCATCCATTATGGCCACCTTCTCTCCAAGACCTTTCATGCCTTTTCCCTGACTGGAGGTACTACTAGGTTGGCACCCCATCTGGACATGTCAACCCACAATGTGGAACTTGGACATCTCCCAGAATTACAAGGGACCTCTAGACCAAGAGATTGGAGCTCCTGAAGAAAATGGCTGCTTTGGAAGGTGGAATCTGTGGAATCGTACCACCCTGAAGTCCCCCCCCCCAAACCCTACCAACTCCAGGTCAAACTGTGTCACTTTATATGTGTGTCCTGCTTCAATTGTCCATCCCTCCTTGCTGAATAAACCTTTTTTGTATTTTGAATACTACTTGTGAAGGGGAGGAGGTGATTAGAGGGTTAAGGGTTGTTTTGACACTATTATTCATTTATTTCACCTACTGGGAATTTCCCCTTGGTCAGGAATGGTGGAACCCGGAGGGCTGGAGACTCAATTACTTTGTCCCTTTTAACCCCTCCCCATTAGCTCCCCCATCCCCGTAATTTTTCCCCTCAAACGGGGTTGGCGGGAGGACCTGAGGGTACAGAAACAGTTGCCAGGAGCATCGGGAGGGGGCAGAGACTGTTGGGACAGGAAGTGACATCACAATGCTCAAGGGATTTTTAAATCACTACATTAATGTCAGAGCAATCTGGAAATTCCCAGAGTGCCCTGATGTCACTTCTGGTTCCAGAACAGGAATTGACATCACGTTACTCTAGGAATTTCCAAATCTCCAGGGCTATTTTTGGGCAGGCACGGACAGGAATGGAGTTCCAGCTGGCTCCTGAGTTGGCCACGCCCAGCAGGAACTCATTAGCACAACAGGCCATACCCAACAGCAGAAACTCATTAGGATTGGCTACATTTGGGGTGTGTGGCCTAACATGCAAAGGAGTTTGGGGTGTGTGGCCTAACATGCAAAAAAAGCCCTGGGTTTTGACAACAAAGAAGGTAAACAGAATAAGAAGCAAAAGGTGGGTGTGGCTGGATGAACACACTTCTGGTAACATGGGGGTGTGGCCTAATAGGATAATGAACTGTGCTATCAGGGATGTGGCCTAATATGCTAATGAGTTTTTGCTGTTGGGTGTGGCCTGTTAAGCTAATGAGTTCCTGCTGGGCTTTTTCTACAAAAAAAAAGCCCTGGTCTCGCCATCTGGCTCATTAGTATAACAGACCACACTCAACAGCAGAAACTCATTAGGATTGGCTACATTAGGGCTGTGTGGCCTAACATGCAAAGGAGTTCCTGCTACAGAAAAGCCCTGGGTTTTGACAACAAACAAGGTAAAAAGAATAAGAAGCGAAAGGTAGGTGTGGCTGGATGACCACACTTCTGGTAGGGGGTGTGGCCTAATATGCTAGTGACTTTCTGCTGTTGGGTGTGGCCTATTATGCTAATGAGTTCCTCCTGGGCTTTTTCTACCAAAAAAGCCCTGCAAATCTCTCTGTGTTTTACTATAAAGATTTGAAAAGTCCTAGGACACTGTGATGTCATTTTTGATTCTGAAACTAGAAGTGACATC
Organism: Gekko gecko; assembly: GCA_029375565.1. Lineage (NCBI taxonomy): Eukaryota > Metazoa > Chordata > Lepidosauria > Squamata > Gekkonidae > Gekko > Gekko gecko. The sequence goes on along the minus strand of JAPDNY010000003.1, from coordinate 13,005,277 downwards.
CCGGCAGCAAATCAACACCATTCCCCATGCCCCCCCCGTTGAGTGAGGGCAGAGAATGGGGAAGTGTCACCAGGGGTTGCCCAACAGAACCGGGTAAGTGGCAACCCTTGCTTCTGAAAATCTGTACCGATATAGCCTTCTTACTGTCGTATATACTATAATCACTGATGTAATGTACTACAAATTCAATGCAATTTTGAAATCTTTTTTTTTAAAAAAAGGAATTTACTAACTATGGCAAAACGGGCGACGATATAAATATCCTACACTGAAAAAATGGATTGTTAAAATCCGAACTACTTGCCTAGTACGGCAAAGCCAACTGGCGGTGTTCATTCCGCACCTGTAAATATGGATAGAGGAGCCCGGAGCCTTTTCAAATACTACCGTCTCTCTCGTATTTGTTTGAAAAAAAATTGTCTCCTCTCCCTTTCTCGCAACAGGAACCCAAAGCTGCTTACGAAGATCTAAAATAAAACCAGATTCTGTCATGCTGCAGGGAACAGCAAGGAGGTAACGCTGGAAACGAGCAGCTCTTCGCGACGGCACGGCATACGACACCGATGACAACCCACAACAGACATAGGCTCCGTAGGGTCTAAATTGGAACACTTGCATTTCCTGTAACGCACTTATGAGCTGCACTCCGAGGAGGCGACTGATTCGAGACAGATAGTACGGAGTATTAGTTAACGGCCCAATCTCTGCGATACAGAACTCTCCAGGAACAAAATCCCTTCCCGGAGGGCTCGGTCTCCCATACCAAGTCAAATGCGGGGACTGGGGAGGATTAAAAATAAGCCTCAGGGGATTGGATTGCTCACAGCCGCACTGGAATGGGGAGGCCGATAATCGAGCCTAGCGCAGCCCAAGGAAATGTTCCCTCAAGAGTTGAGTTAGGTTTTTTTGTTTATCTCTCTCTCTCTTTTTTACTACAGGAATTAATCAGTAGGATATTAGTTTAAATGGGGTAGAGCAGAGCCTGCATCATCATAACTTAAGGTGGGGCTGCTGACGGGGCCCAGGGCTTCTTGAAGGTGTGGTTGGCAGGTCCATCTTGGCAACCAGTGATGGAGGGGGGGCTTACCTGGAGAAGGAGAAAGGCTCAGGCCTCATCACCGGCATCACACAGGAGGTGACGTCACCATACCAACGATGTCCAAGTGACACTCTGGTATTTGGGCAAAAAGTCTATGGTAAAACTAGCTTCTGCCATACAGCGTTTGCCCAAATATCAGAGTGCCACCTGGATGTTGTTGGTGTGATGATGTGTGCTGGGTTTGGCTGGTCACCATGGATACCTTTTGCTGAAAGCTGGATACACAGTCCAAAAGCAAGCCGAGAAACAGAGACAAATGTCAGAAAGCCAGAAAATCAGTCAGAGTTTTCAGGAGCTAGGAGCGAGGAGTGCAGGCTGACAGCCAGGACTAGGTCCGAGAATGTACAGTTGCTTCCATGCTGAGGCAGGTGAGCAGGATTGTTTATGACCAGGTCCTCCCTTCCCTGGGAGTCAATCCGCAAAGACTCACAGCCCCTCACATTGCCTTTGCAACAGCTGAAGTCTGACACTCCTCCTTCTCTCTTGCACATTCAGATGCTGGCATGCCCTGCGTCTGGGACATTCAGGTGAGCTAGGTGGGGACTCTGGCCTCAGGGTGTCTCCAACTGGGGGTGTTGGGCCAGGCTCTGGATCAGTGTCCCCCTCTGACTGCACCTCAGTCTCTTCACCTTGCTGCCCCTCCTCTTCCCAGCCTCTTCTCCCTCAAGCGCTGGTAAAGGTTCCTCTGGGCTGACTCCAGAGGAGGCTGGGTTGCTCCATGCCTCTTCCTCATCTGAGGAATAGTCAGCCTCAGTGGAGTCAGGACCCATAACATGACATGATGTCATTCCTGTGAGACGCTCGTGATGAGGCCTGGGTTTGGTGTAGTGGTTAGGTGTGCAGACTCTAATCTGGGAGAACCAGGTTTGATTCCCCACTCCTCCATTTGCAGCTGCTGATGTGACCAGTCACAAGCTCTGGCACAGCTGTTCTTGAAAAAGAACATTTTCTGTCAGAGCTCTCTCAGCCCCACCTACCTCACAGGGTGTCTGTTGTGGGGAGAGAAAGGGAAAGGAGTTTGTAAGTTGCTGAGACTCCTTTGGGTAGTGAAGGGCAGGGTATACATCCAATCTGTTCTTCTTCTTCTTCATCATCCAGATGATTAAAGTCTGGGGGCAGGGCCTGTCAGCAGGGAGCCCCCACCTCCACTGGGGGTCTGGCAACCCTACTTTCAGGGCCCACTCCCTTTCCAGTGCTCCACCACCCATGTTCCCTGCTACATGAACTGCTCAGTGCCACTGGGGAAGGGGCTGCAGGCAGCTGTGAGCATGTGCAGAGGGAGGGCTTGTGAGCAGAGAAGGGAAGGACACCCAAGCAGGCAGGTGGGAGGGAAGCAAGGCAGAGATGCCTGGCGGTGGGCAGAGGAGAGGAGGAGGGCCTTGGGATCTGTCTGGCCGGGGGCCTCCAAAACATGGAATCATCCATGGGACCTTGCTGAACAACTTTTACGTTTCCAAAACAGACAATGGGACCGATTTCCCACAAGCAGCTGTGCTGCCTTCACTCTTCCCTTCCCCTGATTGTATTCATCGATTCCCCACTACTTGCTGCGCAGCTGCATTTTGACCCACAGCTTCACCCGATTCCACCCCACATCTTTTAGATGCTCAAAGAACAGGATCGAGAAGACATGGGGGAAATCGGGTGAAGCTGCGGGTCAGAATGCGGCTGCGCAGCAAGTAGTGGCGAAATTGACACGTACAATTGGGGGAAAGGGAAGAGCGAGGGTGGAGCAGCGGCTTGTGGGAAATCGGTCTGGGTCAGGGTGCAGGAATCAGAGCAGGGAAGGGACAAAATCCAGTAGAACAGGAAAACTCGGAGGAGCCAGATAGAACAGGGCAGTAGTCTGAGTGGGACTGGAACACTTATTTTGATATCAGCAGTTCTTTATTTTATTTATTTACATTCAGTATAGTCCACCTTTCTCACTGGGACTTATGCAGTCAACAGGATGGGACATCCAATAAATGGTGCAATAGGAGTTTGGGTTGTAGAAGTCGGAAAAAAACCACAGAACTGAAGCAAAGCGTGAGCGTTGAAACGACACATTAAATGATGCAAAATCACATAGTAGGATCCAGCTTAAAGCAAACCACACATCGCAGTCTAGACTATATTCCCTAATAATTTGTCCAAGTAACTTTATGGATCATTTTGTATAGTGCTACTGTTAAATACTGGGTTCAAGACACATAGCATTGAACAGCTCTACTTTATTAAGTGATTTCAGGAACAGGACTAAAAAACCAGGGGAACAGCCCTGTTTAAATAGCATGCAAAAGCCACACCTAACTCCCAACGATAGGCTATTTACATAACATTAGTTTCTCATTGGCCACTTCCAGAGTCCTGGTGGGCTATTGTTCTAGAGCTCCAAGCTCAGCCGGTCTCTGGTAGATAGTCCTGGAACATTCCAGACCTAATGCATAACAGTCCTCTTGAATAGTTCAGTTTTGCATAGTTTGCAGAAAGCCAGGAGACAGAGTGTTTTCCTGTGATTCTTTTCAGATCTCATGCTGTGTGACGTGTCTCGAACCTGGAAATTTATGAGGACATCTCCCGCTTTGTCCGAATGGAAGGTTAAGTATCCACTTTCATTCTGCTTTTCCACCCAGATGGCGGGTGCTGTCACTTCTTCAAGCCAAGGTTTAGGTTGCAACCCTCAGAGCGCTTTCCTAGTAGTAAGACTCATCGAACAGAATGGGACTGACTTCTGAATAGACCTGCCTGGGATTACTCCTTGACAGTGCATTTCTAAGAACACTTTCCTGAGACTAAGCTGCCTCGAGGAAACCTCAGCAGAATTTTGAGTAGACCTGTTTAGGATTGCACTGTAGTATAGAAATGAAACTCTCATTCCTCCATCCCATAGTATCAGAGCTCTAAGGGAACCTGTGACCCAGAGATCATAGAATCAGAGTTGGAGGGGACCTCTGGGGTCACCTAGTCCAACCCCCTTCACGATGCAGGGAATTCACAAATACCTCCCCCCCCACACATACACCCCAGTGGCCCCTGTTTCACACCCAGATGATGACAAAAAAACCCTGTCCAAACCAGCCTGGAGAAAAATGGCTTCCTGGCCCCAAAGTGGTGATCAGCATTTCTCTGGGTGTGTCAGAAAGGGCCACCAGAACTGAGCATGGATGCGATCCCTCCAAAGAAGGAGATTTGTGGGTTTAGAAAACTGACTCCTACCTTACTCATGCTTCAGTGTGACTGTTGACCTAGTGTCCGGGCACCATTGGCAAAGCAACCTGAACACTTTATCCTAAGAAGCAAAGTAGAAAATTAATGCTTTTAAAATTTATTTTGGCTTTCCTCTGGTCACTTGCCCCGGTATAGGCCTGACTTCTTACCATGCCAACAATAGGTAGTTAGAAAAGGGACCAGGTAGGGTTGCCAGGCCCCTACCTGCTTTCGGTAGGGGGATAGAACTCTCTTTCCGGGATCTTCAGATGCACGTGTGTAGTTCGTGTGCCGCGATGACGTCACCTGGAAGTGACATCATCACGCTAGGCATGTTGCTAGGGGGATGCTCTAGCATTCACTCAGAAAGTCTATTGTACCATAGAGTTTTTAGGCTGAGCGCTAGAGCATCCCCCAGCAATGTGCCCGGTGTGATGATGTCACCTCTGGGTGATGACATTGTGCTAGGCATGTTGGCGTGATCCCAATGGGGTTCCCCCTGCCAGCCGGATCCGGGCCAGCGGATCAGGGCCCCCGGAAGCAGGCAACTCCCCACCCTGCCTGGAGGAATGGCAAGCCTAGGACCCAGAGACATTTCCTATCAGGGAGACACAATTCACTGCAGTTCACTATTTATAAGCTACCAGTAATATTTACTTGCTACCAGGAGCAGTGTGGTTGCTATATCCCCTGGTGGCTCCCACTTAAGGTTGCCAGACCCCCCCCCAGTGGAGGCACAGGTGCCCTACCGCATCGCGGGCATTGCACAGGAAGTGACATCATCACACTAGCAACTTCCAGGATATGCTCTGGTATTTGGGCAAAACCTTGATGGTAGAAGCTGGAATTACCATAGAGTTTTTGCCCTAATATCCAGAGCATCCCCTGGAAGACACTGGCATGATGATGTCACTTCCTGTGCGACACCAACAACATGGTCTGGGCCTTTCTATTTCTCCCAGTAAGTCCCCCATCCCCCACCATTCACCCGGCGTGACCTGGCAACCCTCCTCCCACTCCATGGCAACCCTCCTCCCACTCCATGGGAGCAACTTCCAACCCAGTTGTCAATGCTCTGGTTGAGGAGAGAGAAAGGAGAAAGGAATTTGTATTCCTGAGGGAGAAGGGGCAGTTAGTTTAGCTGAATCAGAGGCAGCCTTGAGGCTATGGGGGTCCCTGTTGTTGACTCAAGAAACTTCAAAGTAGGTTGGTGTTGGTGGTGCCTGGTCCCTTAACCAAACACTTCTCTAGTCCCTTAACCAAAGGATGCTAAGTCACCGGATTGCTCACTTTGTAGAGAAGAAGAGAATACGTAAGAGCTTGCTGGTGACCAGGGAAACCCGTGCATTGGGTGTGCAAGGAATAAACTTGGAATTAGGTTTTTACATGCTGTTGCAAAGATACAAGAAGGTCACTGAAGGTCAGTGAATAATGGCAGGTCTTCCATCATTTCAGAGCCTGGAAATCACAGTGTGATTTGCTGATGGGGCCTAAATGATAAGGAGCACAACAAATTGTATGTGTGAAGCGGTGTGAAGTGGTAAAGAGCATGATTATTTCAGGTGCTTCTCCAGCTCTTGAGCACTTGAGATGTTCTTGCATACAGCCGTCCGTCCTCAATAGACGCATGATCTCAACATATCCAGGTGAAGTGAGTTGTTAGCACAATCAAGAAGAACAATCAGAACTTTTTTTTTTTTTTTTTACTCACCAACTTCTGAGCCAGGCTGATCTTGTCAGATCTTGGAAGCATAACCGGTTTGGCCCAAGTTAGGATTCGGATGGGAGACCACCCAGGAAATCCAGAGTTAGTACCAAGAGTTAGGCAATGGCAAACCACCTCTGAATGTCTCTTGCCTTGAAAACCCTCTGGGGTCACTCGCCATAAGTTCTGGCATCACTGGTGGACCTCCTGATGGCCCCTGGGTTTTGGCCACTGTGTGACACAGAGTGTTGGACTGGATGGGCCACTGACCTGATCCAACGTGGCTTCTCTTATGTTCTTATGTCTGGGGCAGCGATACTCTGTATTCTGGGTGCTTGGGGGGGGGCAACAGTGGGAGGGCTTCTGGAGTTCTGGCCATGCTGGTGGACCTCCTGATGGCCCCTGGGTTTTGGCCATTGTGTGACACAGAGCATTGGACTGGATGGGCCATTGGCCTGACCCAACGTGGCTTCTCTTATGTTCTTATGTCTGGGGCAGCGATACTCTGTATTCTGGGTGCTTGGGGGGCAATAGTGGGAGGGCTTCTGGAGTTCTGGCCATGCTGGTGGACCTCCTGATGGCCCCTGGATTTTGGCCACTGTGTGACACAGAGCATTGGACTGGATGGGCCATTGGCCTGATCCAACGTGGCTTCTCTTATGTTCTTATGTCTGGGGCAGCGATACTCTGTATTCTGGGTGCTTGGGGGGCAATAGTGGGAGGGCTTCTGGAGTTCTGGCCCTGCTGGTGGACCTCCTGATGGCCCCTGGATTTTGGCCACTGTGTGACACAGAGCATTGGACTGGATGGGCCATTGGCCTGACCCAACGTGGCTTCTCTTATGTTCTTATGTCTGGGGCAGCGATACTCTGTATTCTGGGTGCTTGGGAGGCAATAGTGGGAGGGCTTCTGGAGTTCTGGCCATGCTGATGGACCTCCTGATGGCCCCTGGATTTTGGCCACTGTGTGACACAGAGCATTGGACTGGATGGGCCATTGGCCTGACCCAACGTGGCTTCTCTTATGTTCTTATGTCTGGGGCAGCGATACTCTGTATTCTGGGTGCTTGGGGGGCAATAGTGGGAGGGCTTCTGGAGTTCTGGCCCTGCTGGTGGACCTCCTGATGGCCCCTGGATTTTGGCCACTGTGTGACACAGAGCATTGGACTGGATGGGCCATTGGCCTGACCCAACGTGGCTTCTCTTATGTTCTTATGTCTGGGGCAGCGATACTCTGTATTCTGGGTGCTTGGGAGGCAATAGTGGGAGGGCTTCTGGAGTTCTGGCCATGCTGGTGGACCTCCTGATGGCCCCTGGATTTTGGCCACTGTGTGACACAGAGCATTGGACTGGATGGGCCATTGGCCTGACCCAACGTGGCTTCTCTTATGTTCTTATGTCTGGGGCAGCGATACTCTGTATTCTGGGTGCTTGGGGGGCAATAGTGGGAGGGCTTCTGGAGTTCTGGCCCTGCTGGTGGACCTCCTGATGGCCCCTGGATTTTGGCCACTGTGTGACACAGAGCATTGGACTGGATGGGCCATTGGCCTGACCCAACGTGGCTTCTCTTATGTTCTTATGTCTGGGGCAGCGATACTCTGTATTCTGGGTGCTTGGGAGGCAATAGTGGGAGGGCTTCTGGAGTTCTGGCCCTGCTGGTGGACCTCCTGATGGCCCCTGGATTTTGGCCACTGTGTGACACAGAGCATTGGACTGGATGGGCCATTGGCCTGACCCAACGTGGCTTCTCTTATGTTCTTATGTCTGGGGCAGCGATACGCTGTATTCTGGGTGCTTGGGGGGCAATAGTGGGAGGGCTTCTGGAGTTCTGGCCCTGCTGGGGGACCTCCTGATGGCCCCTGGATTTTGGCCACTGTGTGACACAGAGCATTGGACTGGATGGGCCATTGGCCTGACCCAACGTGGCTTCTCTTATGTTCTTATGTCTGGGGCAGCGATACTCTGTATTCTGGGTGCTTGGGGGACAATAGTGGGAGGGGTTCTGGCCATGCTGGTGGACCTCCTGATGGCCCCTGGATTTTGGCCACTGTGTGACACAGAGCATTGGACTGGATGGGCCATTGGCCTGACCCAACGTGGCTTCTCTTATGTTCTTATGTTCATGTCAACTGTGACTTGACAGCAATTTCCACCACCACCGCCACCGCCTTGAGCTCAGTTCAGGAAAGTGTGTGTGTGTGTGTGTGTGCATGAATATTTGAAGTAAAAACCCATTTCAGTATAGATGGCTGAATGTAAGCCACGTGAGAGCCAGTTTGGTGTAGTGGTTAGGAGAGCAGACTCTAACCTAGGATGACTGGGTTTGATTTCCCAGTCCTCCACATGCAGCCAGCTGGGTGGTCTTGGGTCAGTCACACGTTCCTTCAGAACTGTTCTCTCAAGAGCAGTCCTTAAAAGAGCTCTCTCAGCCCTGCCTACCTCACAGGGTGTCTGTTGTGAGGGGAAGGGAAAGGAGATTGTAAGCTGCTCTGAGATTCTGTTGGGTAGTGAAGGGTGGGGTATAGACCCAATCTTTTCTCCTTCTCTTCTTCTTAATACATGAGTTTCAGCTGATACAGTCCTGAAGTCACATAGGTGTGTGACGTCATTGGCCACTGGGATTGCTTTCGTAGGTGATTTGTCAACACCAACATGCAACCCAGGACACCTTATTTTCCATCGTGTTTACAGGATTGGTACAAGAAGTTGACATAGTGAGACAGTTTCCAGGGCCTGGCCCCATTAAGGGGCTCATCAACTGTGCCCCACTGTCTAGGATCTCAATGCTTCTGACGTAGCCCTGCCCCACATCAACTGAGCATGCACTTTGGAGAATGGTGTGTCAGTGCTGGGGATTTGGACGGGCTCTCTCCTGCAGACATGCATTAGGAACCACATTCCCATCACATCCCTTTTGTCCTGGTAATTTCAAACAGGCCAGTAACATGCAGTCCGTACTGAATGTAGCTCGGCATGTTTGAAGTTCCGTTACTTTTGGCACTGTCAAACAACCTCAGATTTTTTGAATCTGACTCTGCTGTTGGTGGTCTGTTGGGATTTGTTATGACTCTCCTGTAAACATGCAAACTGTGGAGTCCGGCTGGACATTTTGGACATATGATCCAGCCCAGGAGAAGGCAGTGATTAAGAACTTTCCAGAATGCATGTAAATTCAATGTTTATGGGGTAAGGTAAGTGAGAAGTAGAGGCAGTTTGCCATTGCCTTCCCCTGCAGAGTCTTGTTTGGCGGTCTCCCTTCCAAGTATTGACCCAGATTGGTTTCCCAGATCTGACGAGGCTGGGTAATACCATGCCACCTTCCCTCTGTTATAATTATATAGACTTGGATTGTGAGGGAAGGGAAAGGCTGTCAAGACTTATGGTGACTCTGAAGGTTTTCAAGGCAAGGGACAAACAGAGGTGGTTTGCCATTGCCTCCCTCTGTGTAGCGAATCCAGACTTTCTTGCTGGTCTCCCATCCAGGTTCTAACCAGGGCCTTCCCTGCTTAGCTTCAGAGATCTGACAACGGAGAACTAGCTTGGGCCATCCAGGTCAGATATAGCCTTGGGCACGAACCAGCTCAGAAACTAAAGTACATCATGAATTTCGCCTGGTTCGCGTTTTGCGAAGCAATTTTCGCTAACTAAAGAACAGTCGTGAACTTTCACAAATTTTGATGCCGTTTGTGGCAGTTCTTGGCAGTTTGTGAACAGCAGAAAGCAGGGGTTTAATGTCTCTGAGCCACTTAAGCCCCTGCTTTCTGCTCTTCAGGGAAAACAGCTGAGCAGCAGGGAGCTCTCTGTCACTCAGCTGTTTGGTAACCCGCTGCTTTCTGCTCCCTGCAAAAAGCAACAAGGAGCAGAAAGCAGAGGTCATGACCTCATATGAATCAGTTCAATTTGCGAACCAACCTCCCAGTTCATATAAGTTCATGGTTCGGTTTGTGGTCCAGCCATGAACCACAAACTGAACTGTGAAAATGTGGTTCATGCCCATCCCTATATATTGGTTAATGATCCAGTTTCTCCAACCCCATTGTTAGCATTCACTGCCGTAGGTAGATTCTCGAGAGGGCAGGATATAAATCTTGTAAATAAGTAAACAGGAAGATTTATTATGGTGCATTATCTCTGCCTTAGATCTGCTCGTATGCCAGCGGCTGATTTCCCTGGAAAATTATTACTTTTTAATCTGTGTTGACTAAATTCAACACAAATTCAGTCTTTCACAAAAGAAATGTCTTCTTCTTGGTTGTCACAACTGGAGAAGAGTACCCGCTTTGCCTGCTATTTGCTGTCAGTTCGATGTCTCCAGTAGGGTTGCTTGCCAACCCCCAGGTAGTGTCTGGAGATCTCCTGGAATTAAAAATGATCTTCAGTTGACAGAGATCAGTTCCGCTGGAGAGGAATGCTGCTTTGGAGAATGGAATTTATGTTGCATTGCCAGCCTCCAGGCGGGATCTGGGGATCCTCTGGAATTACAGTTCATCTCCACACTACAGAGATCAGTTCCCCTGGAGAAAGTGGATGCTTTGGAGGATGGACTCTGTGGCATTGTACCCTGCTGAGGTCCCTTCCCACCCCAGGCTCCACCTCCAATTCTCTAAGAGTTTCCCCACCTGGATCTGGCAACCCTATTCCTCAATCCCCCACTGGTGGCCAGGAGTGACCTGGCAATCCGAACTCTGTGTCATGATACTTTGCTGAGATTCTGGCCTTCCCCCAACCCTGCCCTCTTCAGGCTCCACCCCCAAACATTCAGAAATTTCCAAACCTGGAACTGACAACCTTCATGGGGAAACCATTCTCTGTAGTTGGGAGCTGGCAATACTGACCTTCAGTATAGACACTTGGTAAGACCCATGCCCAAGACCTCGTAGAGCCAATCCTAGATAAGGGGAGATAGCTCTGAGCCAGAGAGAACTAAGGTCTTGCTCTGGATCAGGCAGTCTCAAAGGCACTGCAATAAAGATGCAAAGCTTAAGGAAAAAATTAAGATCAGCAGTGCGTGAAAACAGCAGTGCATGAATACATTCATTAACTGGAATGTGTCTGGGGTAATTTATGGATTAGAGCCCTGAATGAGCAGAAGACGCTTTCATTAGTGTTTGTTTGTTTGTTCGTTTCATTGATTTCACCTGCTTTTCTCCCTGACACTTAAAAAGAGTTTACACAGATTAAACCCAAGGCGGTTGGAGCGAGATAATAGGAACAACCAACAACATAATAGAACGGGGTTACAGAGTTAGAGAGCAGCACAACAGGAACAGTACGATACCTTCCATAAAACAGGGGTCCTCAGCCTTTCTAAGCCTGTGATTGGGATTCTGACAAAGGGTCGCAGCGGCAAACACAAAATGCTCACCACAGGAGGCGGAGCCAGCCACAAAATGGCTGCCACATGAGGCGGAACCAGCCACAAAATGGCTGCCACGAGAGGTGGAGCCAGCCGCAAACTGGCAGGAAGTGAAGTCATGCATAACTCTAAGAGTAACTCTTCCAACGTTTTGAGCAGAAGCTCTGTTTATGAGGATGCCTTTTAAAATAAACGTGCTGTTTTAAATCATTCTCTTGCATACTCACAACTTTCTTCAGTTGCAAAGTGACGATCCTTGTGCGGTGGCGGCAGGTGCCGCAGAAGCAACCTTTTAGAAGCCAATCTGATCTCCAGTGGCCAATCAGAAGCCCTGCTGGCCCTGCCCAGTTCCTTAAATACACTTTGTAGGTTCCAGGGAAGAGGTCATTGAACTCCATGATACGCGTGGGCACCCTGTTGGAGACCCCTGCCATAAAACATACAAGAATGTCACAAAACGGGACTGCAAAACGAAAGGGAACGTGCTACAACATGTGACGAGCAAAGCAATTCCAGCCACCTACGATTTCACAGGCTAGGCCACGCCAGCTTGGTCTCATGAGATCTCAGAAGCGAAGCAGGGTCAGTCTTGGTTAGAACTCGGAGACCGCCAAGGAGGCCCAGGTAGGGTTGCTAGGTCCTTACGACATGCCAGTGTGTGTGGGGGGAGCTTTCTGAGAGTGGGGATGTGCAGGGTAACATCTCCATGAGAGCCAGTTTGGTGTTGTGGTTAAGTGAGCGGACTCTAATCTGGGAGAACCGGGTTTGATTCCCCACTCCTCCACTTGCACCTGCTGATGTGACCTTGGGTCAGTCACAAGCTCTGGCACAGCTGTTCCTGGAAAAGAGCAGTTTCTGTCAGAGCTCTCTCAGCCCCACCTACCTCACAGGGTGTCTGTTGTGGGGAGGGGAAGGGAGTTTGTAAGCCGCTCTGAGACTCCAAGTGAAGGGTGGGGTATAAATCCAATTTCTTCTTCTTCTTCTTCTTCTTCTTCTTCTTCTTCTTCTTCTTCTTCTTCTTCTTCTTCTTCTTCTTCTCCTTCTCCTTCTCCTTCTCCTTCTCCTTCTCCTTCTCCTTCTCCTTCTCCTTCTCCTTCTCCTTCTCCTTCTCCTCCTTCTCCTCCTTCTCCTCCTCCTCCTCCTCCTCCTCCTCCTCCTCCTCCTCCTCCTCCTCCTCCTCCTCCTCCTCCTTCTCCTTCTCCTTCTCCTTCTCCTTCTCCTCCTCCTTCTCCTTCTCCTCCTCCTTCTCTTCCTCCTCCTTCTCCTTCTCTTCCTCCTCCTCCTCCTTCTCCTTCTCTTCCTCCTCCTTCTTCTCTTCCTCCTTCTTCTCCTTCTCCTCCTTCTTCTTCCATGCATGACATCCCCAATTTGATGAAGTCCTGAAGTGATGTCATCACACCGGGGCTGTCGTACAGTGATGTTCTGCTGTTTGGGCAAACTCTTTGGTCATATTGGGCTTAAGCCATGGAGTCTCGCCCCCAAAACCAGAGTGTTGCCGCACAATGTTCCCGGCATGATGACATCACTTCCGTGTGATGTCATCATGTCAGGGACTTTGCACGGGGTGGTGGCTGTTGGGGGCCAGGCTTCCCCCCAACCGACCTGCTGGCCGGCAGTAAGTAGGAGTCTGCAAAATCAGGGGATCCCCTGCTCACACCTGAGGTCTGGCAACCCTAAGTCCAGGTTTGCTACATAGCTCCGGCAACAGTAAACTACCTCTGAACATCTCTTTTAACATTTAAACTCTACAGGGTCACCGTAATTCAGCTGCAATTTGAGAGCACTTTACCCACACACATACACAACTGTGGACACTATTCCCATCATAAAGAGTCTGCCCGATCACTTCCATTGTACACATTCTGTAGAAGGACAGAAGTGCTGGGAGTGTTCCTGACCTCCACAGGCAGGACCCTGCTCAAGGTGGGAAGCCCCTCCCAGCAGTTCTTCAAAACAATCTGAATCTTCACTATACAAGAAATGCCTTCAGTCCGCTCACTTGGATCTCTCTCTCTTAGAATCATAGAATGTTAGAGTTGGAAGGGACCATGCAGGTCATTTAGTCCAACCCCCTGCACTCTGCAGGAGCACAGCCGAAAGATAGCCCTACATACCTACGTACCTACATTCAGTCTCTGCTTGAAAATGTTCAGCGAAGGAGCCTCCACCACTCCCGAGGCAGGCTGTCCCACTGCTCAACCACTCTTACAGTTAGGAAGTTTCTCCTGATATTTGGACTCCCTTGTAATTTTCACCCATTCGGTCTAGTCTTGCAATCCGGAGCAAGAGAGAATAGATTTGCTCCATCTTTTACATGACAGCCCTTCAAATACTTGAAGACTGCAATCATGTCCCCTCTAAGCCTTCTCTTTCCCAGGCTAAACATACCCAACTCTTTCAGCCTTTCCTCATAAGACTTGGGGTGATTTCCCACTAAAGCTGCCGCGGGGTTGCGCCGCCATTTGCCCCGAGACTATTAGTCAATTTCACACCCGAAGCCGCGGGGCTGCATTTTGACCCACGGCTTCGCCCGATTTCCCCTGCAGTTTCGTAATCCTGTTTTTTGAGGATTACGAAATTGCGGGGAAATCGGGCGAAGCCGCGGGTCAAAATGCAGCCCCACGGCTTCGGGTGTGAAATTGACTAATAGTCTCGGGGCAAACGGCGGCGCAACCCCGCGGCAGCTTTAGTGGGAAATCACCCTCTGATTCCAACCCTCTCATCATCCTGGTCGCCCTCTTCTGGACATGCTCGAACTTGTCAACATCCTTCCTAAAATGTGGTGCCCAGAACTGGACACAGTACTTCAAGTGGGGCCTGACCATAGCAGAATAGAGCAGAACTACCACCTCCCGTGATCTGGACACAATGCTTCTGTTAATGCATCCTAAGATTGCATTAGCTTTCTTCACAGCCACATCACACTGCAGGCTCATGTTGAGCTTGTGATCAACCAGAACACCTAGATCCCTTTCACATGTGCTGCTGTCAAGCCAAGTCCCTCCCATTCTATATCTGTGCCTTTGATTTTTTGTACCTAAGTGTAGAACTTTGCACTTATCTCTATTGAAATTCATTTTATTTGTCTCAGCCCACTATTCCAGCCTATCTAGATCATTTTGAATCCTGACTCTGTCTTCTTCAGAATTAGCAATCCCACCTAGCTTTGTGTCATCTGCAAATTTGATAAGTGTCCCCTCTATGTCTTCCTCCAGGTCATTTATAAAAAAATTAAACAACAGCGGGCTGAGGACCGAGCCCTGCGGTACTCCACTCAAGACTTTCCTCCACGTACATGCAGAGCCATTTATGAGAACTTGCTGGGTACGAGTTTTCAACCAATCATGAATCCATCCAAAGGTTGCACCATCCAGCCCACACTTAACCAGCTTATCCTCAAGGATATCATGAGAAACTTTGTCAAATGCCTTACTGAAATCTAGATACACTATATCCACAGCATTGCCAAAGTTGACCATTTTAGTAACTCTGTCAAAAAAGGAGATAAGGTTGGTCTGGCATGACTTATTCTTGATAAACCCATGCTGGCTACAACCAATTAACTCATTCTGTTCAATTCTCTGTCAAGAAAGGAGATAAGGGTGGTCTGGCATGACTTATTCTTGATAAACCCATGCTGGCTACAATCAATTAACTCATTCTCTTCCTTTTTGTAGTGCTTGTTAACTGATACATTAAATGGTTTCACTGTGCAGAATTTCTGAAGAAATAGCAGCCCTGCCAAACTTACTTCCTCCATGCTCCAGTCTGTCAAGTAGGTAGTGATTTAAGAATTAATTCTTTGCCAGTGATTTTACATTTTAAAGTTCTTTTCTAAATATGAATCTGCAGTGTTGCTATGGGCAGATCAACTAATAAGATGCTATTCAACGACAAAATGTTACCCTTTTGTCTGAAGGCTAGCTGATTTTTAAATAGAAAAGTATCACAGTTCTGATTTACTGAAACATCTTGTTTGTAGTGTTTCGCCTAAACTGGGTAAGAGGTAACTTCCTAATCAGTTGGTGGAATTAGCTTTAAGGAGACAGAGCAAAAGGGAGGTAACTGGGATTCTCCACCTATGTATACCAGGATTTCTCCCTTAAGAGAACTCTCAAATAAACCAGGCAGGTGTTCAATCTGAAATATTTTTTATTAAGAGAAAGAATAAAACAAAATACACATAATAAACACACACACAAGAGCTAACTAAGAGAAACACCAGGAAGGGAGGGGGAAAGCGATTTCAGGGAAGGGTGGTAATTATTTTTCTTGGAGAGGTCCACAGAAGCAGCAAAACAACCAGTGTTTCAAGAGAAAAGACAGCCCAGTGAAGTAAGGATGTATATGGAGGACCCAAGGCACACACACACACACACACTGCTGGAGCAGCAGAGTGGTCCAAATGTAGGCTATGCTTGATAGCTGAAAATACATCCCCCTCTATATTCAGCTGAAAGAATAGCTGATAAATAACAATAAGATATTTTCCAACTATTTTTTCAGCTCAGATAGAACTGAATACACCCCCCTAATGGCCACCATTTGTTTGATTAATCCCAGGGGAAAACATAGTGAAGGAATAAATATATCAAAATCAGAGAATGATAGGCAGATGTATCCTTCTTAACTGTGGAATGCTGAGGTGGGATTGCTAATTCTGAAGAAGACAGAGTCAGGATTCAAAATGGTCTAGATAGGCTGGAATAGTGGGCTGAGATCCTGCTGTCACGCTCCTGTTGTCTCAAATGTGGAGGTGACTTTACAGCATCATCTTCTTCGAAGTGGAGCGATTGGCTGTGTAGTGTATCTCCGCTGTCCCCAGACCAGAGAAATATATTCTTTATCAGTTCGACAATGGTGTGCGTTAGTTTTTTTCTCTGTTCACTATCTTGACAGCAGTGGTGAGGTTCTAAAGCTTGTAAAGTCCTGCAATTCCCAATTCCTGGAGTTGGTTTGCACATTGAATTAATGACAGAATATGCGGTGCTCATTTCTGGATCGCCAAAACGTGGAGTTAACCGGAAGCTCCATCTCCTTTGCGCTTTAGACAGCGTGCAGATTTTGATTCATTCTGTTTCTAATTTTTCCTTGGACTTTTCCCTTGTGAGGGTTTTCTGTATGCCACTTTGATACTGGCTGGGAAGAATGATATTTTTGTATTGAATATCTTATACGGAATATTGGGAATGGTTAATACATTATAATAACACCCTGGGTGTACATAATCACTTTTTACTTTTGCCTTCATTGTAATAGCGCTGTGTTTCACCGTGGTTGTTTTTGCTGTTGTGTTGTCAACACTGTGATTTCTCTGGTACTACCATCTCCAAACGCTGCCATTTGCCTGGTTTGCCAGGGGCAGGCAGCTCATTTATCTTCCCTGACACCAGAGGCAGAGATCAGAGGCTCCAAGATCAGTGGCTTCCTTGAGAGAAAAGAAGGCTGGGCTTATTCCCACACACGGATAGAGACACCATGCGGCCCATTGCGGCTGCCAAAAGATCTGTGCACACAGCATGAGATGGAAATGAGTGGCGGTGGAGACAGCTGCTGGAGGGGGGTGCACATCATTTTGATATTATTGCTTGGGAAATGCTATATGCTGCCTCTGTAGAGATCTATTTGAGGCAGCTCGCGAAACAAGACCAGAGAATGCTGCAAAAACGTATAACCATCAGACTTAATGACCATTAAAAAGCCTAGCCAATTAACAGCCAGGACGTGAAACAGCAGTGCGCCTCGGAGCAGGAAACAGCAACCCAAACGATGCCCTTAACAGTCCTCAGGCTAGAAGCGTGAGTAAAAACAATTTTAAAAGACTAAGTCACTGTAGCTAAGTCTCCCATCCAAGTACTAACCAGGATCAACCCTGCTTAGCTTTTGACATGCTGTAGAAGCAGGACACCCTGCCCCGGATGGCCCAGGCTACTCCCTTGCAAAAAGCACCTTCTTCTCCCAAGGGTATTGTTCTCCCATTGGGATGTAGTCTCTTGTCTCAGCAGGCCATAATCATTCTTTCTTCTAAGCATAAGTATCCAGATCTTCTTTGTACCTTGCCTTCTTGGTGGCCAGTGAGACAAAGGGCCTGTTTCCCCAGACTCTTCTGCAATGGGCTGGAATTTTTCTACACAGGAGGAAGAAGAAGAAGAAGAAGAGGAGGAGGAGGAGGAGGAGGAGAAGGAGGAGGAGGAGGAGGAGATTGGATTCATACCCCGCCTTTCACTACCCGAAGGAGTCTCAGGGCGAGTTACAATCTCTTTCCCTTCCCCTCCCCACAACAGATACCCTGTGAGGTAGATGGGGCTTAGAGAGCTGTTTCGAGAACTGCTTGTGACAGAACAGCTCTGAAGGAGCTTGTGACTGACCCAAGGTCATCCAGCAGCTGCATGTGGAGGAATGGGGAATCAAACCCAGTTCTCCCAGATTAGAGTCTGCGCTCCTAACCACTACACCAAATGATCTCCAGACTACAGATAAAAGTTCCCCCTTGAAGGAAGAGCAGCTTCAGGAGGGGGACTCCAACGGCATCGCGTCCCCAGTGAGCTCCCTTCCTCCCCTCTCCAAACTAACAAGATACCATCCCCAAAGCTCCAGGAATTTCCCATCCCAGAGCTGGCAACCCTACCAACATGGGTTTTTCCTCTCCTATGATGGAGCCACAGACTGTTAATATATTCACAAACAATTCCAGAAGTAAACGGTCATGTCGTTAGCTGGGAGTGGCCAAAACCATTCTATCCTTTGCCGTGATCATCAGCTTATTGCTTTGATTTAAACAAAATAATAAAACTGGGTTCACCAGCAGCTGTCAAACCGTCTATGGCAAAATGCACCTGAACACATTTGCTTTAACCCCACCCCCCAATCAAGCACACGCCGGACTGGAATTGAAAACGACCTTCTCCCCTTCCCATTATCTTCTATTATCCGTAAAACAACATCCATTGTTTTATGGATCCGTAAACATCCATAAACAATTATCCATTATCCATCAAAAACAACAGCTGCATCAATCACATCGAGTGGGTTTTTTGCTTGCTTCCTTTTGGTTAAATTAAAACGAGACACCCCCACCCCCAATCCTTTTTTAAAAAAACACGGGTCCTGTTTTCGTGCATGAATATTCGTAAGTCATGTTCACTTTGATCCTCGCTTGGTCTGACACAAAACAAGCTCTGACTCCATTACAAAAGCTTAAACATCAGAAGGATTAATACTGACCCCTGCATGGGAGGCTGAAAGGCAAACTGTGCCTGAAAGTATATTTTAACAATCCCATTTGAACAGGCGGTGACAGCCCGCATTGTCCCGGTGGGTCACATTGCGCTGATGCCCAGCATGGAACAGAGTTGTGGGGAGCTGGGGATATAATACTCTCCAAAGAAAGTGCAACTTTCTAATCCAGATATTTGTTCACCCAGCATGGACTGTCAGGAGTCACAGAAATACTGTGGCAGGAGTAGCATAGACTGTATATGTGTACCTGACGAAGAAGGAAAAGGAGGAGGAGGAGGAGAAGAGGAGGAGGAGGAGGAGGAGGAGGAGGAGATTGGATTTATACCCCACCCTTCACTCAGAGTCTCAGAGCAGTTTACAATCTCCTTTCCCTTCCTCTCCCCCAAACAGACACCCTATGAGGTAGGTGGGGCTGAGAGAGCTCTCTCGAGGACTGCTCTTGAGAGAACAGTTCTGACAGCACTTGTGACTTCCCCAAAGCAGGAGACTATCAGAAAAGACCTGCAGGATCAGACAGACCAGAGGTCTTCCTAGGTCAGCATTCTGCTTCCAATGGTGTCCATATGCAGATTGTTTTGGAAAGCCCACTACTAGGGCACATGGGCGAGGGTTCTGTACAGAGCTATGAGGGAATTACGTTGGGATGGATGGCTTTTCTGCACACTGTGTGTGTGTTAAATGCCATCAAATTTGCGTCTGACTCATGGCAACCCTGTGAATGAAAGTCCTCCAAAACATCCTATCGTTAACGGCCTTGCTCAGACTTTGCAAAGTGGCTTCCTTGATGGAGTCCCGCCATCTCATGTTGCATGTTCCTCTTTTGCTGATGCCTTCAGCTTTTCTTAGCATTATTGTCTTTTCCCGTGATTCTCATCCTCTTGTAACATGACCAAAGTACAATAGCCTCAGTTTCGTCATTTTAGCTTCTTGGGGATAATAATGATAATAATAATTAATAAGAGATTGGATTTATACTCTACCTTTCACTACCCACTACGCAGAGCAGCTTACAATCTCCTTTCCCTTCCCCTCCCCACAACAGAGAACTGCCCTTGGGAGAACAGCTCTGAGAGAACTGCTCCTGAGAGGACAGCTCTGAGAGATCTGGTGACTGATCAAAGGTCACACCAGCAGCTGCATGTGGAGGGATGGGGAATCAAACCCAGTTCTCCCAGAGAGTTCAAGTGTGATTTGATCTAGAACCCACTGATTTGTCTTTCTGGCAGTCCACAGTATCTGTAAAACTCTCCTCCATCACCACATTTCAAATTAATCAACTTCCTTCATTGGCTTTCTTTATTGTCCCACTTTTACACCCCTACATAGTAAGGGGATTATTATGGCATAAGTTGTCTTGATCGCGGTTGCCAGGGGCGTATCCTTACTCTGGATGATCTTTTCTAGCTCCTATATGGCTGTTCATCCCAGTCTCAATCCCCTTCTGATTTCTTGTTTGCAGTTTCTGTTTGGGTTGGTGATGGAGGCAAGGAACAGAAAAATGTTGTGGTTATTCTTTTATTTGTTGACCTGTGTGATTTCACTATTTATGATCTAGCCATTGAATGTGGAAAGTGCTGTCAAGTCACAGCCGACTTATGGCGACTAGGGATGGGCGTGAACCACATTTTTGCAATTCAGTTCAAAATGGTTGGTGGCTGAACCATGAATCAAACCATGAACCCGTATGAACTGGGAGGTTGGTTCATGAACTGAACCAGTTCGTATCAGTTCATGACCCCTGCTTTCTGCTTCCTGCTGCTTTTCGTGGGGAACAGAAGACAGTGATTACTCAGCCGTTTAAACCAAACAGCTGAGTGTCAGAGTGCTGGTCAGCTATTTGGTTTGAAGGGCTCAGAGCTGAACTCAAGAAAGCCCAGTTTCCTCCACGCAGCAAAACTGTTTAAAGGGGCTTTCTTGGGCAGCAAGCCCCAAGGGGTGCAGCCTGCCTTCCACTGCTCAGCTGTTTTGGCAGCTTTCCCAAGGATTTAAACCTCTGCTTTTTGCTCCCCACAAACCCATGAATCTCTGAGAACTGCCTGAAAAGTTCATGGAAGTTTGTGGTCAGGCTGCAGTTCACGAACCATGAACAGGCCAAAATTCGTCAAGAACAAAATTCGTGAGCTGGTTTGTGCCCATCCCTAATGGCAAGAATTTTTCAGAGGTGGTTTGCCTTTGCCTGCCTCTGCATAGCAACCCTGGACTTCCATGGTGGTCTCCCATCCAAGTACTAACCAGGGCCAACCCTGCTTAGCTTCTGAGACCTGACAAGAGCAGGCTAGCCTGGGTTATCCAGTACAGGGCAAGCTCATGATTAGGGTTCTCTTGATTAATAACTGCTTAGTGGTAACTAATAAAATACATATTTTTTCTTTCTTTTTTTATGTGTGTGCATGCGTGCACGCACATGTGTGCACCTGGAAGTCATGGTGACCTCTGGTGACTGACCCCTACTGGGGTCCTGGAGGAGATTCAGGGAGGTGGCCGAATAAAGCTTGCCCCCACCTCCCAGCTGCTGGTATTCCAAGGAGGTCTCCCATCCAAGTACTTGCCAGAGTCGACCCTGCTTAGCTTCCAAGATCTGACAAGATCGGGCTTGCCTGGGCAATCCAGGTCAGGGCTTTCATAAAATACATAGTTCTCAAAGACTCTTTAATCTTAAAATATATGTTGGCACAAGGTTATTTCTAAAAGATTAAACATCTTCCCCCCCGCCCTTGTGTGTTTTATTGCAGTGGCTTTGAGTTATTAAGAAGAACTTGTTTCCAATATCCACTACGGGAAAACCAACCTCATGGGACACGGGCTGTTTCAAGGGTACTTTGAGATGCGCTATTATTCTTTGCACGCCGGATTTTTAGTATGCAATTCGCCGCATTTCCATATCAAGTGGCAACACTCATAACTGTTCCGTTTACTTTCTGCCTCCCCCAAGGATCTTGCAGACGGAGTTTATTTTCCCTCCCATTCTCATATTGTCATTAGTAATACAGGAAAAAATTCTGCTGCCGGTGCAGAGCTGCCAGTGTTGCTGTCAAACTTAAATCAGAGGGAAGGTTTCGGGCTTTCTCTCTGCAGCTTCGTTGGCCCTGAAGCATTCAGAACAACCAAAAACCTCTTTGTGTTATTAAGGCAACGGAACTCTGCTCAGAGAGCCGGCGAACAGAGAAGATTCTTAAGGAGACATTTTTGCAGATGGTCAATGGCAGCAAATAAGGAAAAGAGGGAAGGGGTAGGAGGTACTTCCCCCCTGACCAGGATGATGATGATGATGATGAAGAAGAAGAAGAAGAAGAAGAAGAAGAAGAAGAAGAGGAGATTGGATGTATACCCCACCATTCACTACCCAAAGGAGTCTCAGAGTGGCTTACTAACTCCTTTCCCTTCTCCTCCCCACAGCAGACACCTGGTGAGGTAGGTGGGGCTGAGAGAGCTCTTGACAGAAACTGCTCTTTTCCAAGAACAGCTCTGACAGAACTATGGCTTGCCCAAGGTCATCCAGCAGTTGCAAGTGGAGGAGTGGCGAATCAAACCCGGTTCTCCCATATTAGAGCCCGTACACTTAACCACGACACCAGACTGGCCTAGGGTAGCTCAATCTCATCACATCTCAGATGCAAAGCAGGGTCAGCCCTGGTTAGCATTAATCAATCAATCAATCAATCAATCAATCAATCAATCAGTTAATTAGATTTGCTAGGCCACCCTTCCCTGCATTAGACTAAAATACAAGAAGTGATTTAAATTAAGACCAACATTAAAATTACCGAAAAGCAACCGATAAACAAGACGATAAACATTTTGAGATGGCGGAAGGGAACAAATTCAGCTCCCCAGCCTCCGGGGAGGGGGGCAGGGTTACGAGGGATGGGGGGGAATATATGAGAGTGCCAGATGTCAGACTGTCCCGTTGCTGTTCTCAACCAAATGCCTGGCAAAGAAAGAAGAGAGAGAATCTTAGAATCGTAGAGTTGGAAGGGGCCATACAGACCGTCTATTCCAACCCCCTGCCCAATGCAGGACCAGCCTGAAGCATCTCTCTCTTTTTTTATAACACATTTTTATTATTTTTTGAAAGTAAACAGACAGAAAGCAAGAGAACAGAAAAAACAGAAAGGCAAGAACAGTCAAAGATAAACGGGACAGTTAAATGCTGGAGTCTATACTCTACATTTACCGTAATACGATCGCTTAATCCGAATCATTTTCATTTATATCCTTTGTTTAATTATTATTAAAGTTACTTTCCTATATCATCCTGATATTTTTGTAACCATTTATATAGTCGCTCCCTTTTTTTTCAAAGTCACTTTCAGGTTTTTCCTACAACTGTAACATTCATTTATCCATTTCTGCTGCATCTAACAGTTTAAAGATCAATTCTTCTTTCTTCGGAACGACTTCTTTCTTCCAGTATTTTGCATCTCTGACAAATATTCGTCCAGCTTCTTCTTGAAAGCCGCCAGTGAAGGGGAGCTCACCACCTCCCTAGGTAGCTGATTCCACCTCTGAACCACTCTGACCATGAAAAAGTTTTTCCTGATATCCAGCCGATACCTCTCTGCACGTAATTTAAACCCGTTGCTTCGGGTTCTCTCCTCTGCTGCCAACTGGAACAGCTCCTTGCCCCCCTCCAAATGACAGCCTTTAAAATATTTAAAGAGAGCCAATCATGTCCCCCCTCAATCTTCTCTTCTCCAGACTAAACATTCCCAAGGCCCTTTGGCTTTCCTTGTAGGGCTCAGTCTCCAGACCCCGGATCATCCTTGTCAGAGAAGAACAGATGGAATTTATACCCTGCCCTTCACTACCCGAAGGAGTCTCACAGTGGCCTACAATTTCCTTCCCCTCCCCACAACAGACGCCCTGAGAGAGCTTCTCTTGAGCTTAGCCTCCAAGATCTGATGAGATCACACTGGTCTGGGCCATTCTGATCAGGGGATATATTAGTAGGATGTAGGATGTATTCTGCAACTGAATCTTGGACCTCCCCATTCTCCTGCTCTTCAGATTAAAATCTGATCTAGGAGGGATCCAATCAGCAGTTTGAAAAGGGCTTGTGTTGTTGTTTTTAAATAGTTCCTCTTGGTCTGTGGGGAAAGTGAGGAGGAAAATTCTTCT